>NDFZ01004882.1:139492-165047 GCA_002192655.3 Mamestra configurata
AGATATTCTATTTCACGAAGTCCGTTTGACTATGAATGTTGTAAGGTCTGTACGTGCACACTGTTTTAGTGTGCGTAACCTCGGGAGCGCTCAGTCACGATCGCGACGCGGTCAGAGTCACTAGTGTTTTGTTTCCGCGCTAAAAAATTCAAAGAGTAACGTCAGCATGGCAAGTAAACGCAGAAAAGTTGTCCACAGTGAGGTAACATTTTTTTTTAACTATTGTTACTACTTTTTGTGTGCTATTAAGAGTTTATCTATCTAATATTATGAAACTTGTTACTTAAATAGGTATTTCGATTTGGTTTTGTTCTAGGGTCGAAGCATGATAGCTAGCGTTTATCATTTCCTGCGAGAAGAGTATGAATTCACAAAATCAGTTGCGGAACCTAACTGTGATTTGTCTCATTTACGAGATATTACAAGGCGTACAGCTGAGGCTACAGGTGTTTCTATGAAAACTGTTCAACGGATATTAAAAGAAGAGAAGGAATTGCCATCCTGCTCATCAAATTTCACTTCTCCTATGAAGAAAAGAAGAAAGCGGGATAGTAAGATAGAAATAGATAATTTTACAGCCGATGTTGTTCGCAGTACTATACAAAATTTCCATGTCATCCATAAAGAAATTCCAACGTTGGCTAAGTTAAAAACTGTATTAAATGAAAAAATTGGTTTTGATGGTTGTATCGAAACTGTTCGTCAATTGTTACTGAAGTTAGGTTACAAGTGGCGTAAAACAGAGAATAACCGTAAAGTTTTGACGGAGCGTCATGATATACAAATGTGGCGTTTAAAATTTTTGAAGAAGATGTCAGAATATCGCAGTCAAGGTCGCCCAATTGTGTACACCGATGAAAGTTATGTCCTTTCAACACACGTGCGAAACAACACCTGGGCACAAAAGAAAGAGAGTACACCATTCTTAAAAAAAATTAGCACAGGCACTCGCTTTATATTAGTGCATGCGGGTACAAAGGATGGATTTATTGAAAATGCTTCATTGATTTATAAAGCCAACTCAACAGCTGGCGATTACCATTCTAATATGAGCTACGATAATTATGTTAAATGGCTAAACGAAAAACTTTTACCCAATTTATCCCCACGCTCTGTCATTGTCTTAGACAATGCTTCATATCACAACACACGGACTGAAAAACTACCGACGTCGGCTACAAAGAAAGCAGACATGCAGCAATGGCTCAGGGATAAGGGTATAGCATTTGAGCAATCTCTCCTTAAATTGGAATTGTACGATATTATAAAAAAACACAAAGATGAACACATAACGTATAAAATTGATGATTTTATTAAGAGCAAGGGTTTTGATGTCATACGTCTTCCCCCCTATCACCCAGAATTAAATGCTATTGAAAATATTTGGGGTATTGTAAAAAATTATATCGCATCAAAGAATATCGAACAAAACATGACGAACATGGAAAGACTGATCTTTGAAAGCTTGGATAGAGTAACCAGTGAAACATGGCAAAAAACCTGTGCTCATGTTGAAAAAATTGAAAAAGAATACTTAAAATACGTCGACCTGGATTTTGAGTTCATAATTAACTTAGGGAACGATTCTGACGAAAGCGAATCAGAAATTGAATTTGATAGTGATTAAGTGCTGATTTTTTTGTTTCTTCTCTGTAATAAATAAAAATATTATTTACTTTCAACTGTTGTTTCTTTTCTCTGCAACTTATCATTCTAATAGCTAAATATTATTTACTTAAATTGTCTATATAATTTATTAAATAAATATATAATGCGTGTCAGATTTCTTTCCTAACGCTACCTACGTTTACACACACTAGCGCGCCTATCACTACACGTTACTACTACAACCAGAGCCAAACGGATTTCGTGAAATAGAATATCTGTACAAATATTTACCTAGTACTTCGACTGATAGCGAAAAAACATGTAAAGAAAGTGGTCAGACATTCTGACATCAGGATTTGCCCATTTCTTTTTTCATAGTTCGAGACAACATAACTAATTTATCTCTTTGTAAATATTTACTACCTTTTTAGTACCCCAACATATACATTTTTTTCATGTTTTTTTTTTGACATTCCAGAAAAATGTTACGCAAGAAAGAAACTTGGTTAGTTATGTATATTCTCCCTCTTAAATTTTAGAATAAGCAATAATAATGTAAAATTCTAAACGTAAAAGACTAATATAAAAGACGTATAGGTACTTTTTATTTCCAACAATATTTGTGGGTACNAGATATTCTATTTCACGAAGTCCGTTTGACTATGAATGTTGTAAGGTCTGTACGTGCACACTTTTTTAGTGTGCGTAACCTCAGGAGCGCTCAGCTCAGTCACGATCGCGACGCGGTCAGAGTCACTAGTGTTTTGTTTCCGCGCTAAAAAATTCAAAGAGTAACGTCAGCATGGCAAGTAAACGCAGAAAAGTTGTCCACAGTGAGGTAACATTTTTTTTTAACTATTGTTACTACTTTTTGTGTGCTATTAAGAGTTTATCTATCTAATATTATGAAACTTGTTACTTAAATAGGTATTTCGATTTGGTTTTATTGTAGGGTCGAAGCATGATAGCTAGCGTTTATCATTTCCTGCGAGAAGAGTATGAATTCACAAAATCAGTTGCGGAACCTAACTGTGATTTGTCTCATTTACGAGATATTACAAGGCGTACAGCTGAGGCTACAGGTGTTTCTATGAAAACTGTTCAACGGATATTAAAAGAAGAGAAGGAATTGCCATCCTGCTCATCAAATTTCACTTCTCCTATGAAGAAAAGAAGAAAGCGGGATAGTAAGATAGAAATAGATAATTTTACAGCCGATGTTGTTCGCAGTACTATACAAAATTTCCATGTCATCCATAAAGAAATTCCAACGTTGGCTAAGTTAAAAACTGTATTAAATGAAAAAATTGGTTTTGATGGTTGTATCGAAACTGTTCGTCAATTGTTACTGAAGTTAGGTTACAAGTGGCGTAAAACAGAGAATAACCGTAAAGTTTTGACGGAGCGTCATGATATACAAATGTGGCGTTTAAAATTTTTGAAGAAGATGTCAGAATATCGCAGTCAAGGTCGCCCAATTGTGTACACCGATGAAAGTTATGTCCTTTCAACACACGTGCGAAACAACACCTGGGCACAAAAGAAAGAGAGTACACCATTCTTAAAAAAAATTAGCACAGGCACTCGCTTTATATTAGTGCATGCGGGTACAAAGGATGGATTTATTGAAAATGCTTCATTGATTTATAAAGCCAACTCAACAGCTGGCGATTACCATTCTAATATGAGCTACGATAATTATGTTAAATGGCTAAACGAAAAACTTTTACCCAATTTATCCCCACGCTCTGTCATTGTCTTAGACAATGCTTCATATCACAACACACGGACTGAAAAACTACCGACGTCGGCTACAAAGAAAGCAGACATGCAGCAATGGCTCAGGGATAAGGGTATAGCATTTGAGCAATCTCTCCTTAAATTGGAATTGTACGATATTATAAAAAAACACAAAGATGAACACATAACGTATAAAATTGATGATTTTATTAAGAGCAAGGGTTTTGATGTCATACGTCTTCCCCCCTATCACCCAGAATTAAATGCTATTGAAAATATTTGGGGTATTGTAAAAAATTATATCGCATCAAAGAATATCGAACAAAACATGACGAACATGGAAAGACTGATCTTTGAAAGCTTGGATAGAGTAACCAGTGAAACATGGCAAAAAACCTGTGCTCATGTTGAAAAAATTGAAAAAGAATACTTAAAATACGTCGACCTGGATTTTGAGTTCATAATTAACTTAGGGAACGATTCTGACGAAAGCGAATCAGAAATTGAATTTGATAGTGATTAAGTGCTGATTTTTTTGTTTCTTCTCTGTAATAAATAAAAATATTATTTACTTTCAACTGTTGTTTCTTTTCTCTGCAACTTATCATTCTAATAGCTAAATATTATTTACTTAAATTGTCTATATAATTTATTAAATAAATATATAATGCGTGTCAGATTTCTTTCCTAACGCTACCTACGTTTACACACACTAGCGCGCCTATCACTACACGTTACTACTACAACCAGAGCCAAACGGATTTCGTGAAATAGAATATCTGTACAAATATTTACCTAGTACTTCGACTGATAGCGAAAAAACATGTAAAGAAAGTGGTCAGACATTCTGACATCAGGATTTGCCCATTTCTTTTTTCATAGTTCGAGACAACATAACTAATTTATCTCTTTGTAAATATTTACTACCTTTTTAGTACCCCAACATATACATTTTTTTCATGTTTTTTTTTTGACATTCCAGAAAAATGTTACGCAAGAAAGAAACTTGGTTAGTTATGTATATTCTCCCTCTTAAATTTTAGAATAAGCAATAATAATGTAAAATTCTAAACGTAAAAGACTAATATAAAAGACGTATAGGTACTTTTTATTTCCAACAATATTTGTGGGTACTGTATAAATTATTTATTCTAAACTACCCTCATATGGTTAATAAAGTTCGTCACGTCGCATCTTGTCTTGTCTTATCGTCGAGTATACGTCATCAAATTAGTGTTCTGTGTGCTTAGTGCGAGTTTTTTAGGGTTCCGTACCCAAAGGGTAAAACGACGTTATGCTCCCTGGCGGATCCACCTTTGCTGTACCAAGTATAAGTTACATGAAAAATTCTATGGAATGTCTATAAAATTCTAGTCCTATTAAAAAAAGTCGAAATCTCTAGTTTCGACGTAAACTTTTATTTAAAGTGGTTGTGCTGCGGAGTATCCTCCCCGGTGAAACCACCATGATATTTCGACACTGCACCGTAATCTTTTTCGTAGAAATGGTCATGAGCGCCTGAAGTAACAAAAAATCAGACTCAAGTTTTCCGTGAATGAATAAGAGGTTATATTAGTTCAGGCGTTTCTACTTAAATTGACTATTTCATCAAGTTAAGCAATAAATATTAAAACACACATGGGGATCTTAAGAAATTAACCACTGTAATATTTCTCACATATAGGTATTATTAATTTACCAAACATAAGCATCATCGTGAGCTAACTGGTTCTTGTCAACTCACCGATACAACTGCAAGTGAGATCTCGGTGTGTTCCTGTCAATACCACATATCATCTCAAATATACCTAAGTACTCATCAGCATCGCTATGCAACGTACACCTCCAGCAACGGGAGCTAAGAACCTGACGAGTGACTTATCAATGTCAGATTCGGACATTCCAAAAGCAGTGTGCAATGACGACAACGTAAACATTCAGTCACGTCATAAACGGCCTCGTAGTGACTTTTCACCCAATAAGGTGCTTGTGGAACAATCTGGAGCTAAAAACCATGCTAAAAACTTGGAAGCAAGAACAGGAGGAGCATATGCAGAAACTGGTGGAGCAACAAGCTTCGGCGCTGGAAACACTTGTTGTTGAGATTAAGGTCCTGAAAACACAAAATTCCGCAATACAGACCATTAATCAGGAGATTCGGGATTCAGTGGACTTTATGAATAGTAAGTTTGAGGAGTTAAGACAGCAGATGGATAATTTGAAGAAGGAAAACCAAACCTACAAAAAGTGTGAAAAGTCGAAAATCTACAGCGTTCGTCTCGTTCATCGGATAATGACATGATTGGCAAACTATCCGGACTGGAACTAAAAATTGAGTCGATGGAACAGCAAGCCCGACTCAATAACATTGAGATCTGCAACCTGCCTGAGAAACGTGATGAGGACCTTCTTGTACTCGTCGAAAAGATCGGTGCTACCATTAAGTGCCTAATCCCCGTCAGGATGTACTAGCCGTTCACCGTGTCCCCCACCCACGTACACAGGAAAGTAACAAACCCAAGAATATAATCGTGAAATTAGCCTCACGTACCCTTCGCGATAATGTTTTAAGTGCCTATCGTTTGTCTAAAAATGTTACGTCTGACCTAATCGGTATATCAAGTACCCCCTGTAAATTGTATATTAACGAGCATCTCACGCTTTATTACAAAAACTTATTTCGTACAAATCGTGAGATGGCTAGGAAACATAACGTTAAGTGTGTCTGGATCAGAAACGCTACTGTACTTGTTAAAGCTACCGATAGCTCTAAAACATTTGCTGTACGCTGTCAAAATGATGTCAACAAGATTGCGCAGTGTAATCGTCAGAATGAATAGATTAGTTTTTTATTATATTTACATAGATATGGTTTTTGTACAAACGCTTGCACAGATTTTCTGTAAAAAAATGTTTAAAACTCATATCGCATGCCTTCAGTGTGTACTAATTGTTATAGTCACGAAAATCGGTTTTATGTCATCATTGTTTTGTAATGTTTCTCGCCTTTGTTGTTTTTATACATACGTAAACGATTCTGTCCTAGAATATATGCCGCACATATCAGTAATANCAATGTCAGATTCGGACATTCCAAAAGCAGTGTGCAATGACGACAACGTAAACATTCAGTCACGTCATAAACGGCCTCGTAGTGACTTTTCACCCAATAAGGTGCTTGTGGAACAATCTGGAGCTAAAAACCATGCTAAAAACTTGGAAGCAAGAACAGGAGGAGCATATGCAGAAACTGGTGGAGCAACAAGCTTCGGCGCTGGAAACACTTGTTGTTGAGATTAAGGTCCTGAAAACACAAAATTCCGCAATACAGACCATTAATCAGGAGATTCGGGATTCAGTGGACTTTATGAATAGTAAGTTTGAGGAGTTAAGACAGCAGATGGATAATTTGAAGAAGGAAAACCAAACCTACAAAAAGTGTGAAAAGTCGAAAATCTACAGCGTTCGTCTCGTTCATCGGATAATGACATGATTGGCAAACTATCCGGACTGGAACTAAAAATTGAGTCGATGGAACAGCAAGCCCGACTCAATAACATTGAGATCTGCAACCTGCCTGAGAAACGTGATGAGGACCTTCTTGTACTCGTCGAAAAGATCGGTGCTACCATTAAGTGCCTAATCCCCGTCAGGATGTACTAGCCGTTCACCGTGTCCCCCACCCACGTACACAGGAAAGTAACAAACCCAAGAATATAATCGTGAAATTAGCCTCACGTACCCTTCGCGATAATGTTTTAAGTGCCTATCGTTTGTCTAAAAATGTTACGTCTGACCTAATCGGTATATCAAGTACCCCCTGTAAATTGTATATTAACGAGCATCTCACGCTTTATTACAAAAACTTATTTCGTACAAATCGTGAGATGGCTAGGAAACATAACGTTAAGTGTGTCTGGATCAGAAACGCTACTGTACTTGTTAAAGCTACCGATAGCTCTAAAACATTTGCTGTACGCTGTCAAAATGATGTCAACAAGATTGCGCAGTGTAATCGTCAGAATGAATAGATTAGTTTTTTATTATATTTACATAGATATGGTTTTTGTACAAACGCTTGCACAGATTTTCTGTAAAAAAATGTTTAAAACTCATATCGCATGCCTTCAGTGTGTACTAATTGTTATAGTCACGAAAATCGGTTTTATGTCATCATTGTTTTGTAATGTTTCTCGCCTTTGTTGTTTTTATACATACGTAAACGATTCTGCCCTAGAATATATGCCGCACATATCAGTAATTTGTCTACAGAACTGGTTATTTAAAACTCGCTCATTAGCTGTTCTTAGTACTCGTAACCATGTACTCGTATGCAAATCAACTCTATACCGCTACCCACTACGAACAGAATCCAAGTTTTTTTTTTTTTTTCAATATAAGTACCCGAATCTTCAAAAAATTGTTTCACTTTTTTTGTTGTATACTCATTTTTACATAATTTCTCGCAATGCTTGGTAACAATGATTTATCATTCTTTTATCAAAACTGTAGAGGGATATGTACTAAATTGCACACACGTTACACCAATATTCTTTCCTTGTCGTTTGACGTGATCATACTGTCTGAGACATGGTTAACACCTAACATAATGGACAAAGAATTCATTGATGACCGCTACTTAGTTTTTAGAGACGATCGTGACCGCATTGCTACAAATAAGCGCGAGGGCGGGGGTGTTCTGATAGCCGTGTTGCGCGGGCTTCGTCCTGTGAGGATATTAACGTGTTCCTCTCCCACTGGCATCGAGCACGTTATGGTCCAAGTGCCCGCGTCGTACTCAAACAGTCACCACGTCATTAGCGCTGCCTATATACCACCACGCACACAGGACGATGTTTACTTGTCACATCTGTCCATATTAGAAAATATTCTTACGGCTCCCTGTATTGAATCATTTTATATAGCCGGTGATTACAATCTGCCCGAAATTGAGTGGTCGGGCAGTACTAGTTATGTAAATACTCAGTCACAAAATATTGTAGGTCGGTCTTTATTGGATTTAATGGCTATTACGAATGCTTCTCAATACAACACAATTAAAAATAATTTGGGTCGTGTTTTGGACTTATTTATTAGTAATACTGAATGTCAGATACAGTCCGGCATTTTACTGCTGCAGCCTGACAGTCACCACCCTCCATTTTCTGCTTTAACCTCTCTGGAGGTTAAATTCACACCCATGAAGCGTCATTCTACAAGGAAATACAACTTCTTTAAAGCTAATTACCAAGAAATTAATGTAGAACTAAATAAGTTGAACTGGGAGGAACTATTTCTTAATCTCTCCAGTGAACTGGCCGTAGATGCCTTTTATGACCATATTTTTGGAATTGTCAGACTACATGTTCCACTTTCACGTAAAAAATCAACTACCTTTCCCGTTTGGTTTAGCGCCCCCCTAATTAAAACTTTCAAAAATAAAGAACGCGCGTGGATAAGATGGAAAAAACTGCGTAACTTATCTGATTATGAAAAGTTCTCTATTCAGCGTAAACGTTTCAAACTACTTTGTGAACAGTGTTACAATAAGTACATGCAAACTGTTGAAGAAAGCATACCTATTAATGTCAAGCACTTCTGGACGTACATCTCTAACCGAAAGAAAGGTTCTGGAATCCCAGCGAATGTGCAGTACAAAAATAACTCGTCTAACTGCCCCGCTGAGATATGTTCACTGTTTTCTGCCTTCTTCAACTCGGTATACGAGCCCTCAACTTTTGACGCTAGCACCTGGACACCCCCAGAAACCTTTAACGAGAATTCTGTATGCATTCCGGATATTTACCTCGAAAAGAGTGTCATACTTAAGGCACTTACCTCACTGGACTTAACTAAGGGAGCTGGTCCGGATGGCCTGCCACCTTCTTTCTTTAAGAACACTGGCTCAAGCAATCTGTGTCCCGTTACACATAATATTTAATAAGTGTCTCAAAGAAGGGATTTTCCCTTGTGTTTGGAAGAGGGCTTTCATCACGCCCATCCACAAAAGCGGTGACAAAGGTAACGTTAAGAATTATAGACCCATATCTATTTTATCCACCTTGTCTAAGCTTTTTGAGGGTCTAGTGCACAGCCACTTATTTCCTCAGTTAAATCACCTTATTATACCCGAGNCAAAGGTAACGTTGAGAATTATAGACCCATATCTATTTTATCCACCTTGTCTAAGCTTTTTGAGGGTCTAGTGCACAGCCACTTATTTCCTCAGTTAAATCACCTTATTATACCCGAGCAACATGGCTTCGTTAAATCCAAATCCACTACCACAAATCTAATGATTTTCACACAATTTTTATTTGAAAAGATGGACATGCGCACGCAGGTTGATGCTGTATACACCGATTTTCAGAAGGCTTTTGACAAGGTGGACCACAAATTGCTTCTCGATAAAATCGCTTTCAATGGCATAAGAGGCAATTTACTCAGATGGTTTGCTTCATATATATTTCATAGGTCCCAAAAGGTTGTTATCAATGGATTCGAGTCTGATTATGTGGTCGTCTTGGGCCCATTGCTTTTTATCTTGTTTACAAACGACATAAAATCCTGCATAGTCAACTCTGAATTCCTTATGTACGCCGACGACATTAAAATCTATAAGGCTTGTGCAAATTCTCAGGATTGTCTGCTACTACAAGATGACTTATGCAGGCTTTCACAATACTGTCATTTTAACAAACTTCATCTTAGTCTTCTAAAATGTCACTACATGTCTTATACTAAAAACAAAAATACTATAAACTTCCCGTATATACTTTGAATGACATACAATTGAAAAAAAACTGAGTGCACGCGTGATCTAGGCGTACTACTTGATGGCAAATTACATTTAGACACCCATATCGATAACATAATTAACAAAGCCTTTCAGATGTACGGTTTTGTCATGCGGTCTTGTATAGACTTCAAAAAGCCTTCTACTTTTCTCTTCTTATATAAAACACTGGTCCGTTCACAATTGGAATACGCGTCCCATCTGTTGCCCGTAAAATAAATATAAGCAAGCAATAGAAATGGTTCAGAAAAAATTTCTTCCGTGCAAGGATTCCTTATGCAGATTTGCCAAAGCATTATAAAATATTAAGCTTGGATTCTAGACGTTCATTGATCATGGTTGTGATGCTTTACGGTGTATGCAATAACAAATTTAATTGTACTGAGCTGTCGAATGGATTGTGTTGCTGGGGTGCGAGCCCCTCTCCGCCGACTGTTAGAAACCTATAACTCACATTTCATTGATTTTGATATTTTCGCGCTGTCGCAATCTAAATTTAAAAGCATGGTTTCACAATTTCTTGCAAGTCGCCCATAGGACGGATGCTCTTGTCATCCGCTTCGATTCTTCCGTATATAGTGTTTTTCTTCGAAATGTATCTATATATACATATTTGTTTTTCTTTTCTTTTAGCATACGTTCGTTATCTATCATACTCCGATGTCACTTCGTGGACGATGGTAGTTATATTACAGTCGAAAAAACGTATAGGTACGTTTTTTCGACTGTAATATAACCTTTTGTAAATGCTGTAATGTATAACTGTTTTTTGTCCCAAATAAATAAAATAAAAATAAAAATAAAAGAAAATCATACTTCTTGTTACAAATAAAGAACACACGAAAAGATTTTGGTATAAATTAGTATATCTAGTTGCATAACACACGAAAAGATTTTGGCATAAATTAGTATAATTATCTAGTCTCATATTTCCTTTTACATTTGTTTTATAACCTTGATTGAAGAATCATCATAATAATACCATTTGGCGCCACTTTTGCAGTGTGCTTTATTTATAATGTACCACCGTTTTTTTCGTATATTTAAATTAGATTAAGGATTTGGGGGTGCTAGTTCAATATAGAATTATTTGATACCATATATTTGCTTATAATATGTATAGTAATAGAAATATCATGGTGGTTTCGCCGGGGAGGATACTCCGCAGCACAACCACTTTAAATAAAAGTTTACGTCGAAACGTCGTTTTTAATAGGACTAGAATTTTATAGACATTCCATAGATTTTTTCATGTAACTTATACTTAGTACAGCAAAGGTGGTTCCGCCAGGCAGCATGACGTGTAAAACAGGACCCTATTACTAAGACTCCGTTGTTCGTCCGTCTGTCTGTCTGTCCGTCTGTCACCAGGCTATATCTCATGAACCGTGATAGTTACCTAGACAGTTGAAATTTTCACAGATGATGTATTTCTGTTGCCGCTAATATGGTATTTTCTAAACATCTAATATTTCTATTGGTCCAGGGGTCCTGACGCTTACAAATAAACCCTATGTAGTCAACAATGAAACAGTTGCGCAAAACATCTTGTTTCATTGTGTGCCATAATACCTAACATCATCTACTTTCCGTGCAAATTAATATTTTTTGCGGCTAGACATTTGGTATTTGTTTTTCTTTTAAGATGGCGCGTACTAAATCTCTAAAGGAAGGAAAGGCGATCATTAAGGGGAAGATATGCTTCGAGCTATTCTAATGCACAGAGAAGGAAAGAGCTTGAGAAAAGCTGCACAAGAGTGCAATGTGTATTATCCTACGCTGTTTCGATACATACAAAAATACAAGAATATAGATGATGCGATGAAATCTAAAGCGACATGGGCCGTAATTAATAATTCTAAGACTAATTTCCCTAAAGAACCAATTACACAAATTAAAACAGGGACACAGACATTCACGAACCCATTTAATATAGCTCAGGCTTTTAACAAGTTTTATATTAATCAAGTTACCAAACCAAAAAATACAACTATACCAGAAATTAACGTATGCTCAAATACCTCAAACTCTTTATTTATGGAGCCAACCATACCTCAAGATATAGTTAACCATATTAACTCACTTCGGAATACAAATAGTGTTGGTTATGACGGAATATGCACCAAAGTTATCAAAGAAGTGTCTCACTACATAGCTCCGCATCTCAGTCACATAATTAATATGAGTATTTCTAGCGGAATATTTCCTGATAAATTAAAAACGTCAATTATTGTACCATTACATAAAAAAAATGATAGACAAACTATGTCAAATTATAGACCCATCGCGTTGATACCCGTCTTTTCAAAAATATTTGAGAAAGTCATTTATAAGTCTTTATACAACTATCTCGAGAAATCAAATATATTAGTAAAGGAACAAAAGGGATTTCGTAAGGATAAGACAATCAATATGGCCATACATGACTTGCTTCTTCCGATTTTGACAAATGTAGATAAGAGAAATCCAGTATGTGCCATCTACATGGATCTAACGAAGGCTTTTGATTATGTCGATTATCCTATACTAATACGTAAACTAGAAAGATATGGTATCAGAGGCAATATACTTGATCTCATGCGATCTTACCTAACAGACAGAAAGCAATTTGTGGAAATCACACAAATTTCCACAAAAACCAACTCAGAGAAAAGATATCGTTCTGAAAGCGAGGTAATTAAATACGGCGTTCCTCAGGGTAGCGTGCTAGGACCCCCAATTTTTTTGCTCTATATAAATGACCTTCCAAGTCAAATTAACCACCCCATGGTGCTATTCGCCGATGATAGCACAGTAATAATTAAGTGTGATGATCCCAATACTTACGAAAAGGAAATCAATGAGACGCTAAATAGAATTATTTCATGGTTTGAGAGCAATAACTTAATTATAAACTTAGAAAAGACAAAAATCATGCATTTCTATCAAAGAATTCCCAGTACAATACTTGACATTTGCTATTCAGGGACAAAAATAGAATCAACGACGACTACTAAATTTCTTGGAATTAATATAGACAATAATTTGACTTGGAGACCCCAGACAGACGAAATATGTAAAAAACTCAATAAATTTGCCTATGCGCTCTATAAATTATCAAAAATAGTGAGCCTGGAGTCCGTGCTAACAGCTTATCACGGCTATGTTGCATCAACTCTCAGATATGGCATAATTTTCTGGGGCAATTCAGTAGATAGGGAAGTTGTATTTAAAGCCCAAAAGAGATGCGTCAGAGCGATGTGTGGCCTAAAAAGCACAGACAGTTGTCAGCCGTTCTTTATACGTCTAAAAATTCTTACCTTGCCATCACTATACATATACGAAACAAATGTATTTGTTAAATCAAACATCTCACAATATAAAATGGCCACTAAAAGTTATTACAGGAAGTTAAGAGATAAAAACAAATCAGAGCTCGAAGTGACTTATGGTAAAACTGCACTTATGAATAAAAGTACCTTCTGCATGGCTAAAAAAATATATAACAAACTACCTGAGAATATAAAAACGTTGAATCTGGACAATTTCAAAACAGCATTATTAAAAATTTTGGTAAATAAATGCTATTACTCACTAAAGGAATATTTGGACGATAATTCTATAATTACTGCTTTCGAAAACTGTACACCAACTTAGACGATTTTGAATCTTATTTGACATCATCATTAGTATGACAATTTTATGACATGTATCCATTTGACATTTTATTAAAATTGATTATGACTTTTTTATCTTTTCTATTTAACATAAGTACATGTGCCTATTAATATTGACTGGTAGACATGTTAGAATCCTACATCACTTTAGACAATTTTGTTTTTTTTTGTTGACATTAGCATTATACAATTATGACATGTAACACAGTCTCTTGGATTTTTTTTTTTTTTAATTGATCTTAATTATAATTCATATTGATAATTTATGCATGTACTATTATAGTTACTGGTTACTATTTGAATTGAGGAATATTTGTACGCCTCAGGGCAAAACATAGAGGATCTGTATAACTGTACCATCTCTCAACTATTGTAATTTGACCTATGTTTACAAATAAAGCATTCTGATTCTGATTCTGATTCTGATGCATCTTTACCGGGTCAAAGATTTACTGCCAACTACGAAGTTAATAGAACTTTAACATTGGAACAAGAAACCGCACTTAAAGAATATGTCGAAGAATGTGCGTTAAAATTTTACGGATTAGGCTCCAAGGATGTGCGCCGTATTGCTTATCAAATGGCGAAAGTAAATAATATCCAATGCCCTACTAGTTGGGCAAAATACCAAATGGCAGGTGTTGAATGGCATCGGTCTTACAAATCAAGGCATCCAGAATTAACACTGAAGAAGCCTGAAGCATGTAGCATGGCTACAACTTATACGAAACCGCTACAACAACCGTCCAAAAGCCGCAAAAAGTTATGACGCCCAAAGGCAAACACAATATTTGTAAGATTAAGAGACTAGTGGTGAACGGGGAACATTCGTAACAACATGTGCAATTGTATGTGCATCAGGACAAGCGTTGCCTCCAGCTCTTGTTTTCCCGAGGATTTTTAAATTTTATGATGAATGGCGCTCCAACAGGATCTCTTGGACTAGCAGCTTCAACCGGATGGATGAATGCGGAGCTGTTTGTTAAAGTTATGGAGCATTTTATTAAACACACGTCTGCGAACCCAGAAAATCCAGCTCTACTCATAATGGATAACAATGAATCCCACCTCAGTATTGAAGCCTTAGATTTAGCCAAAAAAGCTGGAGTAACAGTGCTTTCACTGCATCCACATACGACTGCAAAGATGCAGCCTCTTGATGTGGGCTTAAATGCCTGGTAAGCAGACTACTGTTTACAATGTTGCTGAGTGTGTGGGTCAGGCATATGCAAAAGCAATGACGCCAGTTAATATTGCGTATGCTTGAAAAATGCGTATTTTTTCCGTATGACCCAGATATTTTTACAGAAATCAACTTTATGCCGTCATTGGGGACCGACCGAAAGCAAACAGGGCCATCTCATTCTGCAGCTACTGATCCTGATGAACTGAGTGGGAATCTTGCTATTTCTTCTTCAGAGGTTGAACGCGCTGAGAGTCCCTTATCTGATGTGACACGAGCTGAGAGTCCATCAATACTTGATTCTGACGAATTTCTATATGGGGAAATATACAAGCCACCGAAGCTGCGTGTGGTGAGAAGGATGTCTAAATTCCCACGAAGCAGTCTAACGAATCAGGTTCACCGTTTTGAGGGATGACTCTTCCTATAGAAGAAATCCGAGCAGGTACTTCTGGTATTCAGACTAATTTCAAATCCCCTAAACAATTTATGGCTTCATTGAAGTTGGTCCACGGACTCGAAAACGAAAACCGAGAAAGCTCGGAAAAAGTATGGTGGCGACCGACACCAGAAAAAGACCGGATAGCTGAAGAACGAATAAAAACACAAGAAAGAAAATCAGCGGCAAAGACAATTAAACGGCCAGTTTTGATTGACAAAGGAGAAACAAAGAAACTAAAAATCATAAGGATTGAATCAGCAGCAAGTAGTGAGGAAGACGACGAAGTGACTACTTCGTCGTCTTCCTCACTACTTGTTTAATTCGCTCATATCCGTCACCTTGTAGACTTAAAAGGTGACGGATATGAGCGAATTTAATGAAGAACTAGACGAGGATGGGCTGGCTACCTTTGATAACAGAACATTTCAAAAAACTAACTCACCCCAAGAAGGTGATTACGTGCTTGTTTTACTGGACTCGAAAAAACTGAAGGTCTATTATGTCGCGCAGATTACGGAAGTCATAAATACTAATAAATTCGGAGCTTCGTTCATGAGACTAAAAGTCAAAGACAATATGAAATTTTATATGCCCTTGGAAACTGACCTTTCAGAAATTCACGTGAATGAGATAAAATTGATTCTCCCTCTGCCACAAATAAATTTATCGAAATCCAGAAACTCAACTTAATTAAGTCTTTCCTGTCCGTGTGACACCAAATATGAAGACACATATTTTTTTTATTTTCTTTTGTTAATTTTGGTATTATTTCTCTTGTTATTTTTAAATTCTTATTTGTTATTGTCATAAACTGGCATGTATTAATCGTTAGGTAGTCATTATAATGTTGCCAATTATTGGTAACTTTTTCCTAGACTTGTGATTTTCGTAGTTTGTGACTTATTAGTCGTTAAGTGATATCTGTAAATGTAAAGTGATCTGATCTCCGTAAATTTTTACAGGTAAGTAGTAAAGTAATGTTTGTGATTTTATCATTTTGAGCTTGATGTATGTATGTAAGTCATAACTGCTTAACTAGAGTTTAAATAACGATTGCCATAAATCTACCAAATTTAGTAATTTTGTTGCCTAAAGTTAATTATAAATTGTAAGGCGTTATCTTAATTCGTTATACTTATAACCCTTTTATGGGTAACCTGAAGAGTCTGATTAAAGTGAAATCTATACTAATATTATAAAGCTGCAGAGTTTGTTTGTTTGTTTGTTTGTTTGTTTGAACGCGCTAATCTCTGGAACTACTGGTCCGATTTGAATGATTCTTTCAGTGTTGGGTAGTCCATTTATATAGGCTATATTTTTTTTTCAAAATTAGGGATCCGTAATAAAATTGCTATTTCGTAACACAAGGTGTAAAATCAAAAACCTTTTTTTGCGTGCGCTGCAAAAACTATTGACAATAGAACAAAATGATGTAGTACGGGTTAGTAGATCCCATTAAGACCTACAAAAAAGTCCGCGAGAACATATATCTAGCTATCATGGTTTAATCACAATAACCCATTTTGTGTTCAAAATAATTATTAAATCGTCTAAAGAAAAAAAACTTACGTTAAATATGTATCGTAATATTAATCTTTATCGAAATTAAGCATTATGTTATCAAGAGTATTTATGTAGAAGTAAAATACTTTTTGTTTCATCTCAATCGGATATTTCGTTTAAAAGTTATCACGTGTGTAAGATGTTAAGAGTTGGTACCTATTAATGAGTTATGGGCCATAGAGTTTTTTATCAACATAAAATCCTGTAATAATCTTTTTCGAAATATATTTGTTGACTAGAGCAGACATTGTAAAATCTTGCCTCAAAAGTTCGCCATTATGGAAATTTGTTCATACCTTAAAACTATCTACGAACATGAGAGCACATTTGGGGGGAGGTAGTACAAATTTTCCTTTGAAGTTACTTTTAATTGGAGACGGAAAAGTACCTCATTTTGAAAATAAAATACCTATTGATCAAGATTTAGGAGAAAAAGTGACTAGCATTGAGAGTTTAATATCAAAAGTTTACCCAGATATCGTCGAAATAGAAAATAAAGATTATCAATGGATGTGTCAACGAGCAATATTGGCGGCGAGAAACAGTAGTGTTGACGAAATTAATGATTTAATTTTAACTAAACTTCCAGGGGATATAGTCACCTACACATCTATTGATAATGTAATGGATCAAGAAGATGCAGTCCATTATCCCCAGGAATTTCTTAATTCTTTAAACCCGAGTGGCCTCCCCCCACATTCTCTCAAGTTAAAAATTGGTGCCCCAATTATTTTACTTAGAAATCTTAAGCCACCAAATTTATGTAACGGGACTCGACTTCAGGTTAAATTTCTTCGCAATAACGTGATCGTTGCAACAGTTTTGACTGGTCCAGCAGTTGGTCAAACAGTACTTATACCTCGGATCCCAATGATTCCAAATGATTTGCCTTTTTATTTTAAAAGAGTCCAATTCCCAATTAAATTATCTTTTGCCGTAACGATAAATAAATCACAGGGGCAAACATTTAAATATGTAGGATTAGATTTACGGCAAGACTGTTTTTCGCACGGCCAACTATATGTCGCGTTGTCAAGATCAGGTTGCGGAAACAATCAATATATTCTTCTGCCACAAGAAAATAAAACGAAAAATATAATTTACTCAGAAGTACTTTAAAATAATATTTTAACCCGGTTTAAAGTGGACGGACACTCCCGCCTGTAGTCGTAATTCTTATGTGTCTGGCTGAATGTCGAACAGATAGACAGCTATTGCCTGCGACTTATACAATTTAACTTAATCTATATTTTTCTTAATATTATAAAGCTGAAAAGTTTGGTTGTTTGTTATGAACGCGGTAATCTCGGGAAATACTGATCTGATATGAAAACTGTTTAAATATTCAATAGTCCATTTATTGAGGGAGGCTATAATATAGGCAATATTTTATCTCGGTATTTCCACGGAAACGAGAAAAACGCGGGTGAAACCGTCTATACATATAATAAAAATGTAACGGATCGCTGTCTGTACATGGAGGATATATGAGAAAAAATATTATTGGGAACTTTATCAACGCAAATAGCACCCAAAACATTGATTGTTAGAATGTTTGTCTGTTTATCTGTGCGTTTGTGCACGCTAATCTCAGAAACGGCTTATTTAGATGTGATTTCACGAATACATTGTGGTAAGCTTCACTTAACATTTAGTGTTTGTTTCATGTCAATCGGTTCATAAATAAATAGGTAATGCCAATTTAAAGAATCACGTCGAACATTTGTGAAACTATCTGTATCTATCATTCTATCTATTCTTTCTCTGTTCAGTAACATTGACTGAAACTTTACTAAACTTCATAATCTTAAAATAAAAATGTCTGCCCCAAGTAACTATTCCACGCGGACGAAGTCGCGGGCAAAAGCTAGTTAATAATAAAACCTTTATTGATTGAACTCAAGCATTTTTTGTCATTCACCTACTCCATAAACTTCACAAAATATGAGACAGACACTATTCATTATAATGTTTTATTGTTGGATTTGTGGTAAAAAAATTGAAATTGTTTCAGTGGACACAATGAAACATTTCCATTTTTTTTTATTTGATTGATTTGCTGATTGATTTTAAAAACACCATAAATGACATCCAAATATCCAATACAATACCCAATAAAATTACCCTATTGTGTGGAGGGTATCCTTGGCTCCAGGTCTCTGGCAGAATGCCAGACGTTGTTGTGTGTTGTTGAGTTGGCGTATTGGAATGGAGGTTGATACCCAACTCTGCTTATGGGGCATAGCTTTTCGCAGAGGGTGACTGGTTGTCACCATTGGTTCAACTGATATTGGTGGCCCACAGTTCTAAGTTGATGTCAGTTTATGTATCTATTTGATTTTCTTTGTTATATGCGGATCGCTGAAGTAGGTTCAAGAGCTGGGTATATTTTACATTAGTATGACCTTCTTTTTCTCTGACTCGATAGCGTCCGAGGGATTTAATGTTATAATATTATAAATTATAGATGTAAATCCCGTCTGGATGAATGTGAATTGTCACATTGTTTGTTAACGTAACCGTGATGTGTCGGAGCTTTTCTTGCCCCGGCAGGGCTTCCGCATGACTGCTTTATTAATGAGCGCAAATGGGCATAGTAATTTTTAATAACATAATTAATCGCAAGCCATGGTGAAAGCTGCTTCTATAGAAGCATACGCACCCCTGTTCGTCCACATGCGCTTATAGGTAGGGACGTCTTATTAGGTATAGGTACGTTACACTTGACCCTTCCAAAGATTTGGAATAGATGATTGCGAGGCATTTCCTCTTATACTCTATTCGTAGGTGCATAGCTCATGTGAGGAGGATATCCTTGGCTCCAGTCTCTGGCGGACAAGGTAGCCCTTTGGAAGCGTCTGGCGAAAAGTAAAAGAGAATTTGAAATAGGAATATAAAAATATGTTTTGTTTTTATTTGGGACTCAGGTACCAACGTTCATTGAATATATATTATGAAGTTTAAATCTCAAATGTAGTTTTATTTTATAATAATATCATAAGTAGCACTAGTGTGAGTCCGCTAGTGTTACACTATATACCTGTAAAAAAAAAATACTTCTAACTGTCACAAAAGTAAACAAAAGGTTTACGAGACTTGGAATTTTTAGTGTTTCATTGTTGACCCTACATATTTTTGACTAAACGCACTAATTTTCGGTCTACACTTACACATCTTAGTTGAGCCGGTTTCTTGTATTTTGCCGTCAAAGTTATGACACCGTCGTTTTGACTTTTAGCAATATTATTCAATAACGCATGCATGTACTTATACTTTTGAAAATTTGTATGGTTAGATATTATAAGCGTCAAGTGGGACCGAATAGGTACAGTTTTCAGCAAGCTTATACGTTTTCTCATTTAGGCGCTGCGATATTTTTTCGGGTTTTCAAACAAGCGCGATAACTTAAAAATTATAAATATTTTCTTAAATCTAATTCTGTCACAAACGCACCAATAAAGAGCTACTCGCGTATGTTTATTCCACAGGCGCAGCACATACAATGGTTTTGGAGAAACACGATTCTGCAAATCGTTACTCCAGCAGGAAATGTAATATTTTTGCTCAAATATAAGTTCTCTGCCCATGCACAATATTTCTCTCTCCGATCATTCGTTTAGAATTTTCCTGCTGGAACAACGTTACTCCAGCAGAAACAGTTTTTTTCCGTTTGTTCCCATGTGAAAACAGGCTTAATTTTTTATGTGACCAAAAAAGCAAATAATTAATCATTCGGACAACAGAAATTTAAAACGTAATAAAATTTGCATCTTAAGCACCGACAATAGGAATAGATTACTTGACATTGCAGAAAAACTATGGATAAATGTGAACTTTGCCACTACATCACACCTCATAGAAATGTCCAAGCTCTCCTGAAAGGCATCAAAGAAAAACTAGTAAACTTCACCATGCTTGACTACTGCATTATATTGATAGGTCCTGAGGACTTCCAAGTCATAAGACAAGTCTTACAAGAAATCACAAATACAAACATAATTATATGCACACCAACGTAGAAAATGTTCACTAATAATTACTTATACAATTCTAGAGTGGAAACTTTCAATAATTTGTTATATCTAGATACTCATGGACATGCTTATTTTCTGGATAGTAACAAGAATTTAAAATATGATGATACCATGTTCAATAGACACACGGGCATGAGAAATTACGCCGGAATGAAATCTATTTTTAATGATATTTCTAATATGACTGATAAATGATATTTATATTCAAAGTGTCAATACTGAGTATGAAATATGTGAACTTGACATAAATGACACAATATATCCTAATTACAACTCAAATAAGACAATATCTGCGACTAGTACAGAGGGTCAAAACTCGGAGATTTTTCTATAATACCCTCAATATTCTTCACCAAAATATTGCTGGTTTGCTGAACAAATCGGATTCAATTAAACAACCTTGAAAATCAAGGAACTATTGTAGACGTTCTCTGTATAACTGAACATTTTATTACTTCTGGCCATTAAAGTTTATTGTACCTTCCTGGTTTCCATCTCGCCGCTATCTTTTGTCGCGAAACAAATCACGGAGGGGCTTGTATTCTAGTTAGAACTGGGCAACAATATAAAGAACTGCCAGATATTGCTAAGCACTCTGTGCCAGGCGTTTTTGAAATTTGTGGAATTGAACTGATAACTCATTCTATTATTGTAATTTTACAATTATTTGACATTTTATAAAAAGTTTGACATTGTTTTGAGTAACTTATGTTTGTTAAATAGGAAAAAAATTGTTATATGTGGCGATTTAAAAAGGAATAAAGTTACCTTGGAACTAAAGAATTTCCTACTAAGTTACAACTTGACATTAGAAATAAATCAACCTACCAGGCTTAGTAGTAATACATGTATCTATCATTTTTCGCATAACATACGAAGAGGATGTAAAGCTGAAATTACGATCTCATGCTTTCTGACCATACGTCACAAATACTCAGGGTTCCCATAAATAGAACATGCCGCTTAAAATTATGGAAGATTATAAAAAAGAGTACTCCACTGAGAACCTCATAAAATTCCGAGAATGCATTCGAAGTTTGACTTTTAAGGATGTATATGAAAGAAACGATGCTAATATAGCTTACAAAAGATTTTATAAAAACTAATTTGAAGAATTATAGGCCAATAGCTAAAATTTCTGTATGTTCCAAAATTTTCGAAAAAAATATTTATAAGTCTCTGTATTGCTATCTCAATAAATTGAATTGATTATGCAAGGAACAAAATGGCTTTAGAAAGAATACCACGATCAACAAGGCTATTTTTTACGTAGCATTATGTTAGCAGTAGACCAAAAAGCTCCTATTTGTGCTATTTACACAGATATGACCAAAGCCTTCGATTACGTTAAGCACGATGTCTTATTAGACAAACTACGTAGCTACGGTATTAGAGGTAATATTTTAAAACTACTCGAATCCTATCTCTCCAACAGAATGCAATGTACTGAGATTGCAAGAGTATGTGAAAAATCAAAATTTGAAAAGCGATTTTTATCTCCTTGTAGATTGATAAAGTTTGGTGTCCCACAAGGTAGCGTCCTTGGACCACCAATGATCTGCCAATGGTGACTCAACATCAAATGGTGATGTTTGCAAACGACAGTACTGCCATAGTGAAATGTATTGATCGCAATATTAATCAAGATGACATAAATAATACACTATCGGACATAATTACTTGGCTTAATGATAATAATTTAGTTATAAACTTAAAGAAAACTAAAATAATGCACTTTCACCAAAGAACTGCAGTACCAAAGGTAAATATCAGACATAGTAACGGTGACATTGAAGAAGTTAAAGTAGCAAAATTATTAGGTTTGTTCTTTGATGACCAACTTAACTGGAAGGCCCACATAGATGACGTAAGTAAGAAAATAAATAAATCAGCATCTGCACTTTTCCAAATTGCCAGAAAAATAAATATGGATGCGGTACTAGTTACATATCACGGTTTAGTAGCCTCAATTTTGCGATATGGCATTATTTGGGGCAATTCTACTAATAAGGATATCGTTTTTAAGGCACAAAAAATATGCTTAAGATCAATGTGTGGTCTAAAAATTGATGATAGCTGTGTACCTTTCTTTAAATCGCTGAAAATACTTACCTTACCTTCCTTATATATTTTTTAAATTAGTGTTTTCGTCAAAACAAACATGAGATTATTCGAAAAAGTATCAACGTTACGAGATGTTGCAATTCGTAGCCATATAGTATACGCAAACTCTTCAAGTAATCAGCGTTGTAATACTGCCTTAGTGAGAAATAGCGTTTTTGGTATGGCACCGCGCATCTACAATAAATTACCAGATGTCATAAAAAAATTGAATGTTACCCAATTCAAAAAAAAATTAAAACTTTTGTTAATTGAAAAATGTTACTATGCGATTGACGAATTTCTGAATGATAAAAACATGTAAATTTATTTATTTATTTGACTGTAGAAACATTTTATTCAATATTATGACTAATGGTAATTTATGATTATATATTTATGCATTGAATTTAGAAATTATGGTATTTATTAATTTATCAACATTCAATTTTTTAATTTTTTTGTATTTTAAAATTTTGACATCCTTACCAATTTTTTAATTTAATTATGTTTCACATTTTTATTTAATTTTATTCATTTTGACATACATAGGTACCAAATAATTTGTGTTTACCTCTCGCATGATTAATTCGCTTGCAATAGAACATTGTTCACCGAGAGGAGAAAGTGACCGATTACCGTCGAGGGTGTCGTTTGAAGCCCGAGCCGTAGGCGAGGGCTTTAAAACACCCAAGATCGGGAATCGCAGTTTCTCTCGAGTGATACATAGTGCTTTATACTACACCTACAAGGAAAATAAAAAACGAAATCTTTACTAATTGAAATTTATATTGAAATTGTTGCAGTTAGTGAAGCTTAATGTAACACTTTTTCCATTAATGTTTGTTTGAGATGTTTGCGACAATGTAGGAGGAATAACTGGCTGTGCTGTTGGCACTGCGCTCGTAGAAGGCTGTGGTGCCAAAGGGGCAACTGGCTGCTGAGGGGCATTTGGCATCGCCGCGCTCGTTGATGGTTGAGGAGATGAGTCTTGATGCACATTAATCGATCCCGATATTTGGTTATTTATTCGTGTTTTGTTTTCTACGGAATTCTCTATGTAACCTTCTGCAACAGCGGACGATTTCCAACCACCGTGGCGTTTTATTGTGGTTAAATCAGCACCAGTATCTGCAAGAATAGTCGCTGAAGTTCTGCGAAAGCAGTGGCCAGTGTATTCTAGTGGATTGAGTAAATTAAGGTAGGAAGCTATTTCTCTTGGCACAGTACTTATTTTGTTTTTCCCAATTACTTGTTTCGTACATTTTTTGTTTTTATATTGTAGTAAAAACCGATTGGTTTTGGGGTCACTGGGGCGAATTTCGTTATATTTCTTTATTATCTCATAAAATAAGCCCGATATAACAAATGATCGCTGAATTTTGGTTTTTGTGTTAGGAATATTGACAATTATTCGATTTTCGAGGATTTCGATATCGTCTGTTGTCATATCCACAAGTTCTTGCGAACGACAGGCCCCATTTACTCCTAAAATCAAAATAACCTGTAAACAAAAATATCAAACATGAAAACCTAGTAGATTTCTACTCATAAATAGGTACGTAATAAATCATAAACCAGTGCATTTTGTTCATAAACTTACCTTCATCAACAAATATTTGTCATCTGGAGCATTCTGCAAAAAGGAATAAACATCCTTTGTAGTAAGCACTTTTGATTTCTTACTACGGAATCCCTCCGACTTTCTTTTCAGAAATGCTGTAAGTTTTTTGTATTCTTGAATATTTATGTCGTTTCTTGTCAATATAGTACTTTTCAACATTGAGTATATAGACCATAACGTACTTGGTTTGTATTTTTGCGCTTTTTCACTGAAATACGCTAGCAAAACAGTTTCTGAAGAAGATGCCGCATTTTTTTCACTTTTCCATTGCAAAAAATCGTCATAAGTTTTATTATATTTTTTAATTGATTTCTGTGGTAAAAGGTTATCAATCAGTATTTTTGCTGTTTCCTTCAACTGCGGCGGAGTTAAAAAATCTTCATCATCACTATCACTACTTATCATTTTGATAGTTTTATTTTACTTTCTACGAAAACTGAATCCTCAAACAACACACAAATTGGAAATGGCGCCAATGGCGTCTGCAATTTTCACATGTTCTTTTTTCAAATTGTTTATCCTGCCGCCGCAGGGTCGCACTGCCAGCCCGACACCATCCAACACACAGCTAGTGGCCAGTGTCATTTTGCGAACTTGGAGATAAAAACTCACTGTAAAAACTTTTTGGCTTTTGATATTTAGGTTACCGGCGCATAGTCTTACCCAAAATTAAAAAAGAAAAACCACGTAAGAAATGGATTTTCATACACTTTTCTCTCCCGCTCAGATGCGTTTTCTCCCCGCATATTTGTTCGATATGCAATGACGTACTTTCTACCGTAAATTTGATAAAGTATCAAGGTACTTTC
>NDFZ01004882.1:165217-187459 GCA_002192655.3 Mamestra configurata
GAAAGTACCTTGATACTTTATCAAATTTACGGTAGAAAGTACGTCATTGCATATCGAACAAATATGCGGGGAGAAAACGCATCTGAGCGGGAGAGAAAAGTGTATGAAAATCCATTTCTTACGTGGTTTTTCTTTTTTAATTTTGGGTAAGACTATGCGCCGGTAACCTAAATATCAAAAGCCAAAAAGTTTTTACAGTGAGTTTTTATCTCCAAGTTCGCAAAATGACACTGGCCACTAGCTGTGTGTTGGATGGTGTCGGGCTGGCAGTGCGACCCTGCGGCGGCAGGATAAACAATAAAACATGTTTTATACTACACCTGCTAGACGCCATTGGCGCCATTTCCAATTTGTGTGTTGTTTGAGGATTCAGTTTTAACTGCAACAATTTCAATATAAATTTCAATTAGTAAAGATTTCGTTTTTTATTTTCCTTCTAGGTGTAGTATAAAGCACTATGTATCACTCGAGAGAAACTGCGATTCCCGATCTTGGGTGTTTTAAAGCCCTCGCCTACGGCTCGGGCTTCAAACGACACCCTCGACGGTAATCGGTCACTTTCTCCTCTCGGTGAACAATGTACTATTGTACGCTTCTTGGCATAACATAGCGACTAATAACTTTAATTTAAGAACTGTATTCACTACCTATGTTACACAAATAAAAATGATTATTGATTATTATTATTATAGTGGCGCACATTTACAGCAGATTACGCACTAATTAAACGTTCCACTCATAAAGTGGCTCCTAGAGTGCTAGCCACTTTCCTGCTGGAGTAACGTTTACGAGTAGATTTCTCATCATTTGGAGCTTTTGGTTATGTGGCAAAAAACATCTAAAATCTATTTTTTTTTTAATACTCGAAAACAACCCAATTTGGAAAACTCAAATTAAACAAAATACTTAAATAAATTATTGTTGCAGATTTACCGAAGAATGGAGGACAACGCTAAAGTATTTTTTTCGAAAATAACAAGAGTCGTTAATAATCATAACGATGAGCTAAGTGAGCTTTTGAAAGTAGAACCAGCAACACCCATTCAATTGAATGAAACAAAAATAAAAACATGTGATTTTATCCCTAAAACTGGTAAGTACTACATACCAAAGAAAAAATCAAGACTCAAAGTAAAGACAGTTAGAGACATCAGAAACGCTTTTGAAAAAGATGTCTATAGTTACCTAACAACTGAGTTGGAAACGCAACAAAACATTTTATTTAAAAAAATAAGACGAGGTTCTTCAAGAGATGATAACACAAAACAATTGGCAACAAAAATTTTAAGGGGTGATGCGCCTATTTCAAGGTTGACATGGCAAATGCTGATAAATCTTAATCCAGAACACCAAAAATACTCACGCCAGTTTGTTTTGTGGAATGGAAAACTCATTCAAGTTAATGGAAGTTACGGGGGGGTGAAAAAAATAATTTGTAATCAAGATTTAGCAAGTAAGCCCCAATGTCTACACTCACAAAATCATATGGAACAATGTTTGAAACAGCACGAAGGAAATAAAAAGAGAAGGCTTTTGTGCAGTTCGTTGGCAGTTACATTTAAACCAGGACCTCTTTGCAAGAAACCATTTCTTGACAACTCGCATCAAAAGTATCACGTTGGTAAAATCGAATTAATCAATCTTCCAAAACCTGGACTGGATGTTCAACCTAAATACGGCACTGCTTTTGATTCGTCAATTACTCACTTTTTAAACAGTTTACGTGAAGAAGACGGCACTATATCCCACAAGTGGGCTGAGTTATCGGTATCTGTTTTAGGAACAGTTGTAAACTCTAAAGCGGTTCAACTTAACAGAGATAATGTCACATTTGATTTAGCTTACAAATATAATCAAAATAGATTGCTGATGCGCCGTGACGTAGATCATAGTTGTAACACGACAGGGCTAATCGATACCAACATACTTTCTACGAACCCACGAACAGTAGATATAGAGGTACAGCCTTATGTGCAGCTGGAAATCGAAGACATGTTAAATAAAATATTAGCTGCAGTTGAAATAAATTTAATTCAAGACAAAGTATTCACTGAAGAGCAAGACTTAAAGACTATTCCATGTGAAAATTTAAACTCGTTAAATACTGCAACACATGCAAAAGACAAAACAAAAAGAAAATTTGGTGAATTAGACAGGCTTGACGTCACAGTTATTACTCTACCTGAAACCGAAGAAACTAATTTAACCAGAAGCTGCAGTAAAATGCATTGTACTTTTGGTTGCATTTGCGAGTCCTTAAAAGGAACATACAATTTAAAGCAACATTGCGGCCGCGTGGAATGCATGTTTGATTGTAAATGTGACTTTTTAAAGTATAAAAATGATTTGTCACACAGCGGGCGCACTGACATATTTCCTGGGCTATTAAGTATAGATAATCAAATTAATTACAATTTAGCAAAGGAAGAGCAAAAATTTCATCAGACTGTCATTGTGAGTGGCGAAAACAGAATTTTATTAAAAGGACAAAAAAGGAATTGGAAAACATCAAAAAAATATGCAGATATTTACAGCAATATGAGTTTAAATGAAAACCGTAAAACACAAAGTTTATCAATAGTCGCCTTAAAACTTAATTGTGATAATATAGAACCTTGGTGTATGGTTCATAAACTATACAAGTGTTTCTGTAAAGGTAGATTCACATACAGTTGCGCATCAGAATTACAAGAAACTGGAGATAAAGAACTGCTTTCGAAAGATAGTATAACCGATTTTGTATGTTTAGAAACTTCAAAAGAAACGAATGACGTTAGCAGTATCGAGGAATGTGAACAACGAGAACGTTCCGTCAAAAAATCTAAAATATCTGATAATTCAAATATTAAGCCACATAAAATGCACACATCAAAAATTATAGATAAAACTACCTATAAAAATACACAAAATCTAAATTATAGTGACCCGGAGGATGAAATACAATCTAATGGCATTTTAGGTAAAGATGCAGGCATCCAGGGAACATCTGAGTCTGATATTATAAATATGAATGCTGAAAATGGTATGCTAACAAGGCACGCCGTGAGAAAGTTAAGTAAG
This sequence comes from Mamestra configurata, assembly GCA_002192655.3. NCBI lineage: Eukaryota > Metazoa > Arthropoda > Insecta > Lepidoptera > Noctuidae > Mamestra > Mamestra configurata. The sequence goes on from NDFZ01004882.1 coordinate 168,278, forward strand.
CGGAAAAAAACTAAAAGCGATAAAAATCATGAACACAAATGTGATTCAGAAGATAGTGATCATATAGATTCTTGTGACACTAAAAGTATGTCGAGTTCAAGGACAAGTGAATACGAGGGAAGAAAATACAGCGATGGCTATTACAAAAATACAAATTATAAAATATTAAATATGGAAAAAAACGATAAAAGGCTACAAGAAAGATTGGCTTTCCTTTACTATAAATGTTGCAAACAAGAGACAACAAAACAAGACACAACAAAACAAGATACAACAAAACAAGATACAACAAAACAAGATACAACAAAACAAGATACAACAAAACAAGATACAACAAAACAAGATACAACAAAACAAGATACAACAAAACAAGATACAACAAAACAAGATACAACAAAACAAGATACAACAAAACAAGATACAACAAAACAAGATACAACAAAACAAGATACAACAAAACAAGATACAACAAAACAAGATACAACAAAACAAGATACAACAAAACAAGATACAACAAAACAAGATACAACAAAACAAGATACAACAAAACAAGATACAACAAAACAAGATACAACAAAACAAGATACAACAAAACAAGATACAACAAAACAAGATACAACAAAACAAGATACAACAAAACAAGATACAACAAAACAAGATACAACAAAACAAGATACAACAAAACAAGATACAACAAAACAAGATACAACAAAACAAGATACAACAAAACAAGATACAACAAAACAACATACAATAATGAAACCTACCAGAAGCGCTAAAGATGAGACTGCTCGTCTTCTGCAATTACTTTTTGATGCTCATAAAAACGGCGATAACCAGATGCCTATATCAAAAAGAAAGCGATTAGACAATAATAGCAGTCTGGTGACTTGGTTAGAAACTCATTATAAACTATTTAGGCAACAAAAAAATACTGGCCTTTTTAAAAATTCTTTAGAACCTCCGAAACATGGAAAAGTGGTACTGCACACTTGGGATTTTATTTTAAAGAGATATCGAGAGCGGAAAAACCTTTTTTTGGTATTGCGAAAACCACCGTTCAGAATTTTTATGGCAGTAAGTAAAGCAAACCCATTTTTTGAAAACTGCATTGATATAAATGATATTCGATTTGCGGAGTTACACACATATCCCGAAACCGTCAAAAACTTACTCATTAATGCAACAGAATTGAAAGATAATTTCTGTATTTTGCGTGGCTTGTCTTTCTGTTGGGAATTAATTGGCTCTGTATCTAAAATTGTCGAGAGTAACGCACGTGCTGGACAAGCAGATACTCCAGGAATTTACATGGATATGGAAACATTATCTGTATTTAATGAAAATAATTCGGTAGTAAGAAAATCGGTAAAAGAGAATACGGAACAAAAAGATTCAAGTACATTAGATGAATTTAATCAAGGGGATTCAGAAGCTAACGATTTATTTTTTGAAAATGCGCAACACTCTGAAACATTAAATGTATTTGATAACGATTTAGAAATAAGGGATTCGTTAGTTGAAAAAACAGAACAAAATAATTCAGCAGAAAAAAAATCGTTACCTGAAAATTTGGAACGAAAAGATATTCAAAGTATTACAGAGAAAGAATTAGATAGTAATGCCGGGTGTTCCGACGATGCGGGATCATCAAAATGGTTTGTGATGACTATCGAAAATGATTTTAGTGAAATCAGGTTTTTCAGAAAAGGATTTTTTGTCAAATATGGTAGTATTATAAACGCAATTAGCGTTGCACGCTTGTCTGGGAAAACTGTGCGTTTGTCTTCCAAGAAATGTATAGAACAACCAGAAGCCCCACAATTTGGTATTTACGCAATTCCCAACGACAACGAATATTGCGTTTTTGTTGGACCATATGAAATGGAAGACACTTTAGGGATAGAGACTATTAAGACAATTTTAGACGTTAGAAGATTTAAAAGAACAAGAGGTTTTTGGATTACGACGAATAAAGTAGATAATTTGAAAGTTGTAGAAAATCCGTTATCATTCGTACCACAAACTAATAGCCGCATCAATAGTGCATTGATACCTTTAGAAACTAATTGCTATCTAAATAGTGGAATAAATAATGAACAACAAGAGAAGCTTGACATGCAAGAAAGTGTCCACATAAACAAAACAGAGGAATCAAAAGAATGTTCGCCTTCTAAAAAAGGCCAAATAAAAATAGTAAAGCCTATCAAAATACGTAAAACAAATGGCTTTTATCACCTAGCATCAGACGGTGTTTTGAAAAAAATATCGTTACAGTACCCTCAAAATGCTACAAAAAATATGCCAGTTTTATTAAAACCGTGTATAAATATGGAAGAGAATATTGCAAAATCATCATTAAAACCTATACCGATTTCCAAAGATTTAAACATAAATCCGATTCCTGGAACATCAGAAGAGGCATCTTCTGAAGAGTCATCATCAGCAGCATCTCAAATAAAGATATCCGCTGTATTTTCTACACAAAATGATGATCACATAGCTAAACGTACAAGCCACGAAAGAGGAATGTTTATTTTAAAACCTGAAGAAATTAATAGGAAGCTTGTCCAAAATAAATTGACCGAAATGACATCGGCTTCGCGAAATGAGTATAATATCAACGATGGAACAAAAAAAAATAGATTATCACAATCAGATCTAGAAAATGTTACTTCAGAAGAACAGTACTCAGTGGACACTGAGTGGAACTTACCCAGTGATGATATTTATGTTATATCGGATGATGAAAATTGTGAGAATACTGATACTACCGTAAACTCCAACGTCTGGACAGACGTATGGATAGAATGTACAAATGTTCCGAAAATTGGCTGGATCACGGGAATAAGAAATTTGGATAATTTACTCAGTTTTAGAATACCTGGATGTGAATATTCAGAATTTTGCCCCGAAGAAGAAGCCTTCACCAATATCAACTTGTAAGTATATTTTTTTTGTTTTTCTGAAAAGTTTATTTGTATTTGTCAACATTTCGTTGTAGAAATATTGGAAAATCAAAGTTCTTATCGTCGATGTTATCAGCGGAGTTCTTAGGGTATAACCGTTATTAACTACCTAGCTTAACACGACATCACACGTGAACGGCTGGACCAATTTCGCTAATTCTTTTTTATTGTGTTTGTTAGTGTCAGGAGAAGGTTTAAATGAAAGAAAATTTAGGAATTAAAATTTAAAAAAAGCCGGGGCTGACCACTAGTATATTATAAAAATTTATAAACATTGCAAATTGTGGGAAATTACAGATGTTTTATCTCACGAGCGCGGGTGTGCCATACTTGTGTGGGTAAATGTAGAGCTCAGTTTCGGCCGAGTCGACGGCTGAGGCAGTAGTGTTATCCAGTTCGCGCCAAAATTATTTAAATAATACCGTCAGCATGGAAGGTACGAGTAAACGAAGAAAAGTTGTTCGCAGTGAGGTAAGGCAAATTAATTTTTATGTTTGGTGTGTATTTACGTTGTGATTATTTATTGTATTGAGTTAGTTTAAGAAACGTGATTTTAATAATCTTTTGTTTTTTTAGGGTCGTTAAATAATTGCAAGTGTCTATCATTTTCTCAAAGAAGAATATGAATTCACTGAATTGCATCGAGAACCAAATTGTGATGTATCACATTTGCGTTATATTACAAAGCGCACTGCATCAGCGACGGGAGTTAGTGAACGAACAGTGCAGAAAATATTAAAAGAAGGACGAAACATGTGTAATGAAAGAGATGTAGCTAGCACATCTTCGAAATTCACTTCACCAATGAAAAACCGAAGAAAGAGAGAAAATAAAGTAGACATTGATGGATTTACAGCTGATGTTATTCGGAGCACAATACAAGATTTTCATATCGTACAAAAACAAATTCCAACATTGGCGAAACTCAGGTCAGTCTTAAATGAAAAAATTGGATTCAATGGACGTCTAGCTACGTTACGTAAGTTACTAAATAAATTGGGCTACAAGTGGCGTAAAACCGATAATAATAGAAAAGTTTTAGTAGAACGGCATGATATCCAGATGTGGAGATTGAAATATTTAAAAAAATATCCGAATACCGTTCTCAAGGCCAACCTATTTTGTCTATACTAACGAAAGTTACGTATTAACAACACACGTTCGAAATAATACCTGGGCTCAAAAAGACAAACCATCTCCATTTACCAAAAAACTTAGTACAGATACTCGTTTTATTTTAGTACACGCTGGAACCGATGCCGAATTGATTGAGAACGCTTGTTTAGTCTATAAAGCTAATTCCACAGTTGGGGACTAACATTCAAACATGAGTTATGAAAACTACGTAAAATGGCTGAATGAAAAATTGCTGCCAAATTTACCAGATCGTTCCGTTATAATACTTGATAACGCATCGTGCTGAGTAATTGCCAACGCTTCAAAAAATATACCGTTCGACTCAAATTTGCTAAAAGTTGAGCTGTATGATATAATATAATAAAAAAACATAAAAGTGATTTTATCACTTACAAAATCGATCGCAGAAAAAGGATTTGAAGTATTACGTCTGCCTCCCTATCACCCTGAGCTGAATGCCATAGAGAACATTTGAGGGTTCCTTAAAAATCATATTGCTCTAAGAAATGTAGAACAAAATATAACCAGTACAGAAAAACTTATCGAAGAAAGCATTGAAAAAATAACGAGTGACACATGGCGTAATACATGCAATAGTGTAATTAAGAAAGAAACTGAATATACTTATGAAATATTTTGACACTGATTTTGAATTAATAATCAATTTACAAGATGACAGTGACTACGAAACTGACTCTGAAGAGGCGTCTAGTTATGATTCTGATTGAAATAATATTTTATTAAAAATCAGTGTCAAAATAAATACGTAATTAAAAAATAAAAATAAATTATTTATGAGTATAAGCTTTTATTTTATTATTTTTTTTATTTTGCAACTACCAGATTTAGTATCAAGAAGTAATTTAAAACCACACTATATAATACCTTTATTATTTTGTTCATATACAATGAATGAGCTTGCTAACGCTACTTGTAGTTACGCACACAAGCGCGCGTGTCTATACGCGCTTCAACTACAACTATGGTTCACCCGCGCTCGTGAGATAAAAGAACTGTAACCTAAGTTAATGTCGTCAATTAAGTGGCAAAAAAAAAAAAAAATAACTGACATAGCTTATAAGTTTGTATAATACTAACACAATATGGATCAAGGTCTGAATTAACATATTTTTTATTTTATTTAAAAAAAAGGTAAAAATGAGGTTTATTTTTACTTTTTATTGCAAAGATAAAAAAAAAATATAAATAGCAATTGTAAAAAAATGATTGAATGAGAGCAGCGAGTGATGAAGTGAATTTGAATTGAAACTGACTTAAAGAATGAAGAAAGGAAAAGTGTTTATTTGCGCCAAGTATGACGCATAAAAGAAACAAAGTTGGTGACTTCTACCCACCTAACCTACCTTCAGATTGGGAAATGTCAAAATATGGGTCACATCTGCGCAAAACGTTCATATAAGCTCTCTGCAATTCGCTATGTATGGCCATGTAGCATATTCTGGGTGCATCGGGAGTATTCAATTATTTTTTGTATACCAAATATTGTAAAACCATTATTTGAAAAGAGTACACAAATTTGCAGAATAGTCTTGGCAGGTAGTAAGCACTGTCTAACTACCATGGCAACTGGCATTTTAGGCCCACTTGCGCTGCTCCACTTAGCACTGGGCTAACGGTCTAGTCCAAGGCCCTAGCTAACTACCATGGCATTTGGCAAGTATGTACAAAACAGTTATGTCAAATAATTGTTGTGTAACTTCTTATGGTCTAAGATACCAGAGCCCCTAGTCCTTACTTATTTTCTCGGTAACAAAGGGTTTGATATAGAGTAGTGTTTATGTTATGACAAATACGTAGACGAAATGCTAAATATTAGGTACCTACTTTATTGTTACGGACAAAAAGTAGTACCTATCACCTATTATAAATCAAGCAGTGTCGATACGGCATTCGTGCGAGGTGGTCGTTTGCTAATCACCCAATTTGCGCGCCTACTAATTACGTTGTTGTTATTGCCTGAGCGCAACCGGACTAGCTATACCCAGCGTGTATACACACGTATACCGCTGGGTTGCTCGTTGCGCGCGACCGCTAACTATGAATGATTTGAAAGTGTTAGCCAATGAACAATACACGTGATGGTCATGTTTATGCAATCACAATGGCGAGCAGCAGTTCATAGAGTGATCTAGTAGAAGTCAATCAAGAGGGGACACAATACCAAGAGGAAGACACTATACAAATGGAGTGCGAAACTATACAAAGGTCGGAGAAGAGGAAGGGGGATGAGGAGATTTCAGAATGGACAGAGGTAACATCGAAAGGGAAGAAGCAAAAGGGAGATATTGATAAAATCGAGGTATGCATATTATGTAGTGAACAATTACCTAAACAATTCGCTTTAGCAAGATTATTGAAAGATAACGGTATCACGTCAGTGATACCGTTATCTTTCCCCTTACGAGACGACGTTTACCCTTACGAGTGTCAACTCGTAAGGGTAAAATATGTAAACCCTTATAAAGTTCGGCTCGATATGCAGAGTGAAGTCAGCGCAGACAGGTTAGAGAAGTGTACACCATTACTTGAGAAAGGCGAATACAACGAGCTTTGGAAAAAAGTATTTCATATGGGGTTATACGGGGTGTGGATTTAAATCTATTAGACGATGAGATACAAAAAACTGTAATTTGTCCTAAACCAGCCGAATTAATATCTACATATATATATCGACTTAACCGTCGCAGCTCGAGTGAAGGTTGGGCACGAAGTGAAGCAGTTCGTCTATGTTTTAAGGGCGCCTATTTACCATCAAAGTTTAAGAATAAAGGTAGATCCATACATCTTCCCTGTATCTCAGTGCACGAAGTGTTGGAAATTAGGGCATCCTACTAAGAAATGCCCATCAAGCCAAGTTGTATGTCCAAAGTGCGAAAACCATGGTAACTGTGATACAAAATTTTTTAAATGTATTAATTGTGGTGGTGCACACATGGCGTTATACAAAGGCTGCCCTTTATTTATAAAAGAAAAAAGCTTGAGAGACATTATGGCCGAGTTCAACTGTACATACAGAAAAGCACTAACAATTTATGTAGCTCCAAGGTCTCCCCCAGATGTCGCTCCTAAAATGCCTTCTACCAAACCGTTTTCTACGTTGATGCCCGCTCCTCCGCTATCTGAACCTACAACCTCGTCACAACGAGAGTCAATACCTTGGGTTAACAACAGTACGACAAAAGTACAAATACATAAGGAACAGGCTGCAAATACCACACATTCATCGGCAAAAATACAAAGGAGACGTAAGGTTTCGGAAGATGATACATTTTTAAACCCAGAGCCTCATGATACCAATAAGCCTGAAGCTTTTTATGAGACAGTTGATGAAAAGCAAGAAAGAGAAGTGACGTTTGGTGAATTAATTAGAAGACTAAAGAAAATATTTTTTCTGAAAAATATATCAATTTTAGCAAAGGTTACTAGCATGTTTAAGTGTTGCATTGATTGGATAATTTTAGTGATTGTTGATAATATCTCAGACTGGCCCATTGTAAAACAGGCATTCGAATTCTTTGTTATGAGACATGAGTCATAAAAGTAGAATAATTAAATTGAGTATACTCCAATGGAACGCGCAGAGCTTAAGACCGAAGTTAGTTGCATTTGAAAATATATTGTTGCAGGAAAAGGTCCACATTGCAGCCGTAAGTGAAACTTAGTTAGAACTAGATAGTCATCTCGAGATGACAAATTATAATATTTACCGCAAAGATAGGGATGATGGTTATGGTGGGATTGCTATCTTCATACATAGGTCGATTCACATTCAATCACAAATCCAGGTATTGAACTTATTATGTGTCAAGTTGATAAATTGTTGTGATATCGATACAGGGGACTTTAACGGGCACCACACCAATTGGTCTTACAAGACTGATTTAAGAGGTTCGCAAATGTATGATGCAATCATAGATAACGGTTTTGTTGCACTAAATGACGGCAAACACACTCGTATTAGATTGGTTAATAACCATCTACAGCAGTCCGCGCCTGATGTCACGTTTGTTTCTTCTAAATTGGCACTGACATGTAACTGGAACGTTATGAACGAAACCCTTGGAAGTGACCACTTAATGATCAAAATTACTACTAATCTCAATGTTGTTCCAAAAAATATCTATTGACGGAACTTTAAGAAAGCGGATTGGGATAGTTACAAAAGTTTACTTGAAGATATATTTTCTGACTTCCACCTTTCTGATAATCTTCAAAGTGACTACGATAAATTTATCGATTGCATCGATTTAGCAGCATACGTTCATATCCCTTTTAAAAAAATCAACCTACATCCTACTAACGTCTTTATTCCCAAACCCTACTGGAATGCAAACCTATCCAAATCAGTTGCTGCACGTAGACTAGCTCTTTCAACTTTTAGACGCAATCCGAAACCGAATAACCTTATTCTTCTTAATACAAAAATAGGTGAGTCACAAAAACTTTTACGCAATGCAAGAGATAAAGGTTGGCAGGATTTTTGCACATCATTAGACGGAACATCTTCGCAAGGTCAAATGTGGCAAAAGATGCGGTGGTTTAAAGGACGTAGAAGTGCTAGGCAATATGTTAATAGCGAGCAGGCCAATTATTTACTTCGCAGCCTAACCCCCGATTATACATCTCACGATCTGTCATTTTTTTCTAGTAATCTCAAATTAGAAACGGCTATTACAAAACACGAGCTAAATAGCTGTATTCGCACTAAAGACACATCACCCGGTTGCGACGATATTTCATACACCATGATTAAATATCTTCCCGAAAACGGCAAAGCTATATTGTTATCACTGTATGTTCACTTTCAACCGGTTTTGTACCCATTCAATGGCGTGACGTCGCAGTCGTTCCAATACCTAAGCCTGGACGACCCGCAGTCTCTCTCGGCACTAAGACCGATATCAATGTTGTCATGTCTGTGTAAAATATTCCATAGTATTTTAAACAATCGAATAGAATGGTTCATCGAAAAACATAACATCTTGTCACCATACACTACGGGGTTTAGAAAAAGTCGTTCTACAATGGACAATCTGGTTAGTTTAGTATCTAATATTCAAATGGGTTTTACAGAAAACAAAATAACAATAGGTTGTTTTGTGGATTTAGATAATGCCTATAATAATGTTGATATTATTTCATTAATGCAAACAATGGATTTCATTGGGGTAGAATCGAAAATTTGTCAGTATTTATGGCACTTTTTAAAAGAAAGAAGGTTGAAGATTTTAGTAGATCATGTTTACATTTGTCAAACTACCGGCCGCGGTTTAGCCTAAGGTGACCCTCTGTCGCCATTACTTTTTAACATAGTTACTTCAAATATCTGTGCAAGTATTGTAAGCTGCGGAGTTATGATATCGCAATACGCAGACGACTTTGTGATTTATTTAGTAAGTAGGCAAAAACATAATAGAAATCGTTCATCGCATACAAAAGTCATTAGACTTGTTAGTTGGATTAGTTTCAAATATAGGTTTAGAAATTTCGTCCTCAAAGAGTAAAGTTTGCGTAGAGAGGTTTTAAAAGAGAATGTGTTAATCTTCTAATTAATAAAACATCAATGGAAGTAGTAGATAATATAAAGTATTTGGGTTTGTGGTTAGACCGTTCGCTTAGATGGAAAAAACATATTGGCGAATTGGCAAAAAAATGTTTAAAGTCTCTAAAAGTCTTCCAAGTGCTTGCTGGGTCTGGATGGGGTGTACATCCATATTACTTGAGGCAATTATATATATCTATTATACGTTCGAGAATAGACTACGATAATTTTCTTTATGATAACGGGTTGAAAAGTAGTCTATTAAAATTAGACCGAGTACAAAATCAGTGTATGCGCATTATTGGTGGTTTTGTTAGGACGATTGCGATTCACGTGATGGAATGTGAGCTTCACATTCAACCTTTATATGTACGCAGGTACTACCTAGCTGGCAAATATTGGTTGAAGATGAATTCGTTCCGAGGTAATGAAATATTTCCCGCTATAAACAATCTTGTCGATTCATGCCAGTGTTTGTATTGGCGGCGTAAAAAGAAACCACTATTAGTGACGGTACACGAGTTTCTTATTGATTACCCTACATATTCATCTTTACAATTTGAACGATTTTCGTTAAACATGTGGGTGTGGACCTATCCGATGTAGTTAAGCCTTGTATAGATAGTATAGACAAACCAAAACTTCAGTATTCATGTAACCATATGCAGCAAATTTGTGAGCAATACCTAACTGCTAACTATTGAAATCATTATTCAATCTATAGGTACTGATGGGTCACAGGACGGTAATGAGACGGGTTGGGCTGTTTTCGATCCGCAAACGAAGGCTTTCATTAAGTTTAGATCATGTATTAAAGTTTCGATTATGTACGTGGAACTATTAGCAATAGCAGAAGCTATCTCATGCATCGAGTCATTCGAATCAGGAAACTATTTAATTCTGACCGATTCCAGGAGTGCTCTGCAACAGTTGGCTCGATGCACCTCGAATTGTCGAGGTGCACCGATAGCCTAAAAAAATTTGGAATCCATTACCAGGGTCCAGAGGAAGAGTAAAATTACTCTACAGTGGATACCATCCCATATTGGCCTTTATGGTAATGAGGAAGTTGATCGATTAGCGAAAGAGGCGATCACAGACGGAATAACTTTCGAATGCCTGCCCTTGTCTAGTGATCTGTTGTTTCGAGTACGAGATCAATGTTGGGATATGTGGAAGGTATATTTTGATGAGAGCCATTCACCATTCAGCCCAGCCTTTGCCGCCTTCCTTGGTTTGGGGGCACAGAGATACATCGTCGTGAAATTGTGACCGCGTTCAGACTTCGCTCTGGACATATTCCCTTAAATAGCTTTGCGTTTTTAATGAGGAAGTCTGACTCACCCAACTATTCTGAGTGTGATAAAATAGAGGATGTCACTCATATTTTAGCGGAGTGTGTCCGGAACGAGGCTGAAAGGAGTAATTATTTAATAGAAATTAGTTTTGATTCTAATAACGTTGGTATGTATAATAATATTCTAGCGGCTCCCCTTTCAAAAGCCGCCAAAAACTACATAAAATTGTAAATTTAGGTATAAAACGTAGATGAACCTTGTAGAATGTACCTATGATGGTGGCGTGGTCATACTGATCAAACCCTCCATAAATAAATAAAGATTTAAAAAAAAACAAGTATTTTGTACTTTGAGATTCTATGCAACGGGCAGTTAACTTATTACTTGTGGAGGTGTGGTGTTAAAGAGTCAACAGCTTGCCATATTATAAACCAAGCCACAAAAAAAAATGTGGTAGGAAACTGCTTTGTATCACACATTTATAGAGATCCCCGACAATGCAGAACTGACTAGGTCTTCTACTGATTTTATAAATTGTGTTTTTTTATTCTTTATTAATATGGAGTTTTTATCCACATGGATACGTCAACCCCATTGTACCTTATACTCTATTTACACACAACTATAATAAATTATTCTATATTTTAATTACACACTACATTTACTATGAAATAAGAAAAGGGATTACTGCCTAGACTTCTGAGTTAAGCTACAAATTATGCGTTTAGTCTTTTCTGATTTAGGGTATCTTCTTCTAAACTGTATAATAAAATAATAATCTATCTATAATAATAATATTAAAAGAGGAAAGATTTGTTTGTTTGTTTTTTTTACGATTTGGCTCAAAAACTACCGAACCGATTTTAAAAATTCTTTCACCGTCAGAAAGCTACATCCTCGCCGAGTAACATAGGCTATATTTATTTCCAGAAATAATTAGGGATCCCTACAAAAACTTGAATCATGTAACCCAAGGTGTACAAAAAATTGACACAAAATGTCTTTCATCGCATGCGCTGCGAAAACTATTGATGATATGTAATAATAATAGACTACATAATTGAAGTACTCATCATTACCTAGAAAAAAGTCCGCGAGGCCTATTATGGTTAAGTCACAATGACCGTTTATTGTTAAAATTATTCAAAGTTGAAAAGAAAAAGTGATGATTTTGATATCAAGATATTATCCTTATCCATTTAAATGTTGATTATGTACATGTAAATTACACTTTAAATTATTCAAATCGGACCTTTTGTTTCAAAGTTACGACGGATTTAAAAATGCTCTAAGTAAGAAAAAAGGTTGCAGTTTGAGCAAACTGCGGAGAATCTTAATGCTTGGTCCGATAAAGTTGAAAAACGGAATTAATGATTTGCATAGCAAAAATAAGAATAACAAATACACAAATATCAAAAAATCAAATAACTCATAAATAATCAAATATTTGGATTTTTCGAAAATCAACCCCTTAAGGGGCGAAAAGGGGTGATGAAGTTTTTAGGAGAGGACATTATTGCTTACTTCAATTTACGTGGGAATTGGTATGAATAAACTAAAAGTGGGATAATAGAAACAGATCTAACAAGTTTTGCAAAATCAACCCCTGACGAGGTTAACGGGTGAACTATCCACATAGTTGCGCTGATCCAGAGAGCACAAAATCAGCAGCAGAAATGGTTGGGTAATAAATGAAAATCGTTTTGCTTAATTTTCCAAAACTAAAGGGGGTAGAGCGGGCGTTGAAGTTTGTGGAGTACCTACTAAATCCTTGAGAACGAATTCGCGGGCGAAGTGCTAGTGCTAAAATATTTTTTGGATAAGACAAACATCCCACATGTTTAGTTTAAACTCCCTAGCCAAAGATTCCCTTTCATCTTTGTTCTTAACACAATCCATCAGCAAATGCTGCGCATCTTCAATTTTATTGCATGTCTCACAATTAGGCGATGTAGCCTTTCGCATTAAGAAAGCAAACTTTGCTTATATAGGATAGTGGTCAGAACGAAGCCTTAGCGCTAACTTACACATAACTCCTTGTTAAACATTTATCATCAAACCAGGGCTCGCGAGGGGTTCGTTTTGAATCACTTTATACCAAATGCCTTTTTCTTTGTATATTTCATTGAAGTATTTCTTCCATTTGTCTAAGGATACACTCTTAAACCTGGAGAAATAATCGGACATATATGAGGTAACGTTGCCCATCTCAACTGCCAGTTTCGCTAGTCGGTCAGCCTCCTCGTTGCCGCGTAGCCCTATGTGCGCTGGAACCCATTGCACCATAATCCTAATGTCATTTATTTTGTGGCAATGAAGAATGTTATAGACTATCGATGCACCTCTGCGACCAGAGGCCCATCGAGCCACATAAATTGTGGTCCCTTTTGCTTTTATAGAATGTATAACAGAATAAATGCAATACCTTTTAAGGGGTCATTGTACTTATAATTATGAACAACTTTTACTATGAGACCAACACTGAAACCACGAAAAAAAAATCTGCTGTTCAGTAGGTAGGTACCTATATTTTGTCAAGTTTTGCGAACATCAATGTATGGGGGAGTCGATCTTTTTTCGTGATTTCAGTGATGGTCCCATTGTGAAAGTTGTTCATAATGATGAGTACAATGACCCCTTAAGAGTTATTGCGTTTATTCTGTTACACGTTGTATAAAAGCGAAAGGTAACTCATTCATTCATTCACGTTCTGATTAATCACGAAATCTCTAAAACTCCTTAAACTTTAAGGAGTCATCTTCATATGTTAATGATTAACATATGAAGATGAAATTTGGCATGGAAGTAGATTATAAGCAGGAGACTTCAGTTAAGAGATGATTTTTGGAAAGTCACCCCGTAAAGCGGTGAAATAGGGAATGAAGTTTAAATGAAAAATCTTATTCCTTATGTTTATTAACTTGAAACTTGGTACGAATACTGACCTAAGTTATTTATAAAGTTTCTCATCATTAGGTAAGTACTGAAAAACGTTCAGTACTAACCCCAAAAAACGATTTAGGCGGTGCTCAAGTTTGTATGGAAAAATCTTATTCTTTGGTTTTATAAACTTGAAACATGGCAGGAATACTGACCTAAATGAATAATAAATAATTTCACAATGCGTTTTTCAAAACCACCCTCCAATGGGGGTTTTGAGGATGTTAAAGTTTGTATGGAAGAATCTTAATGCTTGGTCCAATAAAGTTGAAACTCGGCATTAACAATTTTGATAAAAAAAACGTGTTTTTAGATTTTTCCAAAATCAACCCCTTAGTGGGTGTATAGAGCTGAAACGGATTTTTCATAATCAACCCCCATCGGGATGAGGGGTGCAACAATTGCGCTGATCATGTGGTCTCAGCAACAAAAAGCCTGGGTAATTAATAAAAATCGTTGAGATTTATTTTCCAAAACTATCCTTTGTGTGCAGTGGGCAGTCGGCTTCGCTCAGGTATTCATTTACAATGCCTGCGGTATGGCCTTGGCATTGTCCTGCATAAAAGTGAACTCTACCAATAAAATGTGCGCAGATGTAACGTGACCCATTTAATGACAGTAAGCGAGGTTCAGATACAAAAGCAAAATCGGTTTTTCCATCGGCGCCTATGCCTCTCCAAACCGTCCATGAACCGCCACCGGAACTGAATCTTTCTTCAATGCAGTACCTACTGTGCAAAACGCGCTCCCTCTCTTCGATACACCTTTCTTCCGTCGTTACAATACAGCATGATCTTACTCTCGTCAGTAAATAGAGCTATGCTCCTATGACCAATTTAAGTGCTCACGTGCAAAGTTCAGGCGCGCTCTTCGGTAGTCTACAGTCAAATTGGGCTATTAGCTGGTTAATGAGGTTTTAGGCCACGCTCCGCCATTCTTCTTCTAATGGTAGAATCGCTCGCAGTCAATCTTCGACCTTCCGGAGCCGCTGCTGCAGTTGAATAGAGTTATAAGTGACGATTTCTTAGGGAAACTGACTGAAAATCTCTTTGGTAGGATTTCACAGATTTAAGTTAACAATACAATCACTATTAAAAAAACGATATTTAAAAAAATATAATAAGATTAAATGCAGAAATTCCGACGAAAACACATTCATTACACACATACATTCATTAAATTCATTTATTGTATAAAATACGAAAAATTAAATTCAAATTTGTGTTTGTGGTACACCCACTATTGTGTTGAACTGTAAACTAAACTGCCAGCAATTTAATGGCGTTTTTTTTTAATTTTAATGCCGCCTAAATAGTACTTGCACTACTGTTTTGATGATAAGTGTAGGTAGAAGAGGAGCCAATATTTCTATTAAGCTTTCGGTTTCACACTAACCCATACCATATTTAGTAGATACAGTTTACCAATGCGATTTATTTATTTATTCGTTTTAACTTTTTCAGAGAATTACGCAAAAGGGTTAATACTCTTACTGATTTAGAGTTGCAATGGACAGTTCACGAGTCAATTGACCAACTCCAAGGACAGGAATTAGATCCTGAAAAATTGTACCCAGATAATGTAAGTATACTTGGTTTAAAAATGTATGCGTCGAATATACCTTAGGTTTTGTTTTTCCATTCCATCCTGACAGTTTTTTTTTGTTTTATGATTTATGTAAACTTTTTATAATTTCAGTTCCTGCCTAGTGTCCCATGACCACATTATTTGTAAGGTTAAGTTTTAACGAATCACATTCATTTTCTCAGATTCTTACTCCAGAAGGGCTGACACACACAAGTGAAATGATAAAGTTTAATATGGATAACCTTAAAACATATTCAAAAAAGCAGCTGAAAGGCAAAGCTCGTGGGACAAGATTCCCGCATGAAATTGGCAAGGTATTACAGAAATAAACAATCCGTTCGAATATCTTTAATCTTGGCCATAAAATGCTTTTGCAAAAATAATAGCACGACCGTATTGCCCTAACTAGTAGTAGGTACCTAGGTACACTCGCTCACTTCGCAACTTGGGGCCAGCCAGGCATTGCCTAAGCTGGGTGTAAATCCAGAGTTCGGACTGACAAATCTCTACTGGAAATCTAACATTATTTTCCTACCAACAGCCCTAACTATACCCAGGTCCTTCACGTACGTAAAGCGAAAACCTATTCAAAATTATGTAGGTATATATATTGTTATACTAGCTTGGTACGCGCGACTTTGTACGCGCATATCAGTTTTTTCCCCGTTCCCGTTCCGCGTAGTGCGTCAACATAATTTTGAAGATGAGCCATGCTGTCGGACATGAGGCACACATCGTCAGCGAAGAGTATCTCTAAAATGGAGATCTTTTGAGATTTTGACTTAACTCTGAATCTTGATATATCGAACACGCCTTTGTCAGTCCGGACATTCAAATGGATTCGATATTTACAGTATTGCAGAGCGTCTCTCATAACAGCTGCGAAGTAAATGGCGAAGAGTGTGGGTGCCATAGATATAATAAACAAGGAGATATGCCCGGTAGACGAAAATGTATCGGAACCCTATGTCTTCACATTATCCCCGCCATACGGCAACTACTACACATGCAATTACATTACTACATACACAATCAATTATAAATCTTATCCCTTCAAACATAGCGTGTATTTACCATGCACCGTACAACTTACTCACAGAAAAGCAACACAGCGGTCGAAAGCGCACTAGTTCGCGGAGACGGCCATTTGCCTATGTCATGGTCCACTGGCCCATGTCGCGCGGACACCGACACGCCCCCTTGCCACTTCTCCTGTTTTTTATATTTCTATGGTGGGCGCCATGACGCAATCTTGTTTAACTCCGCTCGTAATCTGGATCTCTTCAGGTAGTTCGCTTTCGTGTTGAACCTGCGCTTTCATGCCATATGCGCGTACGAATCGCGGGCAAAAGCTAGTAGTAGTAGGTATAGATAAAGCTGAAGAAATTGTTTGTTAGTTTGAACGCGCTAATGTCTGGAACTACCAGTCGGATATGGAAAATTATTTTTATATGATAGCCACATTCAGTAGGAAGGCTATACGGGAACAGGAAACGAGAAAAAATGGATATGCGCGTAAGAAGTCGCGGGAAAAAGCTAGTTATGTTATATAGTAGGTATAGAAGTATAGATTATCTACAAAATACAACAACACTGGACTCTAGTTATCTGTCCGGGGCACCTACCCATAGCATAGGTAGCTAGTCATTCACTTGTTAGTTTCCCATGATTTTGTTATGTTGCCATCCACCAAATCAATTGTTCAAAGCTGTTTTTATCCTCCACAATAGGGTACACAATAGGGGACTAAAAAAATCTTATTAGTCCGTCAGATAGATTTCCAAAAAATATTGGATACGTATTTTTTCTGTTTCCACGTAAACAAAAAATGAAGACGATATCTACAGTGCGTTGAAAACTCGTGTGACGTGTCACTTACTAGTACACGTTTCACAGGAAAGTGACGTTACAAGCCCCCAGTCCTTATCTTTGATGCGTTTTATCTTCGTAATTTTGTATTGATTTGATAAAATAAGTGTCCAATATTTTTCGATCAGACGGACTAAATAGAATCAGTTTTTTAACCCAGGCAACATCCCCATTCAAAAATCGTACTTATACTTTTGTTTTTATACCTACCCAGCACCCACCTATTCTATTTTTGTATCTTCAAGTTTTATTTCGCTTCCTCTCATTATGAATTTTCAGTAGGCAGGTAACAGCTTACTTACTGAAATGAGATCTGATAAGTAGGTAGAGATCTGTTATTCGGATGCATATTTGCCAAAATATACATAAAATATATTTGTCACCGGAAAATTGCAAACGCCGCCGTAAGATTCTAAAATATAGCGTGAAATTGTAAGAAAACTATTGAATTTGTTAATATTATATCGATAAATTATAGTCTAATGAAGATTTAAGTACTTTTTACAATCTTACGGTCTTACAATCTTATCCAAATCGGTATTACAATTGGCGAAAAAATCGTTGAACTACAAACAAAAAATAACAATCGAATTGAGTACCTCTTTCTTCTTTTGAAGTCCGTTAAAACCAAACCAAAAAAAAATACTCATTAGAAAATTATTATTTTCGGTGTACCTACCTAAAACGTAAGATATGCGTCTAATGTTTAAAAAAATAAGATTACCTACCTACTGACATTTTAAACCTTTTTTTTTTTAGGTTGGGGAAGAAAGTGATAAGAGCAGTTGAATTCAAGAACACATCAATTAAGTGTGTAGTGTCTGGTCCTATATTTCTTGGTAGGTGCCTATATGTACCCAGTTACTATGTCATATGGTTAACTAATAAGTTGCGCGTATTTAAAAACATCGACTAATTGGTATAACTTCCTACTTACTTAAGTATTTTTTATGTTTTTTTTTGAGTTTTCACTTATGTAGTCTACCAATGAGGGATTTCGTGAGAGGTTACTTAGATAATCCAATGTAAGAGAACACTGCCATATTCAAAGGCGAGTGGAGCTAGCAGCACTTGCAGAAAAGAACGCGCTGAGTGCATAACCTCTACTTTTCATAAGTCTTAGAAATAACGCCAAATGTTTATTGATTTGAAAATTAAACACTTACGGTACTGTCTGTCCTGACAACAAGTTTTCTATATCTCGATGTATTAATTTAGAACTAGGTTTAAAACTGAGTGAACTTCAATTTCATTTTTACGGACCACAAAATGTTGGTAACGAAATAGATATTATGAGGTTTTACTATACCTAGTGATCATGGTAAACGTTGCGATGTGTTACGTCACATTGATATTTAATGGCAAGGGTGAAGAGGTTTGTAAACCTTACTTATCACCTGACCATTTACCCACTATTCTACATTTAATTGCAACTCGCATGCAAGTTTTATGATGTTGTAGGATAAGATCGCGCGATTAATCACATTTATCTCGGTCGCCCTCAATGTAATGCAACAGTGAAGCTTAGGCTTAGGCTTACATGCGTGTGGTTGTAGGAGGAAACGTGGCCTAACACTCCGACACTATTTTAGGATCGTATGTCAATCGCTGGAAAGCTGTTTATTTCTCGAAACTAAGTTACACTATTAAATTAAGTAACAAGTAGATAACTTAAGATAGATAGTCATTCTGTAAGTCTACTTAATTTTCTATTTTTTATTGTTGTGTAAAGTAAAGAAAGTTTCTGTAGATACGTAAAGACTATACCTACTGCTAATTCACTGGCGGATCCAGGGGGGGGGGGGCTAAGGGGCTCATG
>NDFZ01004883.1:0-78988 GCA_002192655.3 Mamestra configurata
AATTCAAAAGTACCTGATAATGGTTTATTTGAAATAAATGCTTTGACTTTTGACTTTTGACAGATTTAGGGAACATCCTTTAGGAATTAATTACGTATGCCATGGGCAACGGTAAGCATTTCGATGTCGTTTATACAGACTATTCCAAGGGCTTTGATCGAATCGATCATAGCATCCCCATGTCTAAGTTAAGTGGCATGAGACTCCGCAGCGATCTTCTCAGATGGTTTTCTTCTTACCTTTTGCACAGATCCAAGCAGTATTACTAAATAATTATACAACGTGTAACAGAATAAACGCAATACCTCTTAAGGGGTCCTTGTACTCACCATTGTGAACAAATTTTACTATGGGACCAACCCCGAAATAGCGAAAAAAATCGACTCCCCCGTACATTTCTGTGCGCATAACTCGCCATAATGTACTGAACAGCAGATTTTTTTTTACATTGACCCCTTTAGAGGTATTGCGTTTATTCTGTTACACGTTGCATATCTAGCTGGGTCCTTATACCAAGTGGTGTCCCGCAGGGTTAATTGTTCGGTCCATTGCTATTTTAAATCTATATTAACGACGTCAACTCTTGTTTGACTTCATTCAAACTATTATTTTACTGATGATATGAAAGTCCATGCCTCAATATCGTCGCAGATGGACGTAACGGCACTCCAGAATGATCTGTCTCGTGTAGAAGACTACTGTGAAAGAAAAAAGCTGGATCTTAATCCTTATATTTGCCGGGATTAAGATCCAGCTTGTTTCTCGGCTGAGTATTCTCAGAATAGAAAACTACATGTTCTCGTAAGCGATAAATCATTGCCAGTATACCCTAGGTGATCTAGTTCTACCCAGATCAAACTCCTTCCGTGATCTGGAGGTTCATCACGATTCCAAGCTATGATTTTAAATACACGTTGATGCAATAGTCGCTAAGGCATCAAAATCACTGAATTTCATAATGCGGTTATCTAAGTGCTTAACTATACCCAAAACTTGAAAAAAACTTTTGTTACAAAGTAGGCACTTTTTTTAAGGATGGGAAATTATCAAATGACTCCTTTTGCCCAGAGCGGAGCGGAAGAGAGTGTCACTCTTACTGACTCTATAACTCATCCATGTTCCTCCTAATGCCCTTTGCGTTCCAGGGCCGCGGTGACTCTTACAAACTGGAACAAATTCTGCAAACCCCGGCAGGCACTGGCCCTAGCGAGCCCTGCCTACTACGCTGACATCTATTTGAGGCGCGCGTGGAACACAACGTGCCGTTGACCAACGCTCGCCGTCCGCAGACCCGCACCAATGGTGGCCGAGAATCGCCCTGCGACTCCTTCTGTTGCGGCGGCTTCGGGGGGAGGTGCGTCAGGTTTACCTAGATCTCTTTCATGCGGCCCATCTCCTCCTTCGCTAACATTACTGCTTCGCAGAAGGAGGTGACTGCTTCCCATACTTCCTCGACCACACCATTGATTGAACCAAGGCCGGACCCGAGCGGTCTCTGCTACCGATCGCCTCTACAAGGTTACGGCAGTGCTCCGCTCAAGCAAGGCAGACCTCCACCGTATGTTCTACCGTATTCTCCGGGCGATCCTCAAAGTGGTGACACTTAACATTTCGAATACCCAGGGTATTGAAAGCCACTTGGAATGGGTACGCGACGCGTCTAAAATATGTAACCCATGGTCTAAATTCAAAAGTCAAAATATGTTTATTTGTGACACATAAGGTTTAGATAGTGTACCTATCTCGCAAGCAACAAACTGGAATCACTTCATCGCGCTTTGCTCAAAACATTACAACAGGACATCACGTTGCGCTCCAAAACAGGAAGCATAGGCGTGGGCAAAAAGGTAGCTAGGATCAAAAGGGATTGAGCGAGCCATATCGGACGCATGCATGCAGAGAGAGAGAGAGAGAGAGAGGCACAGGATGGACGACGTGGCCGAGGCGCCCAGGAAGCGTTGGCGAGATGCGTCACCTCGAACCAGCCTATGGCATAGACCATAGGCTGGTTCGATGTGACGCATTTTTCATGCGCGTGTCTGGAAAGATATGGCCTTTGCCCAGCAGTGGGACACTAGAGGCTAAAAAATAACAATTAGGAATCGCTTGTCCCTCTTTAAATTATACTCACGAGTAAAAGTAGCGACATCTATGACCAGTGAGGGCTTGTAAATGGACTGGCCGTACACCAGCGCGTCCGCCATCATCAGCCGACCCTCCATGTCTGTGTTCTCTATCTGAAAACAAATATGAGGCACATGAATAGATAAACGGAACAGAGGCTAAGCTTCTTAAGAACGTGCAAAATTATTACCTATTTTGGTAGGGTTGTCACAATAGGATAAGAGAAATTAAATAAATCATTTGTTAAATAGTTTTATATTATTCAGTATGATAGAATACTTTACAGATTACTGACTAATAATTTTCTTTTTATAATGTTTATTTTTTAATAATTTATTGTTTCTTTTAATGGTGTGATAAATTCTGAATCGAACATATAGTTTTTTCAAGTAATCTAACGGGAAACACTCACATGGCATATCAAATTTACAATCTTTAATACGTTTAAGTATTTCGTTGCCAACATTGACAATATTTATTTCAAGATCGAAATATTCGCGAAACTTTTGCTCAAGCAATTCAACAAATCTTTTCTTGCAATATTTAAACTTAACACACTTATCTACCTACTACAACCCAACCCACCCACATACTTACAAATGCTAAACTTGTAATAATAATGAAAAGGTAAAAACACACCGTGTACAACCCTCTTCTTATTAAAAAAAGGACCATACAATAAAATAAAGGTACTTACTTCAAAAAGTAATAATCAAAATATTTACTTACCTATTGTACTCCTTGGGATAGTTAAAGTACGATATATCTTTATTTTTTCTAGTATTATTCATACACACAGTACAATAAACAACCATTATTAACAATAAAATACCACGTTTTACATTAAAATATCCAAACTTGCAACTAACAAAACAAACAACGTGCGTCGCACTGACCCTGAGATTGTCAACTGGCTCTGCAAGCGTAAACCGGTTTTTTCCAGTCTCGCTGCGTACGCGTCAAGCGGCCAGTGGTCACACACACATGCCCCGCGTGCTTGTAGTAGTGCAATCGATTCGCGCGGTTGTTTGAAGCTTTGTCTCTGTTCCGTTTATCTACTCATGTGTATGAGGCCAAGGTAGCAGGAAAATTGATGACACAGTCTAGACCACTTTGTTGACCCACTAGGAACAAATTGTTCCGAATCCAGACAGTTAATTGCTCTGCAATGCGCTTGATTGGCCAAACTAAAAAATATGTTTTGATTCATCCCCCCATCAATTTGGCAGTGCGCAAACAAGAGAATATTTTGGTAAAGTTGTACCATCATAGTAATAGTTTTCTTTGTACCACATATTATACTCTAAAATAAGTTGAGGTAACATCAAGTTAAAAAGTACCTAAAACCTGAGTCCCTACGGAACAAAACTGCTACGGTAGATAGGTATAGTACCTACATACGGGAATACAGACGTACACAAATGGACTGCTAAAATGATAATTTATAATCCTTTCTTTTAGCTTTTTTTTACCGTTTCGTAGGCGAAAATTTGATAATTTTATAACCGAGTTCCAAAAAAGGAGGTTCCAATTCAGTTTTTTTATGTATGTACATCGATTACTCCGAGGTAGATGATGCAATAACGTCGACCGAGTAAGCAAAATGACGTCGGGTAATTATCACAGTATCACAAATAAAAAGTGAAAAAAAAAACTTTTACAAATAAATACAACCAACTTCCAAATAAAAACACTACAGTCTAAAATAACTTTAAATTCGGAAGTCGGTGTCAAAAACGAAGAACCAATTTACTAAAAAATACCCACCGAATTGACAACCTCCTCATTTTTTTGGAAGTCGTCTAAAAAACACCCACTTCCCAAATTATAGTTATTTTGGACTTTGTAGTGATTTTATTTGGAGTTTGTAATTTTTTCTAAAACAGTTTTTTTTCCACTTTTGTCTTACAAGGGTTGACGACTAAAGAAAATATTAAGCCATCTATTTATAATACAACTGCTGTCATTATCTGCCGAGCCTTCTCCCAACTACACTTCTGGACACATCTATTGGCCCACCTTAGAGTTTAGGTTTCGATGGCCCCTACCGAAATATGATTGCTAGATTGAACAAAAACTGTTGATGCAGTTTTAAACCTGATACATTTTACCATCTTTTTCGATCGTATTGTTTTAAATTTGAATTCAGAATACCATACGACATGGAGCTACGCCTAACAAGTCGGATATGCGCCTTGTTAAAGGCAATTGATTTTTGAATAAAAAACATGTTTTATCAAATAAAGGTTTAATTTAATAACGCGTGTTGCCTCCATGGGCATCTACCACAGCTCTCATACGATTAGGCATAGAGTTTATCAACCGCTCTATGCAATTTTGAGGGATCATCTCCCATTCCTCTTCTATGGCAGTTTTCAACTCCTGCATCGTCTGGGCAACTGGCTGACGAGCCCTAACACGTCTTTTTAGCTCGTCCCACATGTGCTCAATGGGGTTCATGTCTGGGCTTCTGGCTGGCCAGTCCATAACTGTGATGTTCACATCCCGAAGATATTCCCTGACGATGCCGGCCGCATGGGCTCTTGCATTATCATGCATAAAAAGGAAATTTGGGCCCACATAGTCCGCGTATGGTATCACGTGAGGTTCTAAGCACTCACGAATGTACCTTTCAGCATTTAATGTTGGCAGCCGTGGTCCTGTAACAACCTCAAGTTGAGTTTTGCCGCTCGCGGATATACCGCCCCAGACAGTCCATGAGCCACCGCCATAAGCAACCCTCTCTTCAAAGCAGCATTGTGCGAAACGCTCTCCCTTACGTCGGTAGACCTTCTTCCTTCCATCATTGCCATGTAACACAATTTTAGACTCATCAGAAAAGAGTACACGGCTCCAATCTTGCTGTGTCCAATTTAAATGACTGCGTGCGAAATGAAGGCGCGCTGTTCGGTGGGCTCGCGTTAGTTTGGGCCCATTAGCTGGCTTGTGTGGTACCATATCGCGTTCTTTTAACCTTCTCCGAACAGTTCGAGCGCTCACAGATACTCCGTGGAAGTCGCGAAGTTGGTTTTGTATCTCAATGGAGGTAAGGTGACGATTTCTCAAGCTGGTCGTCACGATGAATCGATCCTGCCTTTCAGTTGTGACCCGAGATCGTGGCCTTCCTTGGCGACGAACAAAGCCGCCAGTCTCTAGGTACCTCCGATAAACATTTCGGACCGCAGATCGACTTAAATTAAGTTGAGCACTCACGTTTCTTTGGCTGTGTCCGGCCTGAATAAGTGCCACAGCTTGGGCGGCGACTTCAGGTGAAGTATCCATAGATTATTGATAGAACCTCACCTTAATGTTAAGAATAAGTAATGTTTGTTGCAAAACCAAAGATATCAATCACTTTTTCAAGAATTAAATCCAAGTAAACCAATAAAACCAAGTTTTCTTAGTATTCGATTGTTTGATATCAACAAACAGGCTCCAAATTGTCTTTTGTTTCTTTAAATTCTGTGTTCGAAATTAAAAAAAAAGACTATTGAATGAAATTGTGAATGTGACAGGTTCAAAACTGCATAAAAACTTTTTGCTCGACCTAATATAAAATTTTAGCTAGGACCAAACGAAACTGAAAATACAAGGTGGGCCAATAGATGTGTCCAGAAGTATATATTGGAGTCGGCTCCCTATCAAACCGGATTCAGCTAAATATCCGTATTTTACGTAGCGCGGTTGCCTACCAGACCTCCACAACCAATAAACTGGGTAACACGGTACTTCTTGCCAAGACTGGTGTCAGATTTTCTGGCTTCTGACAATACGTAACGAATGCCAAAGATCTTCAAATGGCAGCCGGGACCAATGGCTTAACGTGCTTTCTGAGGCACCGAGGAATCTCGGTATGTGAAGATGGTCACCCATCCACATACCGACCTCGGCAAGCGTTGCTTAACCTTGAAGATCAACCCGTTCTTTTTTTAAGTATTAGAAATTATCAAATGACTTCCGCTCTGGGAGGAGCGGAAGGGAGTGTCAGAATCTTACTGACTAAAACCCATCCGTGTTCCTTCTCCGACCGCGGTGACTCTTTCGAATAAAATCCGCAAAAAGATCGGCTGTTGCGGCAAACCTCCATTTTTATTCCGCAGATAAAAGTTATCTGATCGTCCAAAACCCGGCCTACATTCCAATAGGTTCGTTATGAGGAGCATGGCTCACCTGGATGGACAGCCCGTTGAGTGCCGTCACCACGTCGCCCACCTTCATGCACTGCCCGCTCACCATGTTCTCGCAGATCGGGATCACCCCAGCCACGTTGATGGGTAACTGGAATAAAAAACAATAGAATAGGATACTCTTTATTATGTACTTACACAACATTGCTACAATATTTATGGTATAGGTAATATATTTTATTCAGTCATCGAAAAACTTACTACGTCATCAAAATCACTAAACTTGTAAGAGATAGTTTCACATTAGGTGTCGTCACACCCAGACGCTACACCACGATGGTTGGGATGGCCATGGTCACTCGTGGGTTGTCGCAATGGTGATCCACTGTTAATCGTTGTGTTGTCTGTTTTATTTTATACTTATCTACCTAGTGCTTAACATAATCGTAAGTTTACAAACCATTTTTGAGTCTAGGCTACTCAAATAAAGAGAAATTCTATTCTATTCTAAATATAAGATCGACTTTACCATTATACTTGATGTAGGTATATAGCTGGGTTCACATTACTGTGTCGTGTAATGTCGTCAATGCAACCTGACGCAGTGTGTAGTTTAAAGCGTCGTCTTAATCTTAACAAAGAACGATCATACATCATAGCGCGAATTTGCAAGCGTCGCGTTAATTTTTTCGGCAAAACCGAAAAACGCCATCTGTAGGTGCGACTACACGATCGTGTTTACCATACAAATGAACGCGCGATTCGCATGTTGATCGCTATGTTTTAGGACACTACAGGACTATTGCGATATAATCGTACATCAGTACAACTGCGGCATACCTTAAGCTTGGCGATGATCTCGAAGGCAGCGAGAACCACAGCGGCGCCCGCCATGCTGCCGCGGTTCTCCGTCATCGAATGGCACTCCTTCAGGCACAGCCCGCCGCTGTAAGCATACAGAACACATATATATTATTATAACGTGTTACAGAATAAACGCAAAGCCTCAAAAGAGGTCATTATAATTATGTACAAACTTTTACTATGGGCCCAACCCCGAAGTCGCGATTAACGGCCCTATGGGCAAATATACAAATATACATGTGTGTGCATAACTCGACCACATGTATACGGCTGTTTTTTTTAGCGACTCCAGTGCTGCCGATATAAGAACAAAAGAAAAATGACGTAATAACACAAAACGAAATAACCGATTCCGACATTAGGTACTTTATTTTGTGAAAATGCTTAGTAAATAAGCCGTTTAATACCGAACATATATACAAGAACATAATATAATAATGATGCTATGCAGCGTACTGAATCGGTCTCTAATCGGTCGATGCCATCGAAAGAATGCTCTGCTGGCTAAATATTAACAGCTGCACGAGACGATTATCAAGGTTAAGCAACATTACACTTGTCGAGTTCGGTCTGTGGATGGGTGACCATCTTAACCTTTTGAACGCCGTTGTCACGTATACATGACAAGCAAGCGCGTGCTCTGTACGCCAAACGTCACAAATATGTGACAAAAAGTACGGCAAATTTGTGGCTTGGCGTCGGGGGCACGCCGATGCGTTTATGCTCTGGCGCTCAAAAGGTTAACATACCGAGCGACTGCCTATCTGATCTCCTCGACCCAGTAACTGGTAACACGATACGCCTTGGCGAGACTGTGAAGATATCTTGGCTTTTGACTACCCGTAACGACTTTCAAAGACCTACAAATGACATCCGGGACCCACATCTTAACCTTTTGACCGCCATGGTCGGCTAAGGCCGACAAATGAAAAAGTGCTCAACAAGAAAAACGGCGAATTTGTGGTTTGGCGTCGGGGGCACGCCGATGCGTTTATGCTCTGGCGTTCAAAAGGTTAATGTGCATTTCGAGGCACAAAGGTATGCTAAGCTCCTCACCCATTCACGGAGCAAACTCGGCAAGCGATGGTTATCCTTTAGATCGATCCGTGCGGCTACAATAACTTGGCCTCGCACACACTGGTGTTATAAACTCGATAATGTAGCCAAACAACTGTTACCTGTCGAAAGTGACCCCCTTAGCAGCCAGCAGCACGGGCGGCGCGTGTGGGCCGGCGCCCTTGTAGGAGCACTGGAGGAACATGGGCGTGTCGCACGAGCCCTTGGCCACGGCGAGGAAGGCGCGCATGCGCTGCGCCTCCAGCCACTCGCGGTCGTGCGCCTGCACCGACACGCCCAGGTGGCACAGCGCGTCCAGCGCCGCCTAGGGGCAGACAGTATCGCCGACCGCGTTAGTTACCTACTCATTACTTTGGAAGCAGAACCCAGCGGCGGATCCAGGATTGTCTTTTGAGGGGGGCCTGACCTGAGAACATTTTATTTTGCTTGTTTTGTGTTGTACACTACCAAAGATATCATGGTCTTTTCGGCTTGAGCCCCTTAGCCCAAAAACTGAAAACTTTATAATAGAAACTCGGGTTGCTAAAAGTAAGTCTTTTGTGATCCTACTCCAACCGATTTAACAACACATCTTTTCTTTATTTGATCTCTTCCGCATCCTAGGTTGCCTGGTAGAATGTCTAGGGCATTAAGTACGTCTTTGTACCTATGTGCATGAAGTCTAAATAAATAAAAGTGTTGTAAAGCCGATACCTGCGCCAGATCCACGGGCGTCATCTTGTTGGCAGGCATGTCGGACAGGCAGCGCGCCCAGTTCTGCGCGCGCGCACGTATGGAGCCCTCCGCCCACAGTTGCGACACATTCTCCTGCGCCTGCGAGCACTGGTACGCGGACACGTGGCACGGCGGCCGGCACTCTACTGTTTTGAAGATGTCGAACCTACATTTACATGTATAGTTATATACATAGGTCTTGTTGGTAATGTTCTTCAGAATAAAAAAATCAAAATCCTTAACTTCAAATAGACCATTTACGGGCGCTTTTGAATTGTCAAGGTCAGTCAGTCAATTAGATGAAGCTAGTTCTGCCGCGCTAGCGACATGATCAGCGAGAATTTTCCTCAGCAAAACAAACTCACCGACCCTAACTCTAACGAAGCAGTTGTCATAAAGACCAGAACCCTAAGTGAGAACATAAAAAAAGCTCAATGTCAAGATGCAGTGGTGAAGGGATAAGTCTTTCGCCGAAAACAGGGCATTTATCAAATACGTCCACTGCTGGAAATATCCCTCCCCAAGGAGATTTTCTGGTTGCTATAATCTGACTGGCCTGTTTGTCGAGTGGTTAGTGACCCTGACTGCTAAACCGGAGGTCGTGGGTTCGATTCCCACCCAGGACAAATGTTTGTGTGATGACCATGATCATTTGTTCTGTGTCATTTGTCTATATGTATGTTTTAGAAATATATAAGTATGTTTATCAGTTGTCTGGTTGCCATAGCACAGGCTCTGCCTAGTTTGGGATCGGATGACCGTGTGTGAGTTGTCTGAAGATATTATTATTATTATTAATCTAATATGGCAGGCGGGTTGACGATCGCAGTGCAGCTGTTGCAATGCACAGAGACTGCTGTTGCCCATTCTCTGGTGAGTCCTTTAGTCGCCACTTACGACAACCACAGGAAGTGATAGGATGGTGCTATTCTTTTACGTCCGACACCATATAGAACCATTTTAAGTTCACATAAATGATATCTCGACTTTTCTCGGAAAACGAGAACAACGGATTTCCCAGGAATTCCCGAAACGATAAATCCCTGGAATAAACAGTAGGTGTACCACTTAGGGTAGGTACACTAGATTGTTAAGTGCAGATTTTTGCAATGCTTGTGCGGTTGTGCGTACCCCCAGGCGGCGAGCTCGGCGGCCTCGGCGGCGGCGTCGGGCGCGGCGCAAGGGTCCACCTCCACGACCGCGCAGCCGCGCTCCTTCAGCAGCTTCACGCCCGCGCCCACGCCCCAGCGGACGTTCTCCTAGAGACAAAGCATTAGTAATAAGTAGTTGTGGGGACAGAATGTGGACACAACAATAATCTAAACTTTTTGATGTTATGAAGTTTCCCAGTTTTACACACAAAAATGAATCCAATCTATACTTACCCCATAAAACATTTTCCCCATAAAAACTTTGTCGTCGCGATTAATATCTACTTATTATCATGCCAAACAATGCCCAACCGCGGACGGACGGCCGGTCATCGCTAAAATATTTTATTATTTAGGGTGCTGTAGTAAAACAACAACAAGGTACCCATTAAAGTTGGACAGCACGGTTGGCGCAGTGGTTGAGCGATTGACTGCTGCGATGCGTGCCGCGGGTTCGATTCCCGCACGGAACAATTATTTGTATGGCCTACAGATAGTTGTTCCGGGTCTGACTGTTTGTGTATGTGACTTTGTATGTTTGTAAACGCACCCACGATACAGGAGAAATTCCTAGTGTGGGGCAACGTTTAAAAAAAAAAAAATAGTTTATCCATGACCAAACCTTTAATATAATTAACTAGCTTTTGCCCGCGACTTCGTACGCGCATATCCCGTATTTTTCTGTTCCCTTAGGAATAACGGCAAATATATTCTCCTCTCCCTCTTAGTGAGTGAGGTGCCTTGTAGGTTCTTTGGGGAGAGTAGGGGTGCCCTAACCTGTAATGGAACCTACATGCTAATTTTAAGGTTTCTACGAACAGTACTTTCGGCTATTACTTCAGGCACATAAGCATAAAAAACCGGCCAATACGTATCGGGCCACACGTAGTGTAGGGTTCTGTAGTTGCACGTCACAAGTGCCATGTACCTACATTTTATAGGTTGGTACTATTACTCGTTAAAACCTACTTAGCTGTGATAGTTTTCCTTTTAAATTCATTATATACATACCTATGCTACTTCCATCCATGAATTTTTCACGCCTCCAAAAACCACCGTTGTAGAGTCAAGTGTCCCCCACACTTGACTATGCTAATTTTTCGCAAACGGATCTTTGGATGGAAAAATGTTTTAGCACACTCTCAATAATTTTAAACGACCTTTCCAATGACACCGCACACAATGGGATACACGACAAATATTTTTATTTTTTCACTTTGTCGGCGTGATGTCTAAGATGATGTCTCTGAGCTAAACCGCGGACAGAAAGACGGACTGACAGACAGACGAACATGACGTAACTATAAGGGTTCTTTGTTGACTACAGAACCCTAAAAATGGGTCAACCTCGGAATGAGAGATTATAAACTGGAAACCCGTATAAACCTTCATTTTAGCGTTCTCAATGTTGTGTCATAAGACTCATAAAATGTCGTGTCTGCGTCGTAATTAAGTTATTAAAGGTCGGGTTTTCACGATTACCTCGGTTTCTATAGCTTCAATAATGTTATGCAATGACTTGGCTTAATATCGTTTAATGACTTGCCTAGCCAAGTAGCGGAATATTGGGCACAGGGAGCTTAGGGCACCCCGACACCCCGGATAAGTTAGGTTCGAATGGTATGCCATTCATGTTAGGTTCTTTTAAACCCTGCAGACAGAAAAAGGAGTTCGTTGTCGAAGTTAAAATGTTGAAAGCGATTGCGGTTTGAATTTAGAATTACCAAAATCAAATATTTCAAAAGTATAATTTCGTCACACGGTTACCCTATTCTATGAACGGCCAAAGCATCCTGCTAGCCCCTTCATTAAATGTTATATTAGACGCGTTGGCTGGATGCCATTTAAGCCGCTGATTAAAGGGCGTTAATTAATGAAAAGGCAAGGCAAGGCAGCCAATTAAACCGCTGAATAAGCCTGTTGGCTGCGACAAACATAGAGTATGTTGGTGTCTATAGGCAAAGCCAGAGCAGGTCGCTAGTTAGCTTGCAGGCTTAGTCTTGAGGCACACAATGTCAGTGTCTCTGATTTAAGTTTTCTTTTATTTGTATCTACCTACAATGTATGCATCAAATAAACATATTTTTTCTCTCAAATCTATGTTCATAATTATGTTACTCTACTTACCTACCATTTTTTTTTTAGGATAGTAAATCGTCTAATGACTTCTTCCGCTGGAGCGGTAGGCTCTTACTGACTAAAACCCATCCGTGTTCCTCCTAAAGCCCTTTACATTCCAGGGCCGCGGTGACACGAACAAATTCCGCAACTCTGGCAGGCTCTGGCCCTAACGGGCCCCGTCTTCTATGCTGACATCTCTTTGAGGCAAGTGTGGAACACAACGCGCCATCGACACAGGCCTGGTTGTGATCGGACAGCGAGCCACCCAACGCTCGCCGTCCGCAGGCCCGCGCCTACGGTGGCCGGGAATCGCCGGGGCGTCTTCTTCTGTTGCGGCGTCTGGGACGTGCGTGAGGTTTGTCTCTCCCTCACGCGGTCCTCCTTCGCTAGAATTACTGCTTCGTAGAAGGAGGTGACCACTTCCCATGCCTCCTCGCTCCGGACCATGGAATGAACCAGGACCAAACGTGAGAGGTCGCCGCCGCCGATAGCCTCAACGAAGACACGGCGGTGCTCCGCCCAAGCAACTCTACTTACCCTGGCTTCGTCCAGCGACTCAAGCGGGTCGTAGCAAGCCGTTCTCGGTCCTATGCAAGAGATGGCCACCGCTGAATACTCATTTATTTCAGTAATTGCGAAGGACTTTCCCAGTTTCAGCTCGCACGCTAGCCTGAAACATTGAATGACGGATGATTAGCTACAACAATTTGTTGCTAATCAAAACTTGTTGCTGGCTAAAGGACCAACACAGATGAATAACTTGGGTATTATTAAAAAAAAAAACTTTGGCGAGGAAATGAAGGTCCTAATTCCCAAATCACGATTCAAAATGATTGCCATATTGGATAAAAATGCTATGTAGGTAGTCCCGAGGGGCAAAGCTATCGTCGATTGGCACCAACCCAATTGCCTAGCAGACCAACTAGCTAGACTAACACTGTTGGCCTTGCAAATACCTAGGTATTCCTGTACTCCTGAGTTTGAAACTGAAACTGTTTTTTTTTATTTAGCCTAGTTAGAAAAGCTAGTAAAAACAGCACTGATTTTCCATGCTAGTTTTTATAAAAAAAATAAACTAGAAACTTACGTATTTAGCTGCTGTGATATCTTGCCTCCACACTTGTGGTCCACTTCTTGTCCACATGGCGTTAGTTCTAATTGCTCATTGTTTTTATAAACGCAAACAACTGCACCTTTCTACAAAATTGATTGTAAGTTTTGATACAACTATTTTCTAACAGTAAACTACTTCTTATCCTCGCTTAGAAAATCTCTTGTTATAAACATGAACGTGTTATCATCAGAGATCGCAATAGATAGAGTATATTTATCTAATGTTTGTGGAAGTAAGTAACAGAGTTGATAAAACCTCCTCTAAAATCCCGGAATCATAAACATGACAATTGTATCCCGGGATTTTATTCAATAACGATTTTTAAATTGTGTTTGAAATTTCCATAACTAAATACATAAATCATCATCCATGCAATCCATATTTAAATCATTACAAATTACTTATTGCTCTTTGAATACATTTGAACAAAATTATTATATTGAAGAATCTGATTTTTTTAGAGTTCCGTACCTACTAAAACTGTTAAATTAAATAGCTTTGTTTTCGCACAAATCATTCTTCTTTTGATTCTTTAAATCAATAATTTGTAACTAAACTCAAAGTTCAGTCCGGGTTTTAACTGTCATGATTCCATTTATGATTCCGGGATTTTACAGGAGGTATTATCAACTCCATGTTACCGACTTCCATGAACATTTGGTAAATATACTCTTTCTATTCCAATCTCTGGTTATCATAATAACAAGACCTTAGTTGGCAATAAAAGATGGCTTCAAAGTTACCGGTTCAGTTTGAAACAGTTTAAAATGACCATGCCTTCCTTCCATGCCATCTAAGAATACCCTGTCTGTTCACTTGATCAAAATCGAATTGTTAACTTGATTTACCTTCCCTGCTCCTTCACACCCAGAATTGTATGTTCTTGTAACATTACCAAAATTCAGTTTTCTAAATAAAAGTCTAACACTTGGAAATAATTTTGTAAATCTCATAATGATCAAAAAATTAAAAACATTTATGTAATTTCATACTTTAATTTTTATGTAAAAATACAAACCATCTAGATTTGCATAAAAATGTTTGAAAGTGGAATTTTATAACTTCATAGCATATAAAGGCAAGTTATAAGTACAACATGTAAGAAATATATACATAGCATGTGCAATACACATTCTTTAGCCTTTTTTAATTAGCTATAACTCAAAAATCATTTTGCACAATGATTTTCAACTACTGACTGCACAAGAATAGATACAAGAGTGGGATAAAAGTTTAGACTACATTGAGCAGTTGTTGTTTGTCACAAGAAATATGGTTGCTTCAGATATCTGTAGTTTGTTAAGACTTGAATACACCATTTCATAGGAATTCTCGTTTAGATAGATAATTAATTAACCCTTTGAATGCCATCACAAGCAAGTGCATGTGCCTTGTATGCAAAACGTCACAAATATGTGACAAGAAGTTCGGTGAATTTGTGGCTTGGTGTCGGGGGCACTCCAAGGCATTCAAAAGGTTAGCAATCCCTTTATCTTTTACCACCAGGAAAAATTTTAAAAGATGTCGTTTTTGGCACATGTCTAATTGTCAGAGAGACCCTGGTTTCTCTCGGTACAGTTTGATGTCTAACGTATTTATCTGAACACATATTTATATTAGCTATTGACGCATCCAGCAAATCTTCCTTCAACTCTTCTATGCAATGCAAATAACGAGTGTAAAGCTTCTCTTGTAATATTAACAAACTTCTTGGTTCAAGTAAAAAAGAGAATACAGGTTCCGTGTTAATAGTGTTTTCTTCAGTTGGTTCGAGGAAATTTAAAACTATATGAGATCCAACCGATATTGTAGTTATAGTTGGATAGAATAGTGAACCATCCAAATGTGGCATGATGCCTTGCCCTGGCAAGTACTCATTGACTAACACATGGTTGGGCCTTTTATCATCCATGACTTGTAGACCATGTATTTTCTCCAGGTATTTATCCAGCCATGGTGGTATCGACTCTGCTATCATGCCGTTATTGTGAGGTATACCGCCCCAGTTCTGTAATCTTCTGTTTGAGAGTTGGGTCCATTTGGGCTTGGGTACTGCGTAAATATTCGACAAAATCCCCTTTTCTTCAGTTGGCGTTATAAACTTTGATATGTAGTAGGCAGTCTCTGGGGCCTGTAGACAAATTAATTCCTAAAACTAAGATTATCGCTTCAAAGATAAGATTACTTTGCCAGTTACTAAACAGGTATTATAAATCCTGTATTTAATAAATTGCCACTTACCGTAATGACTCTGTAGTCTTCTAGATTGAAATCTAAAGAATTCATTTTCAACTTGCACTACTGTGGTTTAATTAATTAATATTTCTTGTAAAATTTTGTATTTGTGATGGAATTTAGTTTGTTTTGTGGTCATGACATGTTATTTGACGTTTTTCGTGTAAACAAATGAACGTCATACATAAAAAAGTTTCAACGTAATGTTACTGCTCTATGTTAACAAGGGTTTATTTGATTGCAAAAGAAAGCTATTTTATTCTGGATTATTATTTGAATGCCAATGTCAACGTTATTTGTAGTTTATAGAAATAAGCTCATTATTTATAGCTAACAGACTATTAAGGAGTGTAAGTTTGAAAGATCGTGATAAGAAACTAAACGTTTATTGCAGTGGGTTACCACTACCATAGATCGCCCAATGACAGTTTATGAACTTTGATGCGTTTCGTTTCTAATAATTTACAATGATATTTCACTTATTTGAAGAAGATAAAATTATTTCAATTACCGTAGTGCACTTTTTATTACTTTATCAAAAACGTGATATTGTATAAGTACTAAAGTTCGGTGAAAATTTAACATTATCCAAAACTTTGTTAGGAACGTGTTTCATTAATACACGACCTTTGAAAGCAGTAACAAAACATATACAGCTAATCTTTTTTGACAGAAGCGTACAGAAGATGAAAATGTTATTTGTTAATAATTTTTTTGTAAATATTTGTTAAATGAGCAATTGTAGAATGTGATCATAATGGGCGGTTGCATAGGAATAACTAGAAGTGGTAGCGGGCCCATAGAAGAGTCTTCAGCTACCGTGTCTCGGCCTAATTCAGGTAGGGTAAGCGATCATCTGTCTCCGTGGAGACGTCGAGTGCGTGTTCTCATAACTCTTTGTTGTAGGCGGGCTGAGGAAGAATCAGTCGCTGTGCCACGAGACCATACGGTGGAAATCAGACGTGCCATTGACAGAGGGACAGTTACGTAGCAAAAGGGATGAGTTTTGGGACACAGCGCCGGCGTTCGAGGGACGCAAGGAGATCTGGGACGCGCTGCGGGCGGCCGCCGTCGCTGCGGAGGCGATGGACTTCCAGCTGGCGCAGGCGATACTCGATGGAGCCAGTGTGTCGGTGCCCAATGGGTACCTCACAGAGTGCTATGACGAATGGGGCACAAGATATCAGGTACACACTTTGTTTTATGCATTGCTGCCCATAACGTGGCTCTAAGCTTATCCTCCTCAGCCTCATTACACTTTTATGTGAATAAAAAATAATCAGTTTGATTGACCTTCAGCAGCCCTATCTGAGGATAACATTTTATCGAATGTTGTCAGTCATTATTACTTATGAAACTACACTGCCCCTGCCTGCTACTTAAAATATCAAGCTTGATAACTTGTGGCATTGCTGAAGAAATGTAGTTAACATCCTCGTGTTGTCATACCAGTAATTAGCAAGAACCAATGGTTTCTTTCTTTGTAATTTTAACTCTAAGTCTGAATAAATAAGAGGATAAGAATTGTAATATGTACCTAATTAGTATTTATGTATGTGTGTTTGTTTCCTGTTGAGCCTTTTTTGATGCTGTTTATATTTGGTTCTATATCAAGTTTGGACCACAAACAATGTGGCATTATCCTCAAGCATCCTATGGCAAGTTGTATAAATAACTGGTTAAAAACTTTTTTTGGGATTACTTGAAATAAAATGATTATAGTTCAACATTTTTCAAGGAAGGTTATGGGGGAGGCCTTTGCCCAGCAGTGGGACACAACAGGCAAAGGAAAAAAAAAAAGTACTGAATGTATCTCAGTATCCATATCAATGCTATATTATATATTCACATTCCTAGACCTCACCCTAGAATTTATACTTGTTTTCATTTATAGGCACATACCTATAAACACCTGTGTAACAGTCCTTCTTAAAGCATTATCAATATATATAAATTTCTTCCATTACTGAGTGACTGTCAGACGATGCACAGCCAAAACGACTGGTTGTAGAAAGCTGAAATTTGGCGTGTAGCTACACTCCGTAGGGGAGCACTAAGAGAGGATTTCCGAAATTCTAAGAAGAAAAACAGGATCTGCGCAAACGAAATTGCAGGCAAAAGCTAGTGTCATGTGTTCAGATCCTGTACTAGCTTTACATACAGCTTCCAGAGCTGATAGGCAGTTGCTTTGTTGCGTTGATTAGCTACAATGAACATTGTTCATTATTGTATGATCGGCCAAAGCCTTCCTGGTTTGGCCGATGATAATGATGTCCTGTACTACCTAACATAAAAATTTTCTTCTTTTATAAATATTTACTTCATATACCTTAGTATTTAAATCCCTAGCCTTAGTTATCTCTTGGCACTTTGCCATATCGTGCATCTGTTGGAATTTCCCCATCCCACGAGGATTAACAAAAATCAAGGCCGATTCTATAAAGAAAACCTCTCTGGATAATTACAGGTTTTTAAGTCTTCACTTGCTGGCAAATAAATTTGCCTATGTACTTCCTCAAGTTCCACATTCATTGAAATTGGTTTAGCCATTTAGGGGTGAAAGCATAACCAACAGACAGACAGGCTTACTTTCGCACTTAAACTATTGCTATCGATGTGTCATCAATTCATCAAAAGTCACCCTGTACATATTGATTTCCGTCTGCAGGTCCCAATATACTGCCTATCTCCACCTATAAACATGGTGAAGGAGGCGAGCGGGCGCGACTCGCCGGCCGAGTGGTCGGAGCCGGTGGAGGGCGGCACGGAGGTGTCGCTGCGCCTGCGCCTCTCCAACACCTGTAAGGACGTCGATCTAGCCGCGTACTCCCGGCACACTGTTGCGCAGTGCAAGAATAAATTACATGTGAGTCAAATTATTTATTTTGTATTCTTATTCTTTAAGTATTCAGCTGAATCCAATTTGACTGGCCGATTCTCATATAGTTGGGAAAATGCTGTGCAGATAATGATGATGATTCTTAATTATACACAAAAACATAAAACACAACAGGACAGCTTATTTACAAAGGCGAGTATGTGTTAAATGATGACAAATGGCTAGTTGGTTTTGGCTACCCCTTTGAGGTGAGGGCTTCAGAAAAAAAAAATACAAAATAGTTGTAAAAGTTTGTATCCTTTTAGACTTGAATCCGACCTCAATGTAGTTAGCAAGAGTGAGTGGATCTTGCGTGTACAGGGTTCCGAACGAATCTTATTTTTGTTACATTTTACTCTAAAATCATAGTCTTGTTATATGTTTTCCTATTATCTGTATTTGATGGTGAAGACCTATGATCAGCATTTTTTTCAAAAAATTTGGCTCAGTTGTTACGGAGATAAGGGGGATTGGTTATTTTTCATCTAATTTCTTAAATGACTTAAAAACAATTTATTTGAAAACCTCACAATAAGAACTTTCTTTGGATATGTCGCACGGTAGTTAAAAAACTTTTTTTTAATTTTCTATTTTTTATCTCAAAAATGACCCCCATATTCAAAATGTATTTATTTTGAATATGGGCAATGATGGAATATCAAAGTTCAAGGCACCTACAAATAGTCGATTATGTTTTCAATCCAAATTCAAGAAAGGAAATTCCAACTTTTAGTCTACCAGTTATTGTTACTATAATATTGTATAGATTATTGCAAGGCCACACTCAGCAAATAAACTGCTTGTAAGAATTATTTTTTTATAAAAAAAATATACTGCCATATTATTTGTTTAATTGACATTTAGTAATTGTATAAATTAGTCTACTTCACGGGAAATCTCGTAAGTTTAAATTTGATAGATCAATATCTAAGATTAGTGTGAAGGAGATGATAACTAATAGCACACAGCCTTGTAATAAAAACCTTGATAATGATTGGTTATGGATGTGCTAATGCCCATGGTGTTACACCTTTTAATTAGCTGTTCGCAGTCAATGTAGGATTTCAAAGTATTTGTAACCATGGGCGGATCCAGGGGGGGCTAAGAGGCTGCACCACCCCCCCAGTTTTTACGAAAAACCCACACTCGGGGTCAAGCCCCCCCCAAACGATAGTCCTGGGTCCGCCCCTGTTTGTAACTCATACCAATTCTACATGCAAACAGAACGAAAAATTAAGGCTTTAACTCTATTTTTGTTTGAATTCCGGTAACACTTCATATTTTTGGCCTTATTGGCTGCAACGTTGCAATGTAGAATGTAAAATGTACGTAATATCTTTTGTAAATTTGAAGTTGGTGTTCCTCAATAATTAAATAAACGTTGCCTGTTTCGGTAATACGCAGTAAGACATTTTATCGTTAAAGAGTTTAAAGAGACAGTGAGAACAAGATTTCTCACGCTTTCTTTGTCTTTTTTCTAAAAAGTTCTAAACTAACTTTATAGTTCAAGTATCTTGCTTATGCTTATCAAGTTTAATCAAAATCGCTTCGTTCGCTTTCTATTATCCGAGTTTGTATGATATACCCAGCGCACTGCACTCATCATCCTGCTACCCTTCTCCCAATATATGTCTTTGGTTGAGACATCCTGTTTTCTTCTTCAATAGGTATATCTATATTTAAGTCAGCAGTGTTATTATTCCAAGTCTATCGCATCGCCCAGAAT
Organism: Mamestra configurata; assembly: GCA_002192655.3. Classification (NCBI taxonomy): domain Eukaryota; kingdom Metazoa; phylum Arthropoda; class Insecta; order Lepidoptera; family Noctuidae; genus Mamestra; species Mamestra configurata. The sequence goes on from NDFZ01004883.1 coordinate 20,132, forward strand.
ATTGCCAAACGTGTTTCACCTTCAATTCTGCTTGACCTTATGGATCTCGTATAAATATTGTTATTCAATACTCTTACGTAATTTGTAACTGGATTTGGCGACCGAGCTTATTAGCATTCCTTTTGATTGTCTAGGTCTACATCTAGATTGTAGAGTAAGGTTCGTGGTCAGAGTGTTCCTAGGTAGCTAGACAACGACAACTCATAAATTTATTCAATTTTTCACGTTCATGCACTTTGGCTCTTCAGGAAGAATGCATTCTCTATTCTAAGTGCGCTTACGCACTACGTCCGATCCGAACCCGATCAGTCTCCATGAAAAGACGGTCCAGCGTAGTAGTAGAACAATTTGTATGGTAGTCCGTCGCTTTCCGTCATCCGAGAATTTCCATTTCGGATAAGATTATTGAGGGGTCGGGGGGCGGGGATTGACGTGACTCGGCGATGTTATTGCGTTAATTTAAAATGTTGAAAATAGACCCTGTTTATGGTACAAATCTATAGACGACTACAAAAACACAATATCGACAAGGAATGCATGGGCCTAAAGTAATATAATATAGTGACGTGAACGCCCTGTAGCGGCTCCACGTAAAATGACGTCTGAATCACAGATTTGGATCGGAGGTAGTGCGTAAGCAATATCCGAGTTCGGTCCGAGTTTTCTCGAATAGTATTTTGACGGATTTGGATCGGACGTAGTGCGCAACCGCTCTAAATATTCTGTTTAGGTTTTAGAATGCAAAACATTAAAACAATGATCCAGTAGTTTTCGGAAAAATCACGGCATACAAACACGTACTGGTCGAATACAGAACCTCATTCCGTTTATCTGGTTACTTCTGGTTCAACTATTTCTATAATACAAACATTCTGCTAACTACTGCTCTACGTTTGTTATGTACAGGTTCTGTTTAATCTTAATCTGTATTATTTAAATCACAATTCATAATATTAAACAATTTGTCATTATATTCATACTTAATATTCAAATGATATCAGAAGAATGACTTGTTTACTAGTCAATGTTCATTCTTTCATTTTTAAACATTGACTTAAAAAATAAAACAACTGATATTTATTGTTTTTACGGGAAGTTTTTTTAAAGTATGATTTTTTCTTACCATTTGAAGAATATCTCTCTCATTATTTAGTATTATCAGCATAGTAACGGAGGAATAATTCATTGTTTTGTCAATTAATGATTCCACAGTCAGTGTTGATGTTCCCACATACTGTATGCTAGAACACAATAGTTTATGCAGTAATCAGATCTTAGCCGAAACTTGAATGTCATATTTGTACAACAAATTCTAGGAAACCTAAACAACCTGATCATTTGTGGGCATGGCTGCATGTTGTAATACATAAGATGAAAGATCGATAAAGTGTTATTATATTCTTATTATTATTATTGTCCTGCAGGTAAAAATGCCTTTCCCTCCTTCCACTGGTCCTTATCTACACTGATATTAGGCCAATCCTCGGCATCAAGTCATATAAAAACTTATTTAGAAACCCTGAAGAGAATGTTTGATCTAACTGCCCAACGCTGCTAACTGCCCTAGTTAGATAGAACCTTAATTTTATTTAGAAAACGAAACAATGCCACTACAAATGACGCTTTTGATAGCCACGGCCAACTTGGCACGTACTCGATGCCCAGTAACAATAAATAAATAGGTACTCGACCAGAAAACCACGTACTATTCATAATCAGCAAGTAAACTACTACACTACTATCCTACTACTAAATCCAGTCATAAAAATATGTACATTGTGCAGCGGCTCGCTTAAACACGGCCAGTGGTGACGCAAGCGCATACGAACGACGCGAAATTTTGCAACCATACGCGACAGCCTGCCTTCGCCACACTATGTTCTTTTATTTAATGATAGGGCTGCCGTGCCATTGTTTCCATGGGAGTTTTTCAATTTATATTGTCTTAATAACAAGAGCCTGATGAAACCTGAAATAGGTCTTGAAATATACGGGACAAGTTCGTTCGCGTGAATGTCGGAAATAATCCCAAGAGACCGGATAAAAAAGTAGTATCTCTGTGTCAAATTTCATCCGGATCCGTCCAGCTGTTCCGTCGTGATTGAGTTACAAACATACATCCATCCGTACTTTCGCATTTATCAGTATTAGGATAAGATAACTGATACAAATAATAAAAACACTGTTAATTTTAAATAGCAACTTCATAAAATAGCTTCCGGAAACCTATTTCAATTCTAGACCTTGATAAATATTCAACGTACTAATTAATAAGTTAGATACAAAACTTTAACAAAAAGCAACAAACAATATGAGACTGCCGTTAAAAATAAAGTTCCATTTGCATTTTTGTGCGATAATCATTCGATATCCGAAACTAATTTTGCTCTTGTATAAATATTTCCTTTACAAATATCCTTACAATCACCTTGATCTTATGAAGTTCTCCTTCACATTTCTACAGCAGAGCCCTGAAGTGTTTATAGGTATTTATGTAGGTACTCCACAAAGGTCGAAGTCACCTGTTAAATACTTGAATGTCTTACAATTTCGGACGCCGCCGCGACAATTACTGTCCGTTGACCTACATTAGTGAACCGTTCGATGGTCGGCTAGGACAGTGGTTCCCAACATTTATTTAACCCGGGACCACTTTGATTTCCGACATTAATCAAGAAAAAAATTAAACGGCGTTAATCTATTTTTTTTTTTTATATCACATAGATATTCAAATCTTGTAGCATAACTCTTCTTTGAAATCAAAATTGAAAACACAACATTTCTGATAGAAACTAAGAATCATTTTGCATCAATGACATTTTTCAGGTGAAATTAAGTATTGAATTTTTTAAACCTTTCGCAGACCATATTTTAGCCCTTTTTTTTTGAAGGATGGTAAATCGTCAAATGACTTCTTCCGCTCTGGGTGGAGCGGAAGGGCGTGTCAGACTTTTACTGACTAAAACCCATCCGTGTTCCTTCTTAAGCCCTTTGCGTTCCAGGGCCGCGGTGACTCTTTCGAACACGTTCCGCAACCCTGGCAGGCTCTGGCCCTAGCGGGCCTCGTCTTCTCTGCTGACATCTCTTTGAGGCGCGCGTGAAACACAACGAGCGAGAGTGGTGATCGGACAGCGAGCCACCCAACGCTCGCCGTCCGCAGGCCCGCGCCTACGGTGGCCGGGGATCGCCCTGCGACTTCCGACGCCCGGGGCGTCTTTTCCTGTAGCGATGGTTGGGGCGAAGGCCTTGCATTTCCCTCGCGCGGCCCACCTCCTCCTTCGCTAGCATGACTGCTTCGCAGAAGGAGGTGACCGCTTCCCAAGCCTCCTCGCTCCGGACCATGGATTCAACCAGGGCCGGACGCGAGAGGTCGTCGTTGCCGATCGGCTCCATGAGGACACGGCGGTGCTCCGCCCAAGCAGGGCAGACCTCCACCGTATGCTCCACCGTGTCCTCCGGGCGAATATTTTAGCCCTTGCGGACCACAAGTTGGGAATCACTGGGCTAGAAATATGATTTTAATGCATTGTGCTTTCTCTTTGTTCCCGATGATGTTAATGACTCGGACATTAGGCGCATTAACTTATTTTATTAATGGTTCTTGGCTGGCGGCCAAGGTCTTGTTGGAATGGTCCGTCTTTACTTAGTCCGTGACTTTTTGTCAGCGGTTTGCCCGCGTGAAAGGCAGTTTTTTTTCCAGGGAACACAGTCCGGCGATGAACGTATCCTACGTCCTATTCCTGGGCATGGTCTATTCGTGTGCGAAGTTTCATCCAAATCAAACAGACCGATAGACGGACAGTTACTTTCGCATTTATAATTCTAGCCGCTGGCACGGCCGCTTGGAATTAAAAAAGGGTGGGGGGGGGCCACCCTTTATAAATGACTAGCTTTTGCCCGCGACTTCGTACGCGCATATCCCTTTTTTCCCGTTCCCGTATAGCCTATCACCTTCCTTATGAATTTGGCTATCATGTACAAAAATAATTTTCCAAATCCGACTGGTAGTTTTAGAGATTAGCGCGTTCAAACAAACTTTATTATTTAAGTATAGATTATAGAAAGTATAGATAGATAGCCAGTGTTATTCTTATTATGTATCAAAATAACACAGGCTACATTACTGTAAAGTTTCATCAAAATCAGTTCAGTAGTTTATGTGTGAAAGTGTAACAAACATCCATTCATCCTCACAAACTAGATCCTTAGAAACTTTAACTTTAATACTCTTCCTCCATATCACACGTGAATTAGGAATTCATATTCATTATTATTACCATCAGCTCGTAATGAGATGAGCACAGATTCATAGATTTGATGTCCGATTTATTGAATACTTTAAATGGTTTATCGCGAATGACCTCAATTGATCATTCCGGAAGTTGATCAACAGACCAACTTACAATTGTCCTGATAATAAATGTTCGGTACAAACAAATTTTGAAGCAGACTAAAATAGTTTTTAGTTTTAAGCTAAAATAACGATACACTTTATTTTTAATCCTGAATGAACTTGCCAAATATTCAAGGTGATTGGTTGTAACTTGTTATTGTCGCGTATCATATTTTGATCAAGTTACAACCCGACAGTGACCTGCCACTACGGATCCCCCTAAAGCTAAATAAAAACTAACAACACCCCTTCCGCAATCCACAGGCTCAAGAGAACATCGAGCCGTGGCGGCAACGCTGGTTCTATGGCGGCAAGCTCCTCGGCGACCGGCTGCTAATCGAGGAGGCGAAGATCACGCCAGGCTACGTGGTGCAGGTCATCGTCAGCACTGACCCACAGCCCCCGAGCTAGTCGCGAAACCATTGCCGCGCCATTCGCACCAATCAGCGTCTTTGTGGTACTTTGCATTTATTTTTAAAACTTTTTTTTTTTCATTTTGTTTATATTTGGAAGGAGACTGTGCAAGGAGGTTAGATTAAAATGGCCACAGAGAACACTATCTTATCTGTGGTGGGGTTTGACTTTGGAATATTTCCCCTACCAAGCCTCATGCTCCAGCACTATCGTACTTGTAGTTTTATTCCTATATATTCGACGTTTGTCTATTTATTTTTGTAAAGGTTGTAGTTTAGTTCGGGCCATGTAATTCGCTTTGTGTGTGATGAATCGTAGTAAAGCACAAGCGATTGTGGCGCCCTCTGCTATGTTTTGTGACGAGAGATATTGAGGAGATTGATTCATTTCAAAACTTCTGCATAGTTCATATCATGAGACCATGATTTTATACTCAAGCCGTTATATAATATTACTATTGGAAAAGTGCGATATAGTTTATTGTAGCTGATTATAATAATATAGTGACTATATATCAACACATAATATCAAGTCTAGCACTATGTCGAAGCCCTGAATATTAGGCTTATTGTTTCATTTTTCGTGCAGAATTAAATCACCCAGTGATTAAAAACAAATAATTTAAATTGGATATCAGCAAAATATCACAAAGACGCTTCAGTGGAGGAACCAGAGCAACATAATCCACGTAATAAAATTGATTCTAAAGTAACAGTGTAGGTTATAATATGTAACCGATTTGTATGGTGATGGCCCTTAGCTTATACAATGATCTACCATTATTTTAATCATAAACATGTTTTACAGCAAAAATGACTACTTGTGTACCCATTTACATTTAAAAAAAGATTTTTACTAAACAAGAGTTGCATCGATATTTAGCATGAGTTTCTAGGTCATTTTAAAAGTGCCACCAGTGCCACTATGTCACAGGCGGTTTATTTATTACTCTTTGTTACTGTATAAGCTAGGGGCTAAATCAAAGTTTTATCATGATTAGTGTGCTCGAAATCATCCCTGAGCTCGAGTACTAGTGTTGTCCAAGAATATCTCTGTGAACGCTTTCGATGGGGTGTCGCCTTGATATTACATTCTATTTTTTCACTTTTGATCGCCCATACTATGTGTAACATTGGTAAAGTGAATAAAGCCACTTTGCTCCATAAAGTATGATCAATATAATTTTATGTGGAATGCATCATATTTTATGGACGATCCCTCACTCAGCATAACTTATCATTTGTACTAGATTCGTATAAAATTGTTTATATTTATATAAAGTGCCCCAATTGTAGCGAATAATATATAATATGTATATTGCAGTGAGAGCGATACTTTAAGGCTGTATGGTTATTACGATACACAATTGAAATTTTACTATATTATGTATCAAGGGAGATATAATAGTAAATATTTATAATCACGTGTTTAAAATCGTCTGGAATTTAATAATTTATGCGGTAGAAGTGTATCATTAAATTAGAGATATTATCAAAATAAGTTGCATTAAGCTGTCTCAAAACTGAATAACTTGTTACATTGATAACAGACAAAAACACGGCTCAAGATATAATTGCTGTAAGCGACCACAACAACTCAACCGGTTATTTAACATAGAGATTATCTTAAGGCGTTATCTCACTGTCATTATTTTTCTAATAGACACAAGTTCTGAAACCAACATAATTTTACGAAGAGAAAGTGGGAAATTGCCTTTTCATTATCGACTTTATGATTTATAAAATTACCTATTTATATTTAAATGACTGGAAGATTTTTATTTAATAAGGAGCTTTTATACCTGATTTATTTTTTCTAAAGTGTGTTCGATGTAAATTAAATGTTATTTGGCCGCCCGTGTGTCATGCTTCAATAAAGAACCAATTAAAAACTAATTCGAGATGTCCCAATAGTTTATATGCTAAAATAAGCTATGTGTAACACTACTGTCTATAGTAGCTATTATTTTAGGCATATTCGCTAGTTGTGTTTCAGGCAAACTCTCAATAAATGGGAAGAAAATGAAGACTTCTATGGGCTTAAAAGTAACATTTGAACGCAAGTATTAATCTGCCATTACATACATAAAGCGACTGCCGTCTAATGTGATGATTTTCTCTATATACAGGATTATTATTATTATTATGTAACAATAACAATATATTAATGTTTATTATGGATATTTTAATCGATCGCTAGGTGTTAATTTTGCATTCAAATGTGTCGGACCTTTGCTGGTATGTTTATAAATTGATTGAGCAACGGATCTTGGCTGCCCAAGAGGCAATATTGTTATTTCAAGCTACAGATAAGAATCTACCATTGTTCTTGTGTTTATAACAAGTCAAAACTAAATAGCTACATTAGCTACATCATGTGTACTGAGACATGATGTAGTTATTTCGTATGTCTCTCATATCATACGCAGCTGGTTCGTTGCTGTACAATTGTATTGAAAAAACAAGATGGCGTCGTTTGTTCCAATTTTGGCGCCAAAAGATTCTTGTACAGCTTTACACGCCAATGTTTCGTTAGAGCTGCTATTTATACGTACCATTTGGTTGACGTACAAGCATTTTGTAGCCTGTACAATGTTAAGTGTTAGATTTTGCACACGAGTTAATAAAAGCAAAATTATAATGTTGTTAGTGATTCGTGGGATGTATTCTTATAAAAGAAATTATTGTCATAAGTTTCGGGTTAAATTCTATTTTGTTACCTATGATTGTATAAGTGGACGGACATATTGTAGGTAAACAAATGAATCTTTGATGTAATTTTGTGTCACTTTAATTATGGTTTCATCATCTGACGAGTATTGCGATTATTTTCTTGCGGCCAAAATAAAATTAACCATCATAAATTCGATAAAATGTTGACTTGGTCCAAAATATTCGCAATATGCTTCAGGACAAAATATTATTTCGTTCTAAAAGTAAATTAGTTCTTCTACAATATAATGGCCTTATATTATGATACTCAGTTGGACTCCGATTGAAATAAAATACGAAAAGCGTACTATCACTAAAAATTCATACAAAAGTAAATAGATATCGAATTCTATAGGATGCTTACTAATGTCGAAAACTTATTTTAAACTTTACCCCCTTACTCCTAGCGTCCATTATCGCTGAGTAAATAATAAATCTGTTCCTCTTCTAATGACCACATCAAAATAAGACGGCAATTATTTGTTTGTTCCTTTACTAATTATGTGTAGCTATATCACGCGCTTATATTTGTATACCGTCAATATACCTTTATTTTCTACAATGATGGCCTAAAGCCACTACTGACAATATTCTCACATATCGATTCAACAATTACAAAACTTGACTGTCGATATCGAGTGTTTTTTATATCCTGTAGTGATATTAAATAAAGCCTCCGCAGCATTTATTTATAAATCGGGAATAAATATGTCTATGATTATAAAATAGATCGTTTATTTTTTTTTATCGAAATTATTGATATGGCGATATAGGTTATAGAGATATTTAAATGTTAGTAGTTACAATTTTTGAGGACTTGTTATATTCTTTATTATTAGTTCGAGATGTAATAAAAATCTCTTTTACATGCCGCAAAACATAAGTTTAACGTTTCGATAATTCCTGATTTCATGTGTTTTTTACCATCCATTTATATTGTAACTGCTACAAATATACGTTATATTTCTAAATTGTAATAAGATGATTATAACATTTTAGTACTAACTTATTAGGTTAGCTTTAGTATTTATACATAATTATTTAATAGTTAAATTGGGAAGAGGCTCGAGATATTATTTAATTGGACAATGGTGTCTCTGCAAACATTATCGTATTTTTCGTTTCAAAGTTAGTAGCAAGTCTTAAATAATGACAAGCTTTTGTTCTGCATGAATAAAGTAAATAATACAATAACAACAAATTATATTTTTTTAATGTTGCAGAGTTATCATTGTTACATTACTTTTCAAGATAAATCGTTTTATTATAGTAAAGTCTAACAACAATACGTTGATGTAACTCGTGCACGCTACACTCTACTTTATGTAAAGGTATTAATGTCCATAATCGCATTCACGAATCCTGATGTTAATGTGCGATAGGCTTGAACTGCATTGAAAGTCTGTGAAACATCTCACTTCGACACAACTCCGCCTAATCAAATTGTCTCTGAAACTTGTGTGGTTCACGCCTTATCTCGCAAGACTGAAATTGCCAGTGAAAAATATAAGTATTTGTTATCTGTGAACAATTCCTCCTGTGTTACCGTCAACAATATAGTGTTGCCTCACTTTACGATAGTACTTTTTCAGTTATATTTAGGTTACAAATTGCAGTCGGCCATAGCTAGATTATACAATAGTGATATACGGTCTAAACATGATTGATTTCGGATTAAGGAATTATATATGGTGCTACCATTTTGTTTTCACTGAAGGACTTATTTCGTACTGATTTGGTGTATTTGACTATGGGGTAATATGAATAGCTTTTACTCAGCATCAATACACAATAAGCTTTTATACTTAACCTTTTGAACGTCATTTTGACACATTTTATGCAAGCAAGCGCGTGTCCTGTACGTCAAATCAAACGTCACAAATATGTGACAAAAAATACGGCGAATTTGTGGCTTGGCGTCGGGGCACGCCGATGCGTTGATGCATTGGCGTTCAAAAGGTTATTCATAGTCAAAGCAGTAAATAGTAAGAATAGGTCCGCCATACATGATTTCTCAACTAAATGTTATATCTAACAGATACGGGTAATGTCCAAAATTATAAACTTTATTCAAATGTCATACTCACATCTTTACATGTTTCTCTTTTATTTATCTTAGCACTTTACTTGTTAAGACGTACAGTCAGCACCACATTTGTTATTTTTTCGCTGACTGTACCTACCTTCTGATATGTACCTTAAGCAATAAAATTTATTTATGTACGCAAGATATTGAAGAAATATTAATTTGATGGTTTTAAGAAATTTTCTTTAGATCATAAAATTGTTTTTTTTGCTTGTAATTTAGTTTTATATGTTGTGTGCGCACATCACACTAAATTAGCTCAATATGACAAAATAATTTCAAAATCTTTTTTATATAGTTAACGATCAGTGTTTAGTTTTTTTACTCAACGCTAGATGGCGTTTTATCATAAATTTATTTTAGCCTGGATATATATATATTTTGGTTTCATTTGTAAAATTTACGTAGAGAATAGATAAGATATATCGAAGCGGAAATGTCCATCTGTTATCCGTAAGCCCGGGTACTGCTAAAATAAAACTTGAGGCACAATATAAATAAATGAATATTATATCAAAATTGATGTGGGTTTTGACGAGCGCAGAGTTTGGATCATGCCTGTATTCTAACAAGTATGTAGATAGATAGATTTATATTTAATAACAAATTCACTGCGTGTATCGTAAGGCTATAATCAAGTTGTATATTTTGAAGGAGCGCCGGCGCATACGGCTCGACGCAACACATCTGCGATTTGTCTACACACAGTTTTGTACATAAAACAGTTTTTCAGTGTGTAAGCAATATTAGCATTTTAAATTTTCAAATAAAACACTTTGTGAATAACATTGTTTGTGTATTGTATTTATAGATGAGTGTCCCAATATTTATTGTTGGTTGCCCCTAAAGCGAAAGTCATATTTTGCATTTATGTTCAGGAACCTTATTTGGATACCTGTACCTAGTGGCTCTAATGGTAAAACATTCTGAAATTAATTTCCAAAATCATAAAACAGAAAAGCTGAATTTTCATTTTTAAAGCTAGCCCAATCTTGTTCTAGTCTACTTCAAATTCCTAACTATAAGCAACTCACATGCAACTTTAATTAACCTACATTGCATTATCCGATCACTGGTCATTAATCCCTCGATGGTTACGAGGGATTAATGACCAGTGATCGGATAACCGGGCGCTAACATACCTAAACTTCACTTTTATTCCCACGAAAGTGTAATACGGACATGCTTTTCAGAATCCCGGATCCCGGAATCGTTCGAAATTCCTGCGGTTCCATACAAAATATATTTAGAACTCGTGAAATCTTTGTATTTTTTTTAAATTTAAAAAGTCGATTCTAATGGAACTTTTAATTTACAATGAACGTTTTTATGATTTTCCATTTGTTTTGAATAAAATAAAGATACTAAATCAAAATAACCACCGCTATGATTTCATTAAGTTTGTTATAGTTGTTTTTATAAAATTGTTCAGTCCCGGGAACCCGGGATTACTTATTTATTCAGAAAGGAATGTCCATTTATTATTCTTTCACGGGAAGAAGTTTAGGTATATAAGCGATTATCCGATCACTCGGGAGCCGTAATGTAATGCAATTTGCATGTAAGCTGCTTTCAAGTGAATCAAAGTTTCCATCATACAAAGATCCTTCAAGCAATCGCGTAAAAATAAAACAACCATAACTTCACTAGCATAAAGTTTAATTTACAATACAATAATACAGTCTGTAGTCTACTTTGGTATGTACTTGAGGAGTTTGATCTCGTGCGTCAGCCAGATAGCCAGCGACAGCAGCACCAGCGAGCCGGACTGGTGCGACGCCGCCAGCGCGGTGGGCACGTGCCACAGCAGCGTCGCCACGCCCAGCGACACCTGCCACCACACGACACGTGCACGGGTTAGCATCGCGCCTATACCATGAAGGGACTACAATGATCCTTTTTCATGTTTTGTATTGATTCATGAAACAATGAGAAATTCCGTAAGGGAAAATCCCAATCCCATCCGACTCGATGCCAGGGCGGGAAGTCTCGACATAGTTACCGACCGCCTACCGACCGAATTCGGTCGTTGAGTCATAAGGCTGCCCGTACACAGTCAATGTCGAGAGCGACCCATGATCAAAATCAATGATCTGATCAGTGAATCACGTTCGAGATTACAGGTAAAAGATTTGGAATATTTAAAAAAGTAGCTACTCTTACCTGCAACCAAGCCATAGCGCCAACCCCATTGACAACCCTCCTAGCCATGGGCGACAGCGGCTTCTTCCTCGCGATCAGCCACAAGCCGGAGACCAGCGCCAGGGTGGTGGTGCCGAGGATCCTGTGGTCGAACTGCACCGTGGTGGGGTTCTCGGTGAAGTTGCGGAGCGTGGGGGAGAACTCCAGGATTTCTTCCGGGATCCATCTGTCTCCCATCTTTGGGAAGGAGCTGTAGACTAAGCCGGCGTCTAGACCGGCTACGAAGGCGCCTGTAATAAGAGGATTCTAGTTGAAATGATTGAACATTTTGATTTGATTGACCTATTTAGAGAGCTATACTCTATCCGTTTAGGTAGTTAACTAAAGGTAAACAATCTTGATGTTGTTTTTTTACACAAATTCATATTAAACAAATAAACTACTTTTCAAACTTATGGTTCAATTGATTTAGTATTCGTTACTGTTGTATTTACTTTGGTTTTTACTTGCATTTTATTTTTAAACTGAGTTTTTAAGTAAAAAGTTACATCAAGATTGTTTACCTTTAGTTAACTACCTAAACGGATAGAGTATAATAGGGTATTTGACTAAAATATCGAATTATTCCGTCAGTTAGATTAATTATCGAAAAATATTGGACAAAAAACAAATAATGAAGACGAAACAGTGTGTGCACTCATGTGACGACACTTACCAGGACACTTTTTACTGAAAAGTAAAAACAAGCCAAGCGCATTACATTACATTACAAGCCCCCACTCCTTATCTTTAATGCGTTTTATCTTCGTAACTTTTTATTGATATAATAAAAAATAATTATCCAATATTTTTCGATACCTAATCTAACTGATGGACTAAATAGAACCATATTTTTTTTAACCCAGGCAACATCCCTATTAAAGAGCTCGTTTGGGGTAGTAGGTTCTCGAAGATCCTTATTTATTTTTACACGAATGCTCAACTATTGAAGTCGAGCACACTATTCCAATTCCGAGTTATAAAATCCAATAGCTCGATTTTGTTTACGTGTCGTTTAGTGTTATTGGTGTATTTAGTTTGAATCGTTACGATTTTCATAAACCCAAGAGCACGATTGTTTTAATAAAAATAGACCTACCCGACACAGCAGTGAAGAACGCCATAGCCTTAACAGAATGTGCAAGCGCAGTTATACTCTTCAAATTCTTGAGAGACTTGTAGGTGGCAGCCACAGGGAAGGGGCGAAGCATCCTCAGGGCTCCAGCCAGGAGCCCCGTGTACAGAATGAACGCCAAACTCAAGTGCGCTGCTAAACGGTACTGTGATACTCGCGGCACGTCTGATGGGCCTTGGAAACGGTCTTCTAAGCCTGATTTAACCATGTACCAGCCCATTAGACCCTGTGGAAAGAATTGCTACGATTAGTGGCTGGCTTAGAACCGGGAGTCAATAAATAAACGAAAATCCGGCCAAGTGCGAGTCGGACTCGCGCATGAAGGGTACCATCGCCATTATTATAAAATCCACTATTATGCTGTTAAAATCGAACAAAACAACAACAGTAGGGGAACCCCTTTTATTTTTAATATCTTTTATTTATTTTTTGGTATAGCGGCAACAGAAATACACATTCTGTGGAAATTTCAACTATACCTATTAGGGGGCGTTCAAGTATTACGTAACGCAATTTGAGGGGTGGGGGGGTCTTGTAAAACGTTACGATGCGTTACAGGGGCGGGAGGGGTGTTCTAACAACGCGTTACGTAACATTGTTTTTTTTATTTAACGCTAGCTCACTAAACATATTTTCGAGTTACACAGTCACTTATGAATTAAAAAATTTGGTAACATGAGAGTAGTAGACATAATTATGACTTTTAGGTAAAAATTGTCACTTGGATAATACGTAACGGTTCGGGAGGGGGAGGGGGGTACAGATAAACGTTACGGCGCGTTAAATTTCAAGAATCTTCAAAAATTGCGTTAGGGTTCATGATGTACCTCATGAACCGTAATAGGTAGACAGTTGCTGTGCTGGCTGTAGCCCGCTGACAGGCAGACGGACGGACAGCGGAGGCTTAGTAATAGGGTCCCGTAGGTTACCCTTGGGGTCGGAACCCTAAAAAGTAAGCAGACATTACAAAGACGTCAAAAATCACTACTGTTACCCCCGAAGTGTTAAACAAAGGTGTGCCAATATAACAGCAACATTTCGCCAGTCATGTTTAAATCCCTTGTAATGGGAAGCGAGACATTTGTCATCAACCAGGCGCAAATCCAGTATCCGAGCTGCTAAAGTTCGATTCTCGATGTAAAAACGCAATAACACCCGGCCCAAAAATCGCACAAATGGCCTCATGGTCAGCAGTAAAGCGTTTGCGACCACAAGAACCTTGTGGAAAACCACTTTAAGCAAGGCAATCACGATGTTTTTTACACAACATTTTAATTATTAAGATCACCATTAATAGTGCACCAATAGGACTACGTGCGAATCTTTTCTCCTCTGTCAAATATATCCTAAAGTTTTCTGTAAAATAATAATTCACTTTTAGCGATAAGACCGCCCATTGTTACACCCTATATTTTAAAGCTCCGTTGTTCTACTTTCTACTGTAACCATAACCACAAAGGTCCGTCACTTGAGCAGCTACCAGAGCGCAGTACACGCCGACCCTGATCTTCATGGGCTTGTCCAGGTATCCCCGCAGCCAGAAGACCCCCCTACTACACACTCACCTGAACAGCTACTAGAGCGCAGTACACGCCAACCCTGATCTTCATGGGCTTGTCCAGGTATCCCCGCAGCCAGAAGACGTGCCTACTACACACTCACCTGAGCAGCTACCAGAGCGCAGTACACGCCAACCCTGATCTTCATGGGCTTGTCCAGGTATCCCCGCAGCCAGAAGACGTGCCTACTACACACTCACCTGAGCAGCTACCAGAGCGCAGTACACGCCAACCCTGATCTTCATGGGCTTGTCCAGGTATCCCCGCAGCCAGAAGACGTGCCTACTACACACTCACCTGAGCAGCTACCAGAGCGCAGTACACGCCAACCCTGATCTTCATGGGCTTGTCCAGGTATCCCCGCAGCCAGAAGACGTGCCTACTACACACTCACCTGAGCAGCTACCAGAGCGCAGTACACGCCAACCCTGATCTTCATGGGCTTGTCCAGGTATCCCCGCAGCCAGAAGACGTGCCTACTACACACTCACCTGAGCAGCTACCAGAGCGCAGTACACGCCAACCCTGATCTTCATGGGCTTGTCCAGGTATCCCCGCAGCCAGAAGACGTGCCTACTACACACTCACCTGAGCAGCTACCAGAGCGCAGTACACGCCAACCCTGATCTTCATGGGCTTGTCCAGGTATCCCCGCAGCCAGAAGACGTGCCTACTACACACTCACCTGAGCAGCTACCAGAGCGCAGTACACGCCAACCCTGATCTTCATGGGCTTGTCCAGGTATCCCCGCAGCCAGAAGACGTCCCTACTACACACTCACCTGAGCAGCTACCAGAGCGCAGTACACGCCAACCCTGATCTTCATGGGCTTGTCCAGGTATCCCCGCAGCCAGAAGACGTCCCTACTACACACTCACCTGAGCAGCTACTAGAGCGCAGTACACGCCAACCCTGATCTTCATGGGCTTGTCCAGGTATCCCCGCAACCAGAAGAAGGCGGCGGGTAGGAACACGACGGCGCCTATCGCGCGGCCCCACGTGCGATGCGCGTACTCCATGTACCAGATCCATTTGAACTCTGATACTGTCATGTTTTGGTTCTTACTGGGAAATAAAAAAGGTTTTATTAAAACGTCATACAACACAGAGGTACAAAGGCGGAAAAGGTGCCTCAGGCATTCTCTTCCAGTCAACCAAGGGTCAAACTATACCGTGTGACATATCAAGGGCTCATTGTAAGGGTCTCAAAATATTTTTTTCATTATTTTAAAATATTCCATTTCAAAGTTATTAAAGAAATTGTACAGATCAGGAGTGGGGCAGTCATGAAAAATATCTAGGTCAAGTAGCCTTCACCAAGCATTATATGTTGAAGGCAGCCTTGCCATTGGAGAATTCAATCCAAGATTAGATTTGTGTCGGGGGACACTAAACAGGTCACTACATTTCTCCGGGCATTTAATTTAGGGACACTTTCCAATACGCTCCAAAAGTCCGTCACACGACGTAGAACTTTACACAGAACTTTACACCTTTAGGAGAAACAGCAAATCCAGCATACGTCTGCGAAGCTGTACGGGATGTAGTCGGAATCGAGACAGCCTCTCGTCGTACGAACATCTCATGCTGACACCACGGTTACAAATGCAAGATGCTTTGTGAACGATCTTTGAAGGGACTCGATACGGTCAGAGTGTACAGAATTCAAGCACAAATCGCACCAATCAATGCATTGGTGCGATTTGTGTTTGGGTAAGGTAATTTTAGATTCAGTATGCCTGAATTCTTTAGTACTTCGCTTGATAAAACCCAGCATTTCTGCGCCCTTCTTTACCATATAGCTATAATGAGGAACAAAGCTCAACTTCGAATCAATAATGATTCCGAAGTCTTTAACTTCCGTTACAACAGAGATGTCTTCGTTGTCTATGTGAAAACCTGTGTCTATCACTTTTCTCTTTAGTGTGAAATGAATGTGTTGGCATTTTGAGGCATTTAGCTTCATTTTATTGACGCAACACCATGCATAAACTCGACCCAAATCAGCCTGTATCAAGTCTGCGTCAGCAGCTGAGCTGATTTGTCGCGAAATTTTCATGTCGTCGTCAAAAAGGGAGCATTGGCAATGGCGGATTTGAGTCACGATGTCGTTGACAAAGAGTAAAAACAGTATTGGGCCCAAATGGGATCCTTGCGGTACTCCGGATGTGGAAATGTATATGTCCGACTCGTGTCTGACCAAAACCATCAACTGTTCATGACTTCCTAGTTATGATGCAAATCAGCTCAGCATTGATCCACAAATATCATATCTATTGGTTTTTCAATTTACTAATAAGTAGTTTGTGATCCACGCAATCGAATGCGGTAGCAAAATCAGTGTAGACCGCGTCAATCTGCTGGTTTCCATCGATTCCGACCATGATAGGTGTGATGTGTTACAAGATTAGTCAAGACTGATTAATTTTCCTGAAAGCCGTGCTGTTCTACTCGTATCCGAGAGAAAATTGACCATTCTTGTCTCCGAAACTACTGAGTCTAAAATTTTGAAAAAAATACAGATGAATAGGTCTAGATTACAGGAAAACCTATAAGATGTCTATGATTTTATATTTACATTAAAAAAAAAAATGTTGCTCTTTCAGAACATTCATCATCTGACTAGCCTTTTCCCAACCATATTAGGGTCGACCTCTAGTCAAACCGAATTCAGCTTCAACCATTATTTTTAAGTTTTTTAACATTATTTTCGTTTAAAAAGGCGTGAGTTATGTATTTTATACTCTCACAGATTGAAGCAATATTACGAGTATTATATGTTGATGTAAGTTAAAGGGCCGAAGCAAAAGAGAAGTACTACGTACTAGATAAACTCAGGATACTGCTTATATTTCTCGAACTCCTCCTGCCATTCCTGTTCAGTCCTCGGCATCTTCTCTCCCAGGAGTTTCCACGTCACCATCGATAGCCCTGACTCCGTTAGTCTGGTCACACCACCTGCACAGTGATATAGAACAGTTTGTTGTTGAAAAATTGTTAAATAAGTAAGAAACCCAGTTATGCTGCCAAAGAAATATTAATTTTTCAAGAGTTCAAATTAAGTTTAATCTGATCTTAATACTTAGATGGCATCAAAGCGGACAGACACTATAGAGCAACTTTATTGTCGACTTTATTTCCATTGCTGCAAAGTTAATACTTTTCTTGCTCAAGCCTCGCTTCCGTCTCGATAAAGGACTTTCTAGGGAATTTTGCCTAGCTGTTAGAGCTCAAAAAGTAGGTACTACTCATTTTTGGTAGAATGTACATATAATTGATTATCATCTTATAGGATGTTGAATTGTGCGATTTTATAACAAGAATGTATTGTGGTGTTTTACTCAGCTTAACAATGAAACGGCTTTGAACAATGCAAAGCGAATGGTATCAATATTTGTTTCCATTCAGGAGGCTCGGAATGGAATCCAAGTACTTCACGGACTTCAAATGAAACAAAAATAAAATTTAAATGACCTTTATTCGATGTAGGTATATCATAAATCTTAATAGCTAACATATATGTTTAGATATTCCATTTCTATTTTCTCTTAATACCTAATTTACACTTATTTAATTAAAAGTTTAGGTCATAGAGACTAATATTAACTACCTACAGGTACAAAGGTAACGTATTTATTAAGGATAAGGAATATAATTACGCTCAATATTTAGACTTATAGCATAATCCAATAATAATAATACCCAATTGGAATAATCCGTTATTTTAGTCATACTTCAAGTATGAAGCTGCTTTTAGAATATCATAGCCAATCTCGAATTTAATGCCCACAGCTAATTTAATAAAAGGCCACATTAATGCTACAGCATATTTGATGTTAAAAAAATACTATACAACGAGTAACAGAATAAACGCAATACCTCTGAAGGTATCATTGTACTCATCATTATGAACAACTTTTACTATGGGACCATTCCCGAAATCACAAAAAAACACCTGTTCAGTACCTACCTACATTTTGTCGAGTTATGCGAACATAAATTTATGGGGCAGTTGATTTTTTTCGCGATTTCAGTGTTGGTCCCATAATAAATAAAATAATCTTTTTTTCGGATAAGCAACATCCATATGGATTAGTAAACAAAAAGATAACTTATTCCTATGTTAGTAAACTTATAATCTATTTAGAAACTAGGCTGTTGTTGGCAATGCATGTCCAAACAACATCGCCTAACAAAGGAGAATCATATCTCCCCGCTATGGTTATGAGGATGGAGTTGGAGCTGACCCGCACTCTGCAGAGCAAGGAGGCAGATTTATGTCTGACAATGGTTTGGAAGTCATCGACGTGTGTTTGTGCAAACATACTTGATGCACTGCAGAAACGGGGAAGCCCCATCAACATACTGAACCCGTTATTATACTGGACCCGTAGGGCGCTGATAGCCCGCTGTGTATAGTTGGTCCACAGGGTGCACGTGTAATACACTTGGCAATAAGCTTTAAAAAGCGTTATTTTGACTGCCTTGCTACAACGTGCAAACCTGCTCGCCAAAAAGTTACATTGGACTGCCAACGCCCTACGTTCCCTCTCAATATCCACTTGGTCATTAAGGTCGTCGGTGACATAATGCCCCAAGCCTACTTGGGGCATTATGTCACCGACGACCTGATAATACCTATATTATTGTATAAGTAAAATAAGTAAAGTATAATGAAAGTTTTTGATAATGATGAGTACAATGACCCCTTAAAAGGTATTGCGTTTATTCAGTTACACGTTGTATATGTCACCGGAAAATGGCAAACTCCGTAAGATTATAAAACAACTTGAGAGATTGTAAACTCTCGATAAATTGTTAACTGAACATTTGGAATACTTTTTTACGCATCAAATTTGATTACCTATAATATCTCCAAGTCATTCCGAGAAATCGCACCTTTAAAGTAAAACCGTTACTAAACGAAATTATGAAATTTTATAGTCGCACCTTTAAAATAAAACCGTTACTAAACGAAATTATGAAATTTTATAGGAGAGCCAATATTAGAAAATACTCACTGTTTTAGATAGATGGCATTGATACCTCAATTCATGAAAATTTTCGTTTAGTAACGGTTTTACTTTAAAGGTGAGACTATAAAATTTCAAAATTTCATTTAGTAACGGTTTTACTTTAAAGGTGCGAAATTGTGGACTGACATAAAATGGCGACCAATCAGAGCACAAGTCTACAATTTATACGTTCATGTGATAGTAAACCTAGACACAAGGCTCTCATTGGTCTGTTCAGATATGAGCTCATACCAACAAAGACCAATGAGGTGCCAAGTTTTAAATTTAACTATCACACCAAAACAGATAAATTGTAGATCAGAGTGCTGATTGGTCACTATATATAACAGACTACGCAACTATATAGGCTAATAAAATAAAAAAATACTACAAAATGGTATAGTGAACTTTACAGTTTCATTCAAAATTTTAATTGAAAAGAAATGTGTAATTGGTAGATCGCACAGGGTTTCGTCAGTAAAAAGTAGATCATGGGTCGAATCAAGTTGGCTACCCCTGCTATACCTACATAGTAGCGAATATATGCCTACAATACTGCCTCCGCTACACTACAGACCCACCCAACATAAGCCTAAACCCAGATGAAAGAAGTTTCACTATATAAAATTCGTTTTAAATCAAGTTGAATCGGGACCACAACTTAACTTGCTCTCCGAGGCACGGCAAGTTTTCTTTTTTTGATGATGACCACTCGCAGTTCAGCACACTAAGGCTGTTCACTGCTTAACCGGACTATCCTGTGGTGGCAAATGTGCCTTCATTTACTATTTTAATTTTATTTATTGACTATTATGCAGGTAGTGAGATGGTAAGACTAGAATGATATTCTGACTCGGAATAACCACAAACTAAGTAAAATCATCCTCCTTTCAATTAAATTATCAGCTGTCTACTCTTCATGCTTTTACCAACTATGTTGCAGCTGAAGACTACAATTTTACAGAGAACAAGTGATAGTGACTGCTAACTATGACATTACAAATGCTTATTATTAAATGCTTGCCATCTATCACCTTCACTTAGCCCAACTAACCGCTACTTCTTCCCATTAGTAGTCCTAAGTGCCACCTCAACAACATAGTATATGCTATACAAGAGTACAAGATACCCGGCGACCATACCTAGCACGACAGCGGTGAAGACCATTCCGGAGCAGCCCAGCAACCAGTAGCCCACCACTTTGGACGGCGCCTTGGGCTTCGGCGCGGTCTGGCACAGTCGGACGGCGATGTTCTGTGGTTTCAGCAGGTCTGTTAGCTGGAAAACAGAGAGAGGTTTTTAAGTTACGGTTTTAGACATTTATTTTCTCAAAAGATTTAAACATTGAATTTTCTCAGTGAGTGACTCACTGAGAAAATTCAATTTTTATTGATTTAAACTTAATGTACAATAGTGGTACATGGGCGGACTTAATGCATCAAGGCATTCTCTACCAGTCAACCTTTGGGTTAAAAAGACTACACTGTGGTAGGTTTACAACAAATAAAAATAAAATTTAAAATAGAATTTTGTTTCGGAAAGAATACACAAATAATATATATTATACTAATAAAATACATGTATATGCTAAAATAATAAATATGATATTTAATAATCTTACTGATTTAGAGAATTCATAATAAACATGACAAAGAGCGACTAAGAATGACAAGCTTTTAAGTAATGTTTTCGGATTTTTCGCTTAAAGTAATTAATATTACAATATTATAACTTAATAATACATGAAGCCAATTGGCGTAGCGGGTTAGTAGGTACTATGACAAAATTACATTGGAATTTCGTAACAGTTTTAGTAAAAAGGTAGTTGTAGAAAAAATGTTCACACCAAACTAAGTGCACGACGACGTCGTATGCGCATCGCCACGGCGGGTAGGCTAGTTAATATTCATTCAGCCTAATTTAAATTTAAATGCTTTAAAGCATTTAAATTTCAAATCTCTCAGGATTATAAAAATAAAATAGAGTAAGATAACTTTAAGGCAGAGTATTTATTCTAATAAAAATCACACAACCAACTGAAATTCTTGGCCTTATAAATAAACGAGTGCTATTGAAACATAAAAATACTTTTAAAAAATCATGTAAACAGAGATCTTGTAAGTTCACTTATCCTAATCATTAATATTTTAATATTTGTCCGTGTATCTTAAATCTAGTTGTGTTTTATTGTCACAGTTATTATGACTTTAAAAGAGTTTACAAGTTTAAACCTATAATTTAAAAATGTTTCTTGTGTCCCGAAAATCCCGAAATTCCCGGTTCGCATTTTGAATTTCCGGTTCTTTCAGTAACTGAAAGAACCGGGAAATCCCGGGATTTTCGGTTCCGGGATGTCCCGGTTCTATACCCTAGTTTGATTCCCATCCAGGACAAATCTTTGTGTGATGAGCGTGATCATTTGTTCTGTGTCTGGGTGTAATTTGTCTATAATATGTATGTATTTAGCAATATATAAGTATGTTTATCAGTTGTCTGGTTGCCATAGCACAGGCTCTGCCTAGTTTGGGATCGGATGACCGTGCGTGAGTTGTCCCAGCATAATATACATATTATATATATATTATTGTAAAACTGATTAGCCAAGTACGCATGAGATATTATAATGCACAAATGTATGCAAACGCAGGTGCACTCTTTTTCCTTTAGTGTCGTCCGCTGGGACGGCAATCCGACACGACCAGCGAGAGATCAGGCTCAGTAACGGTTTTCAGTAATCGAAAAATACATGAACTGGGAAGGTTTGTATATCATTTGCACCCGGGCGAAGCCGGGGCAGATCACCCCACAATTTTACAGGGAAAAATAGTTTTTTTTTACAGACCGAGACTGAGATTAGAATCCGAATGTTCTTTAAGACTACGGAGAATTCACAACCGAGTCAATCTAGGACGCAACTTCTAATTATGATTTTAATTTTTATATTAAAATTGGTTCAAGGTGCTTAAGTAAACTATAGGTAATTTTCCAAAAATGTCTTATGATAAGTAGGTAATAAAAAATAATTATTAAATGTTTATATATATATATATAAATATATAAATACTTCATAATAATTAAACCTTTATTATTACATACACGCTAATCATTACTACCTATTTATAAATTCTAGAATCATCATTACCAACAGATAATTATATCAACTCGACATAGGTAAGCGTAATACATGTAGGTATACTATCTTTTGCCCACGACTTCATAAAAAAATACCCAATTAAATTTAGCTCTAAGGAACACAAGCAATCAAATGCCTTTCAATTCATTACTTCTTGCTTGTATTAGGCATAGTGAAATTATTTATTTCAATCCAAAGTGTTACGATAAAACTATCACAGAAAAACAACAAATTGCCTAGGGTCATAGATCAGACACGCTTTTGGAAGAATGGAATTGTTCCGTTATCTGGCCTTGGCATGAGGGGCCTTCATAACTTTATCTATTTTCAAAACAAAATGTTGTTCAAAAACGGTGTTGATGATACAATAATGTTTGATGTTTTCAAAAACGGTTGAATTTATAGAGAAAAAGATCAGAAGATCTACATAAGTTATAAAATATACCTATTGTTAAACAGAAAATTATATCTTTACTAATTTAATAAAGCTGAACAGTTTGTTTCTTTGTTTGAGCGCGCTAATCTCTGGAACTACCAGTCGGATTAGAAAAAATATTTTTGTAAACGGGACCGGGAAAAAAAGGATATGCGCCTACGAAGTCGCAGGCAAAAACTTATATTTTATAATAAGTATAGCTAAAAGACTTGTTATCATTACATAGGTCTCATGTGTGTTCGTAATACTATGATATCCTGTAAACAAACACATAGGTAGGCATGTCAACAATTATGGTCATTGTCTGAAGTAGCAGATTACTGTAATGTGTCTGATAATATTAGAGTATATAATATATCACGTAAAGTGCATTAGCAGATAAGTAATGATTTACTTGATACTACTATTTTAATTTCTGTATAGATAAATATTTTTATGATAAAGTGCATTTACACTAAAAGCAATAATGTGTGTGTTCTACACACATTGATATTCAAGAGAAACCTTTAAGGTCATGGTTCCTTTGGAACATAATTCATATTGGTTTTCTATCAGTAAAATCATTTTTGAAGTCAGTGATTATTTATTATCAATGTTAGAGTAAATTTATTAATAAGATCCTCTTAAGTTATTTTAAAATGAAACTTACCCTCAATCCCTTAAACTTGCTGGCTTTATTATTTTGTGTTAGGAGCTGTCGGCTGATGATGCTTGTTGTGTTGAAGCCTGTTCGCGTGCCGGAGACCAGCAGCTTACCCTGAGCTGCCCGCAGCGACGGTGTGCAGCGGCACAGATGTGATACACTTAACATTGCTGCAAACATTAATCATTAGCTTTATTATAATGTCTTTGTTAACAAATTTGTTACTAATTTTATCAAACACATTTGCTGTCTTTTTTTTTCATTACACAGCATTGATTTTCATGTGGTGTAATTATTCTAAATGAACTAAAAAAGACCACATGCAGCTTTTGATGAACTGTTTTGAAATAATCATTATGTTAGCATAACACATATCTCTAGATAGTATTAAAACAAAGTATTCTATTCTATTTCCTCTGTCTATGTCTCTGCCTAAATCACAGATGCATTTCATTGGATATGGTTTAATTAAAAGAAAGATCAATAAATTAGGAAAGTGTATTATTTTTTAACCTTTTGAACACCAGAGCATAAACGTATCGGCGTGCCCCTGACGCCAAGTCACAAATTCGCCGTACTTTTTGTAGGCTCTCGCCGACAGTGCCATGTTGGGCACTTTTTCATTTGTCGGCTATATCCAACTGTGGCGGTCAAAAGGTTAAGTACACACATACAAAGTTGGGGTAGGTTGCCACTACATTAATATTTGAAATTATGTATATTTTCAAAAAAATCCTTGAACCG
This sequence comes from Mamestra configurata, assembly GCA_002192655.3. Taxonomy (NCBI): domain Eukaryota; kingdom Metazoa; phylum Arthropoda; class Insecta; order Lepidoptera; family Noctuidae; genus Mamestra; species Mamestra configurata. The sequence continues at coordinate 44,583 of NDFZ01004883.1, forward strand.
TCTTGATTGTGATGGCAATAAAATATTTGTCTCTCAGAATTATTATTGATCAAATCCTTATATTAATATATTTTAGTAGGCTATTATATCACACGTTTTTATTGATAATTCCATTCCTCAAGAACAGGCATATAATTTTATTAATAAGTTTACATAATATTTTGAAATACCTACGTAGGTTTGTCGCAAGGTATGCATGGTATATGGTTAGGTAGGCTAGACCGTGATAGATACGCTAATTAAAATCAATAATTTCTTCTATTCGCTACTATTGATAAGTAATAAGGATTAAGATTCTTAAAAAATAAAACAACTCCAAACTTACTTGAGTACGTTTGATTCCAAAATAGAAATTAGTTTAAAGTTTTCTTATCCTTACACCTCACTTTAACTTAATATATAATAATGTAAATAGAGATAAATACTGTTCTGTTAATATTAATAATAAATGCTTCCAGACTCAGGCGAATCCGCTCAAGAATGTTGGCAGGCGGTCGCAGAGCGATTTTGGGCATGCGATAATGCGATTGACAACGATGTCATTTGTCATTTTATGACACAATTTACACTTTTCCAGCTAGTGTCAAGTTGACAGATATTATAGACCTACTACAGAGTAAACACCCTTCTGAAGAACCGTACTATAGTGAAATCGTTTCGAACAATTTTTTTCATCTGGATCAGAATAAATAGAACCTCTTAGATTCCTTGTATCGTTCTCCTTCTTTCTTGTTTTTTTCTTCTGGATTATAAAAAAAAGGTTTGCAGTGAAAATTTCTAATAGATATAATAAAACTTTATCTTGTTTTAGTTGTTATGTTATTTTAATTTCTTGATTTTATGTTACAATTATAATCAACTAGTGAACATTTAGGAACTCTTACAAAATTATTTCATCTTCACATAGTTTCTTTTAACTTTCCATTTCCTTATAGTCTTTTGCTAATGCCTTGATATTTAAAAGGGCATTTTTAAATTCCCCTTCTTCTAAACCTTCACCAACATAATGATGCACGAAAGCTCGCTTAGCATACATTACAGAGAACTTTCTACCGAGACGCTCCCACGCGCCGCGTATTGCTGAAGAGTTGGATACCATCACAACTGCTCGCATTAAAGCTGCTAAGTCACCACCAGGGACTGTCTGTGGGGGCTGGTAATTCAGCCCGATCTAGGTAAATAAATAAGATAAGAGTAAATTACATTTACATATTACATAAAATAGTAAAGTATAGGTATAGATATAGATACGTCAGTCGATTTAAATTTGAACGATCAATGATTTACTTATACAAACACATTAGCCCTCGGAAGTCATGATGAAGGATTTAACCAGTAACCTACAAGATACCTACCATCGCAGCCAGAAGGTGAACATCGACCCTTCTCAAAAAACGCTATGCTAATCCTAGCATAGCGTAAAAATATACTTTTTCATAAATCCTTATGAATAAGTATATTTAGAGAAGTACCTACCTTAAATCCAGTGGGAGACCAAGGAACAAATTTAATGGTTCGCATGCCTCTAATTTGAGCAATAGCTGTATTGATATCGTTTGGATTCACGTCTCCTCGAAATAATAAGCAGCACGACATGTAGTATCCGTCTCTGGGGTCACATTTGACCATCTGATTGGCAGGTTCAAAACATTGCATCATCAACTGCTGCGTTGAATTATCTTCATGCATTGCTCTCGCCGCCGGCACAAATGGTGCAAATGTTACCAGAGGAAAATGAATTCTTGGATATGGAACAAGATTTGTTCGAAATTCCACAAGTTGCACGTTTAATGAACCTTCAAATCGCATTGAAGCGGTAATGCAGGACACAACCTGTAGAAAAATATTATTATTACTTTACGCACCTACATAACTTTAAAGGGGTCTATGGCTAAAATAATCCTGGAATGGGTGACGATCCAGTTCATATGGAGATTTTCCGGCCAATAGACGACCACAATCACTCGTAGTCTTTGATAGAGTCATCAGACGCCCGAAAGTCTGAAATCGTCTTACCAAGAGGGTGTCATGTAACCGATAGTCGAGATGTAGATGTTGGATATATAGGCAGTGGCTCCCCATGTTTTTCGCACAAGATGAGGTAGATGATGACATAATTGAGTACACAATAGTAGAGGTGTAAAGAAATATATTTATATTCACCTGGGCGATAAGTCGATTCAAGTTAGTGTATGTTGGACGTGGTGTATCTAATAACCTCGCCAAAATTTCATACAAGGCTTCATTGTCAAAAATAAAGCATACATCTTCAGTGTCCATTGTTGCATGACTGGTCAACACAGCATTGTACGGCTCAACGATTATAGGTGAAATTCTTGGAGATGGGTATATTGCAAACTCAACTTTAGACAATTTTCCATAATCCCTTGAAAGTCCTTCAAGTAACAGCGCCGTAAATCCGGAACCAGTCCCTCCTCCAAATGAACGGAATATCATGAAACCTTGCAAGGAATTACAACCTTCTGCAACTATTCTTACGCGATTTAGAGCCAGATCAATCATCTCGCGGCCAACACCAAAGTAACCGCGAGCGAAATTACTTGCAGCATCTTCTTTGCCAGTGAGCAGAGTTGAAGGATGAAATAACTCTCGATAGGCTCCTGTTCTTATTTCGTCTGTAAGAATTGTATGGATATACAGTAGTTGAGCAAGTGCAATTTAGGATTTTAAACACGGGCAGGTTGATTTTTCATTTGGACATTCAATTGACTATGAATCAGTGTTGACATTATTATTTATTACAAAACTTAAAACTATTGCTAGAACGATTGTGTAGATACATTGGAACTTACCAATTGGTGTTGGCTCCAAATCAATCATAACAACTCTGGGCACAACTTTTCCAGTGCCTGTTTCGTTGAAAAAGGCTCCACAGCTGTGGTCATCCTGACCTGCGTACGCCAACACACCATCCGCTCTAATACCATGTTCAAGACAATAAAGCTCCCAGCAAGCATTAGCTATTTGCACTCCTGCCTGACCAATGTGTATGTGAATAACTTCTTTCTAAAAGAACAAAAAAACATTTCTAACAAAATATCGAACATGAGTTTTAGGTATCTTTACGCGATTATTCAAATGTAGGCCTAAACTTACTTTAGCCATGAGTGGAAATGTAACTGAGAATTTGGATTGTTAAAGTGGGTACCTAAATAAATTCTACATGTTTATTACAAAAAAATACTTACATAAAAATGTCAAATTGTAATCGCTTGACAGTCCCTTTCATAAAATTACAGTAGTCTATTTGGTTGTGACTTATCGTTATAAATCCTTTTTCGTGTGCCTCATAAAGTATAAATGATATTTATTTTTAAATAAGTTAAACATAACACTTTTACACGTCAAACTTTATCGGTCATTTTTAAACTAGATGAGGCCGGTGTTTCTTAGCTGACTACCCTGATAAGGAACACCGAAACAAACTCAGAGGTCAAAGTCTCTTTTAAAGTCCATGCAATCGTACAGATCATATGAGAACTATGTAGGTTAATGTCTGAAGTGGTATTTAAGTAGGCTGCAAAAAGAACTCAAACTGCCAGACTAACATGAAATTAACCCCTTATATTACGATCTACATGGTCCTTATATTCACAATACGTTAATGAGGACCATGCAGATCAGTGTCCGAAATGGTCTTTTGAGAAAAGAACCACACAGATTTGTGTGGACCTGTCCAGTCAGTGAAAGCCTTAGTCAGTAGTCGAGTAGCTCAACTTGTAACCAATAAGGAGCTCAACAAAAAGAACCTACTCAAACTGCCACACTTCTTTAAAAAAATACTTTAAGACAAAAAACATAAAAAAGAAAACCCATTTAGTCCATGAGGATTCATTATTCTGAATATTAATCAAAATACTTAATGAATAATGAATTAACATAAAATTTAAAAAAAACTTTATAAGTAAACATTCATGTCAAAAAGTAGGTATACAAAAATACGAATATAAAAAAGTCAATGTGTAAAAGTAAGAAACTAATAGGTATATATACATCAATATAAACATTGGGCCCTGCATGTACATCATTGAAGCAGCTCAATCTCAAGCCTTTTTTGTCTTGAAGATGGTCTTTAAAACTGTGTAAAAACTTTTTTACAAAAAATACATTTGTCTTCGGTTTTTGACACCTACTTTCCGAAATTAAAGTTATTTTATACTATGTAGTGTTTTTATTTGGAAGTCGGTTGTATTTTTTTTTTTTGTAAAAAAAGGTTTTTTATTTTTCACTTTTTGGTGGTTTCATTTTTCATTATTCCCATGAAGAGTGGTTGCGCTATTTCCCGATAAGGAGTTACTTTGTACCTATGCCTTTGTAGTCCAAGTTCAGACCGCTCATGGTTACCAAAACATCTACTTTGCCTTGGGATTGACATAAACCTTACCATATCTCATTTTACTTGATTTTAAGTTAAGGGTGTCACTTGTGTCTTTGAAGTTCAAAGTCCGATGCAAATTCAATATATATAACTAAATTCAACGAAAAAATAATCATCAAGACCGGTTCATAAACAATACAGTTATAATATATAACTAATATATAAAATATATAACTCCAAAAACATGGTTGACTTGTACACCATGCTCATGCATCTGCGTACGCTTTCACAACATCGTGATGTTATATTCGTGATGTTATATTATAAACTGGTGTAAACAAAACACAGACATGCGATTTTAGCCGTCCTGAAAGATTTGGTATCATTTATTGAACAGTTCCGTTGCCTATCTCCGAAGTTCATCAGCAGATTTTCACCAAATTAAAATGGGACCAGTATGGAAAAATAGTCTTCAAAACAAAAAAGAACCATCCAAGTCAGTTGACAATTGGCAAAAATATCGCTGACAAAATATGTAAAAAATAAATAAAAAAACAATCGAATTGAGAACCACCTCCTTTTTTTAAATCGGTTAAAAAGCTTTCTGGCATAGCTTACGTTTTATAAATAAGTACCTGGATGACCGTTTTTTTTTTGGTTAACGTTTTATAAAAATGAAACCTAGCTAAATCGATTTATCGCCCCCGAAACCCCTTGCATACTAAATTTCATGAAAATCTTTGGAGCCGTTTCCGAAATTCAAATGATATTATTCAAGAATTACTCGTTTAATGGTATTCGATTTGTATTTATGAATACTAAGGTCTTGAACATGGCTAGGGAGTTTATTATGAAATGCATGCATTGGCATCTATATGAAACATCTATTTTCTTAAGCCTGGTTTTAGGAATAACAAAATTGTGTTTGTTCCTAGTATTATGGACATAACATTATGGATATCACTGTATCTTTTAATAGATTCATATTTTTACGTGCATACAAAAAATTAAAAAGGAGTGTCTAGGCCTTAAATTATAAATTGCACGAATAGTCCTTTTTTTGTAATACAAACGCTGACTGAATATCGGCTATCTCTAAATCAAAATCAGTTAAACCACGAATTTTTCTCACGGCGTATGCTGCAGAGCTAAGTTTGCATAATTTATGGGGACTCCACTGAAGCTTCGCATCAAAAGGTATGCCTAATAACACCGTGCTATCTTTGGGTTTTAACTCTTCACCTTTTATTGACACACTAATGTTCACTTGTCCAACATGAGGTAACATGAACTTTTTAGTTTTTTTTCGTTGAGCAGAACTAACCAGTTAACCACAGTTGCAATGGCACTACATCGACAGTGACCGTATAGGTCACCTCTTTGCTTCAATAAAATGATTAGTCCGACAATTCATTACTTTTTTATGTTTCTTGGAAAAATAATATGGGTCACGGCGATTTCAAATTATCAAATAAAAATAACTGTCGGACTTATCACGTTATTTGAAGCAAAGAGGTGAGGTACACTACCGCCTCTATAAAGTATAATTATCATCATATCAGCCGAAAGAAGTCCACAGCTGGACATAGGCCTCCCCTAAGGGTGGCGTTTATGGCAAACCATAATAGCCACGCTTGTAAGGTGGCGATCGCAGTGTAGCTGTTGCAATGCACAGAAGCACAGAATTTGCTGCTGCCCATTTTCGGGTGTTCTCTATAAACCGTACTTTCTTAAAATTGTATTATCGGCACAGTAATGTAGCATCACTACGTCGTGCTTTGGAGCCCATAGATCAAACTGTCAACTTCAAGGTCATCAGTGTCACTGTTTTCTATTGTGTGATGTCATGTGTTATCACTGTTAATTGTTATCTTTGGTCTGTTTTCATTGGCAATATCCCCTGCAGATCGATTAATAAATACTGTACTCTTCGCTGGTTGGCTCATTTTCTTCTTTAGTTTTCCGTTCCTACCCATTCAGATCGCATTGAGTTACTTGTTTATATAAAACATTTCAAATAATACGTAAAGAACAGGGTCATATAAAGTGTGGTGTGCTCTGAATTAATTTTGATTTTTATAATTATTATGTAAGTGTAGCGATAAGATAATTTCGTCATTTAGTCGTTTTACTCTTTAACTCTTGCTCGTGGCTTTTGTGGACCATCTAATCCACAAAAACTCGTTCATGTCACTCAATAAAGGTGTCCAGTTCGCAATTAATTCAGAATTTAAGAATAAGATGAATTTGGCCGGGAAAGTCGTACTTCTAACCGGTGCTAGCTCTGGCATCGGTGCGGCGACAGCAGTATTCCTATCAAAATTGGGCGCCCAACTGTCCTTGACTGGTAGAAACGTTGAAAACTTACAAAAAGTTCGTAAGAACTGCGAAAATTCCGAGGCAACCTTCATCACTCCTGCAGATTTGACGAAAGAATCGGACATAGAAAAGATAGTGCAGAACACAGTCGACCATTACGGGAAGATCGACGTATTGATCAACAATGCCGGGATTATTGAGACTGGCACCATTGAGAACACGTCATTGGCCCAGTACGATCGTTTAATGAACACAAATGTACGTTCTATATACTATTTGACGATGCTAGCAGTCCCACATTTGATTAAAACGAAAGGCAACATTGTGAACATATCTAGTGTGAACGGTATTCGCTCCTTCCCTGGAGTTCTTGCTTACAATGTGTCTAAAGCATCTGTAGACCAGTTCACAAGGTGTGTTGCTTTAGAACTGGCACCAAAAGGTGTGCGGGTCAACTGTGTTAACCCTGGAGTTATTTTGACTGAGCTACAGAAGAGGGGAGGTATGAATGAAGAGCAGTATGCAGCATTCTTATTGAGGACTAAGGAGACCCATGCTCTGGGGCGTCCCGGTCAGCCTCATGAGGTAGCATCTACTATAGCTTTCTTGGCAAGTGATCTGGCAAGCAATATTACTGGTGCTAGTGTGCCAGTAGACGGTGGCCGCCATGCCATGTGCCCACGATAAACTCCCAACCACTACTTACACGAGATCTTGCTAATCATTTTCTGAAGTGCCTTAATATTTTTAAATGCATTTATAAGTTTAAATTTTTTTTTGTTTAATTTTTATACATGGTATTGTTGCATTTTTATGTGTTTTACTTTTTATTACATTGTTTTAAATACATTACTTACTCATTTGTTTTATTTTGTTTAACACCTTATTATGTAACTTCATATAGCCTTGGCCAATTTAATTTAAATAATTACAGAAAAAAGATTGTGGATCGTGGGAGACATCAAACTTAATTTAATGCAGTAGGTATTAATCCAGCATTACATTTTACTTATTAGTCAAATCCTGGGACCGTACAACCCCGGTTAAGAGTTAAACCTTTCAAAGAAATAATAATCGCATGGATTTCTGATTAACCTTAAAAGCTTGGAAAAACCCATTCGAAAACCCTTTCAATGGGTAATCTGGATGGTCCCTGGTCAAATCATGAGAGTAAATCAAAACTCTTTATTTCCACCACCATGCACCTGCCAAAGGAAAGAAGATGGCCATGGAAATCTTGAGCATTGCCATATTAGTTAAGTACGATTTATAAAAATAGTCTTATAAACCATCCACTGTTGCTATTACTCGATAGATGGCGTTACAAGGTCCTTAAAATTTAAATCTCGGTTTCTCGTTCGCGACGTTGTGGACCTGATTTTATGTTGAGTGACTACTTACTAACACATATTTGGCACCTAACACATGGAAGTAAATAAGAGCATAGAGGAGCTCGTAGCTAAATAATTATAGACGCATGGGTCGATCTTCAAGGTTAAGCAACGCTTGCCGATGTCGGTTTGTCGATGGATGACCATCTTAACATGTCGAGACTCCTCCGTGCTTCGGAAAGCACGTTAAGCCGTTGGTACCAGCTGAAAATTGTAGATCTTTGGCAATCGTTATGGATTGTCAGAAGTCAGAAAATCTGACACCGGTCTTGCCAAGAAGTACCATGTTATCCAATTAATGGGTTGTGGAGGTCTGGTAGGCAGCCGTTCCACGTAAAACACTGGTATTTAGCTAAATCCGGTTTGACTGGGAGCCGACCCCAATATGGTTGGGAAAAGGCTCTGTAGATGATGGTGCTACATTTAATTTAATTTATTGATTAAAAAAAGAGCGATTACTGAATTAATTCAATTTTAAGGATTGCAGTGCTCCTTTCCTAATGAAACAGCTTTTTTTTATTTCTTCATCGGCCAATACCTAGCAGCCCACTTACATATAAGCCTCTGCAATGTAAGGAATGTGTCGAATCTTTCGGGTGACCTACTTCCGTTTGGTGTACCTCAAGGTTCAACACTTGGTCCATTATTATTCTAACTAGGTATTTCTACCTGAAAAGGCATTCAATACAATGTCTGAGTAATGAATACCAATTAACTTTTGCCGAGGCCATCGATATAGTTAAGGGATAGAGACCTTCACACAAGGGAAATAATAAAATGAAAAATCAAACCTGTCACATTTTCACCAATTTATTTTTAATAAATTAAATCTAAAACCAACTTAACTAATTATCACAATTACTAACAAACTAACTTATCTTATGCGCCTACAAACAAATGATCAAACACATCCAGTCTTGTATAGAAGTTATTTTGTGCAGAATTACGTGAAACGTGCTCCGACGAAAAAAACAGCTGTTATAATTAATTATAAAATTTAAAGTTTATGCAGGTAAACCTCGATTCACGTGACGTTTCTTTCAGACGTCCCAGTTTAGGTAACTGTCCATCGCCTTAATCATCAGAATATTGCTTTTCAAATATAACGTCAAGAAAGTAGGTAATCAAGCTGTTGAAACACCAACCAAACCTTTGTTTTTCAAATTGCCTACCTATCGATCAGAAAATGTACATTTACCGAAAATGCCTACTGACCGATATGTAGGTAATACACACAAAATACATAATTTACCTGGGTGCATAGAAGCCAGTGCAAATAGAATGACCTCAATCCTAAACTGAAGTTCAAAATTCAGTTCAGTATCCACGAAAACTGGGTTTTAATTCAAAAGATCTGCATACTCGAGGTATAACTGCACAAAATGATGAAAAGATTCAAGGCAGCAGCAGCTGGCTGAGTGGAACTGCTGCGAACAGTTTCTTGGATTCGTCGACACACGCTTTGATGATTTGTTGGAAGGCGACCGGCCCTATGTCCCGCATCACTGGCTCCCAGTTTATGTTTATTACTTGGTGGATTGTTTCACCTGGAAATAGATAATTGATTTGAGAAAATATTAGTTTCAGACATAGGCACGCACCATTTCGACGGTCGATGATGAGGGGTTTAATGTTACAGTTTTTTGCCAAGACCAACGTAGCTGTTAGTGACCCGATTCTTCTGAAGCAAATTTCAGATAATGGTATTTATGTAGTTGAGTTTTGGTTAAATTTTAGATGAGAACTTATAGGTCTTGGTATGAAGTTATCATTTAGTCAGTGATTAATGTGTTTTAGTACATATTGGTTGTGTTAATTTCATAGACTTGACTATAGAAATAGAAGAAAAGTTAAGAGTTGTGTGAAATGAAACGTATCGGATGTTAAGGTTTGATGTAACGATAACTGAAGACAAGCGTCTGGATTGCTGAGAGAAGTAGCTTGAAAGCCTTGTTAATATTTCAGCAGAAAATTATGACAAAATTCATGTTGTCGAACCGTTCAGGTCTTCAGGGTAGTAATTGACTCGCCGGGATCGCTCCGAAGAAATTCTTGACTTGGTCGACGCATTTCTTGATGATCTGCTTGATTGCTGGCGGAGCAATCTCGCTCATTATGATCTCCCAGTTTTCGTTTGTAAACCTTTCTGTCGTTTGAGCTGTAAATAATTTGTTTGTTAGGATGTGTCTGTGGTGGTCTGTGACTGAGTGATAGAGTTTATGAGATTGTTGGGGTATCCAGTTTGAGATCTTTAGTTTGTGACCGTGAAGAACAATTTTCATTTAAGTATTCTATTGCTGTAACGTGTTACTTGGCCACCGTTTACTATTGTAGTTTGTTGGCAGCTAAGTTTGCTTGCATTCAGTATTTGTATTTACTTTTATTTATAAAAATCTCAAAATTAGCAGATTTTAAGGTAAGGTAGACAATAGATATTGTTCAATCTGCAATTCATCACATAAGCAACTAAATGAGGTTGGCATAGTAAGAATGGTTAACATGGTTGTATGTCCATAATAGGTTCCATTAAAACGGCAATTTCCTATAGGGAAGTTATAGGTAAAGTGTTTGCGGTCAACAATCTTGTTTTCGTTAGAAGATTACAAAGTCATGAGATCACCCGATAACAAGACCGTTTCATCGAATATTGTCACATGTCCACAAGGTCAGGGTCGCGTCGTTTCCCATAGTGACTGAATAACAAACAGGTCTTACCAAGTTCCTTGTTTCCGTTGAACAGGTTCGTGAACTTGAACTGTGCTCGATCCATCTTGTAGTGGTCCTTGTAGCTCGGCACGATCCAGTGACCGTCTTTCTCTACGAAGTCGTATTTGACTACGATGTTCAGGTTTGCTGCAAGTTAAAGAGGAGTTGAGAAAATATATATTTAAATACCTTTTTTATATTGATAGGTTCACGATTGACCACAATTTCACGAAGGAAAGCGATAATGTAGTCGACCATGGAACAAGCGTACTTAATGTATTCACTGTTCAGATATTTTTTTTTTTTTTTTAAATGCTTTTTTTCTGGCTCCAGTCTAGGTCATAGGTGACAAAGTCGACGATGGAGCGAGCTTACCCAGAAGAAGCCTTTTCACTCTAATTTCAAAAGACCCTATAAGATATTCTCTAGGTACCGATTTTCTAGACTTATAGCTTCTGGTATTAATTCGTCTTTACGAATCATGTGCGAAAAATTTGAAATTTTAAGGATGGCTAAAATTAGGCGAGCCAAAATCTGCTTCCATGAGGTTTGCTACGTTAAGGTGAGCAGATACCCAGTCAACACTATAATTTAACTAACCTAAAGCCCTCGCTGCCTCTATGTTTACAGAACCTATGCGAGCCTTTCGCTTAGCCCCAGTAACCACTCGTTTATCACCGACACCATCAACCAACCATAGCGACCTATTACAAATCATAATTGTTCATAAAACGGTTGCCTCAACCCTCACAGCTACCACATTCCGTGTACTACGGCAGCCATCAATTATTCGTTACTGCTTCCTTTGCAATCGAGCGAGCATGAGCAGTGTCGCAAGTATGGATATTACCTATGTGTCGGTGTTACGAACTCGTTGTATGTACGTACTGGTGTTTTTAGTCAAATGGTTCTATTGTCGTGGCTGGTACTGGAATTTCGACAGGGTTTTCTTGATAATAGAGGAATTGGAGCTTCAATGCGGATTACGTATTTGGCTTTGAGTAGATTGATTCAAGTTCTGTTTGGTTTAAACCAGGAAGATTTTGACGAGGTGGTGTAATTTGAAGTTCAATGCTACTGGTATTTAGGTTGGTATTAACTATTCGTGTTGTTTATGGACATAAAGTCAATAACTGTAAACAAGAGACTATTTTATGACGATAATTATTATTCACCATCATTTTTATTAGGTATTATTGATAGGTTCGCGTTTGACCAAAATCTCACCTGATGGAAAGGGATTATGTGGTCGACGATGGACCACGCTTGCCTAGAAGTAACCTATTCACGCTTGATTTAAAGTTCCCCAAGTTGTAACTATCAGGAAAAACAATGAAAGTATTCCCGAAACATTTTTGGGCGTATGGGTGTAAATGTAGCTATTCAAGTTTGTTGTCATGGCATAATTCCGAAGCCTAAAATAATGTTTTAATATAATAAGGCAGACTTACTGATCTTGATTCTGGACTGTCCATTGCCTCTAATGGGTAGAATGAGGACCTGTCCATCCATGTCGTAGTGAGCCTTCAGCGTCACGTTGGCGGTGAAGTCCAGGGTAGCTTTACCCTTGTCTGGGTTGATCCTGAAGCGAAATAAATTATTTGTTTCCCTTTTGTATCATGTATTTCTTTGCTTAAGCTAAAGAGAACCATTTTGGCCAATGCCGCGTATCTACACACATTGGTTGCATAGAGTTCAACAGTTATGCATTATGTTATTATGTTAGTTTGGCACTTAATTGTCCCTGTGTTGGACAAACGTCTCTTCTCACACTGAGAAGGCACGAAAATTATTCACCACGCTTGCTCAATGCTAGTTCAATTATCTGTTCCGTCCCTGATGTCTACTGAACTATTAAGAGTGGAGTGCCCAGGTCCACTCGTTCAGACTAAAGCATCAGTGTAGATATTTTTTGGCGCTTGCCTAGATCTCCAATTAAATAACCCTTGAGGTCAAATCGACCGTGGTCAAAGACTGCTGTAAAAACTTTAAAGTACATATAACTCAATCAACTCACTTGTAAGCATTAACCCTAAATCCTTTCAATCCAGTCACAACAGTATCAGTAAAGGTGAGCTTCAAGGCAGGGTTGTCCACGAACACGGTGCCCAGCTCCACAGGGTCCAAGGGCTTGATGCCCAACTCTGGGATGCCCTCGGTGAACTTGGCTCCTGCTGCCGTGATCACCTTCTCTATACAGGCGTTCAGCTGGGGATCGGATCGGGAGCATGGCGTGATGAATGAGGCTGGAACAAAGGAATGATTTTGAGTTGTGGATTCTAGAAGTATATGTTTTGAGATTCCTTGATTTAGGAAGGATTAATCGAAGTGCTATTATTTATTACAATGAAATTTACCCCGAAGTTACGTGGACCGACGACCTTAAAAAGGTGAATAGGACACATTGGGTGCTGAAAGCACAGGCCCGAGAATAAGGGCGCAGGCGCAGCTTGGGAAAGGCTTATTTTCTAGTAGCGAACTGCGATAGGCTGTGTTGATTTAATCCTATTTGAATCAAACTAACTATTAACAGATATAAAAGCTTTTTTACCAAGTTTCTTGACAGTTATTTAGCTTTTACGGAAAAGTGTAATTTGAACTTTGAATTGAGCTTAGTGAATAAACATGAGTCAGTTTGTTTAGGTACTTATCAGAAAATATTGATGTTGTTATAATTTGTTGATATAAACAGTTTCCGGACTACAAGTAATCTCGTAACTTAAGAGTTATTTTTATTGACTATTAACAAATAATCATCTGCTTTACTGCCGGTCCAATGTTTACAATGTTATTTGTTGAACAATCATCAGTGTTGCGCAAAACATGCTAAGTGCACTTAAATGATTTATACAAAAATAAATACAGTCGTTCGCTTTATACAACATAATTATTAATCAAATTTTATAATCATTCAAATTCAAAATCAAAATTTCAAATTCAAAAGTCATTTATTCAAATTAGGAGTGCCAGCACTTTTTGAACGACAAAGTTCTACATAAAGACAGTCCCCCAAAACGCCCGCCCGTCACCACTTCCTAGTGTTGTAGCTGGGAAGAAGAAGTGGCGCAACAAACTCCCCAGCAACACATCTGTCTGTTAAGCTTTTAAAAACTTGAATTTATACAATAGCATGGAAAGTATTTTACAATACATGACACAGAAAATAAAATATTCAAACTGTGAATCAAATTAAATGAAATTAATTGACACTTGGTAGCTAGCACACTCTAATGATATAATTAAATGTAATTCAGTTGTCTGAATCTTGGATAATGTAATTTATTATTTGATATTGGGATGTTTTAATTATGGATTACTAGGTACTTTTTAAATTAATTATAATTGTTAATCTTTAATTGAGAATGTCGTGCATGTGTTAGTGATGTTTTAACACAGAACTGAAGATTAGAGATTGCCTTTTTTGTTATAATTGCCAATATGTCGTTGGTGTGCCTTACTTAATAAATAAATGAATTCCAGCAACTGAATCAGACTGCTTGAAAAGTGTTTTTTCTTAACTTTAAAAGTCTTTTAATTTTAAAGGTTTTTTTTATAAAGTCGTTTAGTTTGTTCTTCCATTGTTTCTGCACTGCATATCAGGAGGGCTACTCTCTAAGCCCGAAGTCCGTTGTTTCGGGCTTAGTTGCGGGCGTGTTCTAGTCTGTATCATCTAACCACTAAGAATTAATTAACACATTGTTGTTGTCATTCATTCTTAGTTCGGGTTCGGAACTAATCGCAAGCCCGTAGGTGATACGGAGTAGAATACGCCCGCAACTAAGCCCGAAACTTTGGACTTCTGGTTTAGAGGACAGCCCCCTGATACAGAACGTCTCGCTTAAACGGGACCATGCTCTTCTGAAACACCCTGTATATAGGTACACCTCTGCCTTATTCTGCAGGGAAAATTCTAGGCGTGATGTTGTTTGTAACATAGTAAATACAGTACGAGTTTTTCTCCCGTATTTAAAAAAATGTTCGATAAAGACTACAATTTGTATGTAAGTAGGATATTCCTATTATGAAAATTATCACAAAACAAGTAAAGCGAGGTAAACCTGCCGGGTCGGCGCGCGTGCACAGGCTGACCTGGTACGAGTTGATCTAGGTTGTATAATATCACCTTCAACCTAATAAACCAGTTTTTCAAGATGGCATTGTACTTAATATATTTACAGAAAAAAAAACAATTTAATTTATACTGTCGCGATCTGAGAACATAAAAAAATTGATTCCATTTTGTTTTTATTTTTTAAAGTTGTAGTGCATAATCTAACATGCATTTGAGAGCAAAGGCGCCATGTGAGAACAATGAAAATCATTAAAAATGAACTAATCACGGGCTCGTATGCAGTAGATTGAATTCTATTAATAGTTCGCGGCTTTATTTAACCATGTATTTAAATTAAACACATAACTAAGTAATTTTTATCTCGGCACTTTAGGGCACCATGTTCCCAACTTTTTTTGTTTGTTGGAGTGTCTTCTAACCATATATGCATGTTAAATCGTGAAAAACGAAATGGGGGCTATGCCACAAAGGTTCTATCCCCTTTTCGAGCAAACACAGTGCCTTTCCTTCATAGAGGTGAGGACACCAGAAGCGGTTTTCGTAGTTCAAATGTTCGTGTGGTTGACCATACAACCATTTATTTAGAGATGATTACCTAATCAAGTCCCTTCGCATACCTTTGCAAGGTCCGAACATTTGGAAAGGCTTGACTGCACATACAATTTTACTCAACATTTGATTAAGACCCGATTGCGCCAAAAAAGTACCCAGAGTAACTTGCTACGAGATTAAATTACAAATATTTCGTACGTAGACTTTGGGCCCGTATGAGCAACTAATTCGGGAGTTCATGAGATCATTTTAGTTGGTGCAAACGTCCTAGCAGATGTAACTAAACTGTTCTTTTAAAGTTTCAAACACACATATGTAACATTACCACGATTGTTAAGCCATCGATCAAACACGTCAAGTCAGCTGCTAATTTATGCCTTAGGAACGTAAGAAGGTGCGTCCCGGTCGTAACGTGGATGACGTCCTACGAAACTATATTTTTGATGTGACTGATGTGTGTTAAGGGACTGAGGCCCTACAATAATCTCGACTGTTGATTTCCGTCGAGGTCACGGTCCCAATTCCCATGCCAGGTCAATGTCGAGCGGTTGGTTACAGGTTACGTTGACCAACCGGTTTGGTTCACGTGCAGATCTGAGCAAAGTGAATCTGGTTTAATAGATCTGCCCATTTAGTAAAGGCTTGTTGGCGTTCCCTTAGTTAGGTACAGACGCCAGCACATCAACAACAAGAACAGCTACCCAAAACTGTCAAATTTTTCTCAATCAACCTTGGACCTAATGCTTTAGTGATGAAGTGACAGATGACAGAAGAATGACAGATTGTTGTAGCTTGATGTCTGCACAAGATAGATAACCTTTGAGTTTTTTTTAACCTGTTGCGTCAGTCACGCCTTAGTTTTAATTAAAGCAACCTAATCTACCAGCATTTCTTCAAGTTTTCGTTTTAGGTCTGAAACTTTGTTACAGCCTCAAATTATTTCAAAGGTTGCCAAAGTTGAGGGCCACATGATTTATAAGATTTCTGTGTTTTAAAATTGCATAATTGATTAGTATAGATTAAGTGCTAAGTATTTCCCCGGCTAGAGATGACACATAATTTAATTAAGGACTAAAACCAGCTCTATCTAACTATGCCCATCAGAAACATCTAGTCTAACATGGAGCAAGATTTCAGTCTGTGGTGAAGTTCCTTTAAAATATCGAAATAATTTAACGGAAGATATCCATGTATTTAAATGGCTATGTCTGCTGTATTTACACTTGACAATCGTCTACCTGTCATATTTTGTGGATTAGACCATAGACACATAGACCTGAGCGGAAATCCTAACCGAAGTGTGAGTCAGAACAAGTCTAGTCAATGACCCCAACTAAAACTGCATGGACTAGACGGTTAAAATAAAAATAAACTTGTCGATTTCTCAACAGAACGTTTTGACCGTGGCCCAAGCTGAACAACTATCATAAAACCGAATTGTTAAAGAAAGTAGTGATATTTAAAGTTATCAAGAGCAACCAGCAGCGTTTTAATAAACCGACGAACTTTCGCAACTGTTGCCTATGCAATCTGATGCACTGAGCGTAAAAGATATAATAACTTTCAAATTATACGTTATGGCAATCGATAGCAATTGATTATGAAACTCTTAAGAATGTGAAGTTATGAAATCTCGTAGTTTGCGATGCCATAGGTCACAAAGTGGTCAATGATGAATGAAAGATTATAAATAACTCTGTGACCATCAACTGTAAAGATGGCTTTGACTTTGTGGGCGCATTGGCAATGAAATGAATAATCAACAACTTCTAGAACCTTCAGTTTTGAATGCATTATAATGAAATGCCTTTCTGAAGTTCAAAGTTAAATATGGGTGTGTTGTCACTGTTATAACTTTGATCTATATAATGGAGTCTAAAAAAAGTTCCGATTTCAACAGAAAGCAGGAAGACACATCAACTGGTGGACTATTTGTGGATTGAAAAAAAAATTGTACGAGCTTCGGAGCCTTGGAAGCTGGCAAAAAGATTGCATTAGTGTAAACATGAATTGAGAATTAACAGTACCATCTTAAGCCCAGTGCTGGGTGTCTGACCCACAGTAAATGTTCAAATGGGATCGTTTTCGGAATGGATGTCACCGACAAAACTGCAGACTCTGTTAGATTGTAATATATCTTTATTAGATTATAATTTCTCGATATATTATCAAAACGTTTTGTATATGTCACCGGAAAATTGCAAACACCGTAATATTGTAAAATATGGCGTGAAATTGTAAACTATGTTTTCTTAATCAGACACACATATATTTGAAACTATTGAATTTGGATGGGATATGTTGTATACAAAACGATTTTTTCATAATATATCGAGATATTATAATCTGATAAAGATTTTTTACAATCTTACGGAGTCAATTTTCCGGTGACATTCAATACTCTTATTAAGAAAAATTGTTTACAATTTAATGCGATATTTTACAATCTTACGGTGTTTGCAATTTTGACATGGACACGCTCATTGCAATTGTATCATTATTCTCTACTACTTCTGTCACTTTGTGTTTGTTGCTGTTGTGTTGTCTCTGTATCGAATAAATGTTTTCTATTCTATTCTATAAATAAATCATTTTAATAAGATTATTGTGACTGATATTCAAAACAATAGGTGATTTCAAAACACTGCAATCGTGGTTATCCTTCAAAGAAATGAACAGGATAGAAATGTTCTCACAGTCTTGTGTCCTTGTTCAGGTAAAGAAGTTTTCCCCCATAGTTGCTCATTAATTAATATTTACTTTGTCATAATAAAATATTAATTATTTAGCAACTATGGGGGAAAACTTTGCCCGGCGGTGGGACAATACAGGATTGATAAGAAAAAAAAGTCCCATCGAGTGTTGATTCGGTAAAAAATTAATAAATTGCAAAAACTAAAGTAGTATGAGACTATTCATACTACTTTCTATTCTACTAATATTTGTCTAATATGCAGGTATTCAAAAGGTGATAAGTAAAAATGTGTAAGTCTGGATGTCTGAGTATTTATTAATCATCAATCACTACTCAACAGCTGACAAGATTTGTATGAAACTTGTCACACGGGTACACGATATCTTGGATTAGAGCACAGAATACTTTTTATCTCGGTATACAGCTATGGGATCCCATATATATCAGGGGCAGACTTTAAGTCGAGCCAATCACGGAAAAACTAAAAGAAAATCACCTTAGATGGCGTGGCCATGTTGAGAGCACAAGCGAGGAAAAATTGCGTTAAACCTGCCAGCACAGAAAAAGGGCAGCGGCCGCCCGCCATTGAACTGGTGGTCTTAAATCGTAAGCCCAATTGCCAGAGCCAACAATCTAGGATTAAACATCCTGGCGCAGAATTGTGAGGAGACCCAACCCTAAATAAAGGGAACATGTGAGGACAAAGGATAAGATACCTATGGGGTCCCTTGGGATAATTTCTAACATTTACGCGGGCGAAGCCGCTGTTAGAGCCTAGGTAGTAACCAATAATTTGACAACCTGTAAATAACATGCAGTCTAGTTCACACGACGCGACTTCCTATTAGAACATTACGATAATGTGTCTGAATGTTAGCAATCACTGAATTATTAAAGGCACGTGCGAATATCCGACACTTTACATTAAATCTTAATTGTTTCTAATTTATTTTTATTTATGCATGTGATGAGTAAGGAGTTTTCCCATTCTTAACTTTTAATTTCCCATGAAGTCATCTTGGTTGATTAGATCAATGGAATTTAAATAAATAATTAATTAACAAACTTGTGTTGTTATGCTAAAATAAATTGACTTATAATGTAAGATTTCTTGTTGAAAAATTGAGTGAAATTAATTCAATTTTGTCAGTGAAAGTATTTTCCGTTTGCCTATTAGAGTAGAGTGAGTGAGAGTAGAGTGATGGCCTGAAACACAGGTTTAAAGTAACCTAGATCGGGCGGATCGCTGTTTAACAATGCAATTCCGAACCACCGTTAATTGCATGTTTAATAAAAATGTCTTAGTTTAGTTTATTTTTAGGCACTATTATTGTATGGAAAATATTATTACTGCTGACTAAATGTACATTTTTGTAGACGTTTTTTATTTGAATAAATCATTATTAAATTATTATATTATTATTATTGTAATAAAAATAATAAAGAAAACGAAAACTCACGCAGCGTCCCAGCGTATGCGCAGACTGCCAAACATAAAACGAAACACAAATGCACTTTCATCTTTCTAAAATTAATTAAAAATACTAAACAAATAAATATGTGTTATCGATATCAAGCCTGGTATCCGACTGTGCGCCTGTGTGGTCACTATAGCCTTTTATACGTTGCGCAAGCCAAACCTACGTGCTGGTACAACCACTCATTCACGACTAATTAACCATTTTTCTTTGACCTGTTGCAACGGTACGCTTTTCCTGTCTTTATTCACACTTGGTCAGGGAAAGAGGGGAAGGGCAGCTCTGGTTATACTGGAAACTTTCGGATAGTTAGTTTAGTTAAAATTTTAATGTATAGTTTATTCAGAAATTCATTATAATAAATATTTAGGTAATGGTTTTTTAGTGTAATCCCCCAGGTTGGAATATATGAAGAATTCTCACTGTTGTATCAAAAATGAAACACATTTTGTTCAGATTTGATCACGAGTTTCTGAAAACAAGAAATAAATACCAAGGGTATGAACGCAGGTTCTAAGAAGTCTTAATTATAGTATTTTAAATAATAAAATACTTAAGATTGTCTGTACAAGATCGGGTCAAGCGACTAGACTGCGAGCTAATATTATCACTAATTAAAAGTAATATTGAAAATATATAAAATAATAATGGTAACATTAATCTATAAGCTTCTGCCCAAGGCTTCGCTCGCGTTAATTACATTTTCTCAAAAGAAAGTAGCCATAACCATCTTCAGGATGCCATCATCTATCTCTGCACTGAAATTCATCAAATCGTCTCAGCGATTTATGCCTGAAAGCTTAATAAACAAACAAACAGTCTTTCGCATTTATAATTTAGTTAGGCAGTATATATCAACGATACAAATAAAGCTTCTCGATGTGAAGTATTTAGGAGTTTTGAACGTCCATAAATAACTGAACCCTTATAGGATCACTCGGTTGTCTGTCTGTCTGTCCGTCTGTCACAGACAAATTTCTCCGAATCTACTTCAGTAGATTTTTGTGTAAAATTGGTTCACCAATTCTATTCAAATTTGGTACACATATGAACTACTGTGACCCAAACACGGACGCGTAACGTTAATAAAATCTTTTGTTTTTGGGGGTAAGTTTTAGGCGACGAATTGAAAAAATGATTTTCATAATGTACCGTGTGACATATCAAATTGAGAGTTTCAAATTAAATTTTCATGATTTTAACGAAAAAGTTTTGTAGTTATTCAAGAAAAAAATAGATAAAACATGACCATTCCCCCCACTTATCTCCTAAACTACTGAGCCTAAAATTTTGCAAAAAATGCAGATAATAGTTCTTTACCTATAGATTACAGGAAAACCTATAACAAGTGTATAGTTTAAAAGAAACATGTTACAAACATGGGATTCGTTCGGAACCCTTTCCATGCGAGTCCGACTCGCACTTGGCCGGTTTTCTTTTCGACGTCCATAGACTATATTAAGAACAATTAACACTGAAAGATAAACTAGAAAAACGTGTCTATAATTGTACACCGAGTGTGTAGGTATCAGCATTGTTTTAGCCGAACTTTTTAAGATACGTTCGTGAGTGCAGACGATTAGCTTGGATTTGAAATGAAGATCCGCAAAAACTAAATAATAGGTCCTTTTAGATCTTGCATTGCGTTCGGAAAACTGTCATACCTTACAATTTATTTTGGAATAGTTCTTTGGGGTAATGTTTAGGATAAGAGAGAGATAGTAGAATAGTAGAAAGGACACAGTGGATCCTTAATAATAGCAGCCACTACTGGGCAGAGGTCTCTTCTCACACAGAGAAGACACGAGTATTGATCACCACGCTCAAGGTGGGTTGGCGATTCCAGACTTACATATAGTAACAGTTAGACGGCACGGTTGGCGTAGTGGTTGAGCGATTGACTGCTGCGCAGCGTATCGCGGGTTCGATTCCCGCACGGAACAAATATTTGTATGGTCTGGCCGTTAGTGTATGTGAAATTCCTAGTGTAGGGCAACGTTTAAAAAAAATACAAGCTCTAGGTTTCCCCACAATGTTTTCCTTTGCCGATACCAGTGACGTCTCAGATAAGCTATAGTACATATATAATCTTACTAGTTACCGCTTGCGGCTCCGCCCGCGTGATTGTCGAAAACTATCCCAAGGGAACATATTCCCGGGATAAAAAGTATGCTATGTGTTATTCCAGACTATAATCTACCACTGTGCCAAATTTAATCAATATCCATTCAGTAGTTTTTGTGTGAAAGAGTAACAAACATCCATCCATCCATCCATCCATACTTACAAACTTTCGCGTTTATAATATTAGTAGGATAATTTTAAAAGTCACATCTAAGTAGATATTTGCCCAGGTTTGAACCCACAACAACGCGAATGAGATACCTTAAGCACTGGGCCCTCACGACGAGTGGAACCTAAGAAGCTCAAGAATAATGTTGGCAAGAGCCTACTAAAGTTGAATGTAAACAAGCCACTCTTCTCATGAATTGTCACTCATAGCGTACTCACTCAAGTCTATCATCACTTGACAAAAACTGGGGTATTCAGATCTCGATGATATTTGTCACGGGCGATTTGTTTGGCCCATAGACAATGTAGACACATCCGTAAAGCAATTGATGTTTTTGTGCGCCTACGCAAGTCAAGATGAACCTGTGGCAGTTTTTGTGTGTTTGCTCCATAACTCACTTCTACATTCTCACGTTAGGGTTCCATTGGAGTAAGGAACGGTTCTGCACTTGTTATTTTAAGAGATTTTTCTATGGGAATTGAATGTTATGGTATATGCGATCACCAAATTTCACCAAGCGTCAGAGAGAATTTTTCTTCAGAAAGACGTGTCGTCCAAGCGTCGTCGCATCGAATGGTCCTAGCTGTGTGTCTCGCATCCAGCAGACTCCTGTGGACTTCACCTCATCGGTCCACCTTATAGAAGGCCTATCAACGCTTCGACTTCCGGTACGCAGTCGCCACTCCAGAACATTTTAGCTCCATCGACCATCTTTTTTCTCATTACTTCCTTCTAAATACAACCATGTGTTATGCATAATTTGTGTGAAATTCACAAGTGTAAGCTTATAGACGGGTTTGATAGCATTATTGTTGATTATGTTAGCGTTAAGTCCAGTCAAGTTAAGTCAAGTACATCACTATTGGCGCAGGTCATAGTAGGTACTTACCTTTTTTTTTTATTGAGGATGGGAAATCATCAAATGACTTCTTCCGCTCTAGGTGGAGCGGAAGGGCGTGTCAGACTCTTACTGACTAAAACCCATCCGTGTTCCTTCTAAAGCCCTTTGCGTTCCAGGGCCGCGGTGACTCTTTCGAACAAATTCCGCAACCCTGGCAGGCTTCAGCAGTAATGATCAGATATCGACTTGTGCGGAAGAGTATTATGACAATAATGCGAGGTATGCATTTCCTATGTCGCTACTAAGTGTGTTTAAATTAAATTGATTACTTGAATGGGTAAAAACGTTTAATTGCTTTTGGTCAAGTTTAAGCGATCAAAAGGTGTACGTATACAGATATGAACAGATAGCTAGTCTTTTAAAAGAACTAGGAAATGATGAATAGACTGTACGATAAATTATATAGCTATTAATGGGTGACTTATGGGAGGGATAAGGGCATGAGATTCATGAACGTACTCGTACATAAATTACGGAATAAAATATCTTCTCAAAGCATCAATCTCTTTAGACAGGCAATAGCATAATTGCAAGAGCCCTAAAACACAATAAAAATGATTAAGATTCTACATGGTAAATATATATTATAGATTATATGGATAGATCTGTTGATAGTAAGCATGTAAAGGTGAAGAAGATAGTTCAGAAGTTCTTTCTTGTCTTAACTTCCAAAATATTCGTTTTAACTTTTGGTATCTATTTGTCTAAGTTAACGTCGAATATTACTACTAATATTATGAATGCTAAAGTAATTCTGTGTGTCTGTGAGCAAGCAGGCATACAAAATTCCTCAAGTCTTCACGATTAAGCTGGTTTGGATGAACCTTGACACACGGGTAGATTGTGTCCTTATTGGGATATATATTTTTCGACCTTCACCTGGGCGAAGCCGCCGGCAGAAGCTAGTATCATAATATTACAAAAAGATAAAACAATTGTTTGTTCGTAAGTATTTAAAAGGCATTGTCTATGACTAATGATTCGGTTAAAACAAAATACTCAGAGTGCTAGCCGAGTGCCATGGGACCTTTTATTATGTTTTGTGGTATAGTAGTTGCCTTCCACGTAGGCGAAATTACGGGCTGAAGTTAGTATTCTAAAATGAGGCAGTCACTCATAACTGTTTTCTCTAAAGCGAGTGAAATTTAGCTTCTGTTCTTAATTATTTACTGTGGTACCACGCGTACTCAAGTTACCCAAACTCGTTGATTTCGAAAACTGTATTAAAAGTGGAAAAATTTCGTTCACATTCATGTTGTCCTTGTTTACTTAAACAAGCAAAATACGTAAACAAACATTCACCTTGAACTTTTAACTTTGTTTCTAAGAATCGTTATATATAGAGTAGCCATCTACATACGTTTTGAGTAGTTAATCTTATTCTTCTCGCGAGTGAAGGTTACTGAGTCATCTTCATAAATTTTCAATGTCAGGCCAGCTCATCAGAAGACTTAAAAGTCATCCAAAAGGCAATGGAATTATATACCAACTACAATACTATACTACTACGATAGCAAAATAGATTCCTTATGGCTGCTGGGTCATTGCAGGCCATTGTCGATAAAGTAATCAACAGCTATGAGTAATGCCAATAAAAGAGTTACAAGAAACAAGAGACCATCGGAATCCCTTCGAACAAAAACGCATTTAATAAGTTTCATGATGCGTCACCTTTTATCCAACCACCAAATTGAATGAAGTACCTACAAAGAATGTCATTTAAATATGGACATAATTAATGTGATAAGTATGCGATGTGCATGCGGCAGTGCGCGGTCTGAGGAGCACTCAGTGATTCTCTTTGGTCACTGCCAAGGACAAAGTCTCCGGGCTTCGGGAGGTCACTTTGACAGGCCTGCGTACTGGTTGATTTTGGACTATTTCGAATTGGATGTAATTCGTTGCAAAATACATAACATGACGCAACTTTTTCGAATGTTCTTCAATGTTCTGATTTTTGGCGATAAAAATTGCATATTTGATCTTTTTACAACTTACAAGGTTTTATTTAACTTACACCATTCCTATGTATGTAGGTATGTATGTAGGTTGTCCGTCAAAGTTTGCAAACCATTTGTTGGTATCCGATTGAACTGAAATTTTGTGTACTTTAGTTCTGGTGAATAATTTCAATATGGCCTTCGCTCCAAGATGGAGGATTAAATATTTTTTCTCAACCCAATTAATATGGGTATCAAATTGAAGAGTAGAAAACGATAAAGTTAGTAACATCATACTAAATTCAATAGGGCCGCGGCTCCAAGATGGCGGATCACATTTTTTTTTCAACGATCTTAATATGGGTATCAAACGAAAGGGCTTGAAGAGTAAAACTATTAAAAGCTTGTTAAAAAAAATGTAAACTGGATCACTACTATAATTTAATTTTGTTTATGATAGCCACATTCATGACGAAGGCTATACGGAAACGAAAAATTCCTACGGGAATGGGAAAAAAACGGGATATAAAAGCGGTTGCCGCCGATTAAGTCAAAATGTATAATGTATAAAAGAAGTAGGCACAAAGTAATTATGTTTGTCAGCTGAACTAAATTCCAGGGTAAGCTTTTTAAAACCGAGCTTTACTCTGATTTAATTATAACTCAGTTTAACTGACTCTAATTAATTGATATTGGACCCGTAAGCACGATTATTAATCTAGGCTGACAAACACTATTTTCTTGCTTTTTCCCCAAGTTATTTGTGGTCGGGGCAACAAGTTTTCTTGTCCTATTCTCCTCTGTCAACATTCACTAAAGCGTGACTGTTGACCGAGGAGAATCATTCAATCACTATCGGTCTATTCTGTAAAATAGTCATTAAAACTTAAGTGAAGTGAGCTTCAAGTGTTATCAACATCTCACCGTGTAATCTTAGGTGGAGAAAGCACGGAAGGAGCTTTTATTCCATTTTGTTTGAATGGATTGACAGTTCACTTCATGTTCGCTTCACATAAGTTTAAACGCTGAGATGTTTACAGTAGTGCTATTCTGTAACAAACTCACCGTGTAAACTTGGGTCGAGTGAGCATGAAGTGAACTGTCATTCCATCTTATTTGTATGGATTGTCAGCTCACTTCGTGTACACTAAACCTAAGTAAACAGGGTGAGCTGTTTGTATCGCACTGCTGCAGTTTGGATCGCTCACTTGAAGCTTCACTTCACATAAGTTTTCATGGTGAATTTTTACAGAATAGACCGGCTGATCATCTCGATAGCGAATACCAGTGCGTCGATCAGGAAGTCATTAATTAACTTGGTGACATAATGTGACCGTGACATTGTGCTGTGTCGTTTGTTTATATTGTGTTTATTGAAAATGTAGGCAAATTATTTGTTTATTATTGGGACCACTGTTCATGATTAAACACATATATATATATATATCTCAGCTGGGCATGCTCTAATTGCTGAGTAAAACAATATTAATATGTAAATATATATATTCACAATGTCATATTTCACAATATTTTGTTTTGTTTTTCCCTTTGTTTAAGTAATATAGCCATATTATTTACATAACTGTAGCTAAGATTTATTGTGAACCCAGTGTCAACAGTCCCACATAATTATTAATAGCACTTGTATTATTTTTCTTGTACTTATATTTTTCTCGCCACTTTCTAGTTAACCTAGCTTTATCAATGTGAAACTCTGTTATTGGCTTAAGAGATTATTGTCATCGTCTCGCTATCACTGTGCAGTGTCTGCAGACTCTAAGACGCTATACTCTATCCGTTTAGGTAGTTAACTAAAGGTAAACAATCTTGATGTAACTTTTTACTTAAAAACTCAGTTTAAAAATAAAATGCAATTAAAAACCAAAGTAAATACAACAGTAACGAATACTAAATCAATTGAACTAAAAGTAGTTTATTTGTTTAATATGAATTTGTGTACCTTTAGTTAACTACCTAAACGGATAGAGTATATAGTAGGCGCCAGATAATCGTGGAATAACGGTCATTGACCCACCTACAATTATTGACATTTTTAATTTGAAAAACGGAATTAATGACACAAAGCTGTCCCGAATCATCATCTCTCGTGATCCTTAACATTGTCTAATAATGAAAAACGATTCATATTTAATTGTTCAGGTACCTATGAACAGTTATTAGGGAAAGGTCAATATACTTTATTCCACATTTATCTGGCGCCTACTATAGTAACATTAACGCAACTGCATTGGGCTGTTCATTGATAAGGAGGTGAACATTCGTAACTCATGTAAATTAATAATAAGCTGTTGAGTTTCCAAATAAATACATATGTATAAGACGCGGTTTGTTTCATTGTTGTTTGCTCATTTCTTCGTTGTTTTGTTTTATTGTTGTTTGCTCATTTCTTCGTTGTTTTGTTTTATTGTTGTTTGCTCATTTCTTCGTTGTTTTGTTTTATTGTTGTTTGCTCATTTCTTCGTTGTTTTGTTTTATTGTTGTTTGCTCATTTCTTCGTTGTTTTGTTTTATTGTTGTTTGCTCATTTCTTCGTTGTTTTGTTTTATTGTTGTTTGCTCATTTCTTCGTTGTTTTGTTTTATTGTTGTTTGCTCATTTCTTCGTTGTTTTGTTTTATTGTTGTTTGCTCATTTCTTCGTTGTTTTGTTTTATTGTTGTTTGCTCATTTCTTCGTTGTTTTGTTTTATTGTTGTTTGCTCATTTCTTCGTTGTTTTGTTTTATTGTTGTTTGCTCATTTCTTCGTTGTTTTGTTTTATTGTTGTTTGCTCATTTCTTCGTTGTTTTGTTTTATTGTTGTTTGCTCATTTCTTCGTTGTTTTGTTTTATTGTTGTTTGCTCATTTCTTCGTTGTTTTGTTTTATTGTTGTTTGCTCATTTCTTCGTTGTTTTGTTTTATTGTTGTTTGCTCATTTCTTCGTTGTTTTGTTTTATTGTTGTTTGCTCATTTCTTCGTTGTTTTGTTTTATTGTTGTTTGCTCATTTCTTCGTTGTTTTGTTTTATTGTTGTTTGCTCATTTCTTCGTTGTTTTGTTTTATTGTTGTTTGCTCATTTCTTCGTTGTTTTGTTTTATTGTTGTTTGCTCATTTCTTCGTTGTTTTGTTTTATTGTTGTTTGCTCATTTCTTCGTTGTTTTGTTTTATTGTTGTTTGCTCATTTCTTCGTTGTTTTGTTTTATTGTTGTTTGCTCATTTCTTCGTTGTTTTGTTTTATTGTTGTTTGCTCATTTCTTCGTTGTTTTGTTTTATTGTTGTTTGCTCATTTCTTCGTTGTTTTGTTTTATTGTTGTTTGCTCATTTCTTCGTTGTTTTGTTTTATTGTTGTTTGCTCATTTCTTCGTTGTTTTGTTTTATTGTTGTTTGCTCATTTCTTCGTTGTTTTGTTTTATTGTTGTTTGCTCATTTCTTCGTTGTTTTGTTTTATTGTTGTTTGCTCATTTCTTCGTTGTTTTGTTTTATTGTTGTTTGCTCATTTCTTCGTTGTTTTGTTTTATTGTTGTTTGCTCATTTCTTCGTTGTTTTGTTTTATTGTTGTTTGCTCATTTCTTCGTTGTTTTGTTTTATTGTTGTTTGCTCATTTCTTCGTTGTTTTGTTTTATTGTTGTTTGCTCATTTCTTCGTTGTTTTGTTTTATTGTTGTTTGCTCATTTCTTCGTTGTTTTGTTTTATTGTTGTTTGCTCATTTCTTCGTTGTTTTGTTTTATTGTTGTTTGCTCATTTCTTCGTTGTTTTGTTTTATTGTTGTTTGCTCATTTCTTCGTTGTTTTGTTTTATTGTTGTTTGCTCATTTCTTCGTTGTTTTGTTTTATTGTTGTTTGCTCATTTCTTCGTTGTTTTGTTTTATTGTTGTTTGCTCATTTCTTCGTTGTTTTGTTTTATTGTTGTTTGCTCATTTCTTCGTTGTTTTGTTTTATTGTTGTTTGCTCATTTCTTCGTTGTTTTGTTTTATTGTTGTTTGCTCATTTCTTCGTTGTTTTGTTTTATTGTTGTTTGCTCATTTCTTCGTTGTTTTGTTTTATTGTTGTTTGCTCATTTCTTCGTTGTTTTGTTTTATTGTTGTTTGCTCATTTCTTCGTTGTTTTGTTTTATTGTTGTTTGCTCATTTCTTCGTTGTTTTGTTTTATTGTTGTTTGCTCATTTCTTCGTTGTTTTGTTTTATTGTTGTTTGCTCATTTCTTCGTTGTTTTGTTTTATTGTTGTTTGCTCATTTCTTCGTTGTTTTGTTTTATTGTTGTTTGCTCATTTCTTCGTTGTTTTGTTTTATTGTTGTTTGCTCATTTCTTCGTTGTTTTGTTTTATTGTTGTTTGCTCATTTCTTCGTTGTTTTGTTTTATTGTTGTTTGCTCATTTCTTCGTTGTTTTGTTTTATTGTTGTTTGCTCATTTCTTCGTTGTTTTGTTTTATTGTTGTTTGCTCATTTCTTCGTTGTTTTGTTTTATTGTTGGTCATAAGATTACATGGAGCGCATTGCGTTTCTATCCGAAGCCAAAAAGGCCACGTTTTGGTGAAGATACTGAAACCGGGTTAATTTTATTATTAAAGTTTCAATTTATAATTTAGCGTTAATATTAACATGCACATACATAAATATATGTATGTCGTACTAGCCTTGAGAAATCGTGTAGGTAATGATAGTTTGTGTTATGGATCAATTAAACCCCATTCGCCTTAGTACCCATTACTACTAGATATTTTAACCTCTTCACAAAATTGGAACTCTTAGGACAGTACGCCTGTTTTAAGTTATTATTTGCGTTCCGTTATGTTTTATAGCTTGTTTACTTATTCATGGAAACCCCGAAGTATGGTAATATTTACCAGAACTGGAGAACTACTCAAGTTTAGGTGTTTATAAGTTGTTTACTCAGTTGCGCAATTACTTGAATTTTAACTATCGTAACGATCCAAAATGTGTTTACATTTCTTCCTCAGTAACCTTATGGCTATTTCACAGAAAACATTATTTCTGGACATTAGAAGGTTTCTGAGAACAGAGATTAATATTTAAAACTTTCTCGACCTGGGCATTGAACCTGTTATAACTATAACTTAACGTAAGTTATAACAATCTACATGTATCCATTCATTTGGAGTGTTCTTTTGAAAAGAAAATAAACACCCTTAATTTTAGACCATAATAAGTTACAATATAGGAGCTTAAAATTGCAGGGCGTAGCAATGGGCAGTCTTATATGCTAAACGCAATCTTTTAGAGACAACCTTCGGATAGATTTGACTAAAAAGGCGAAAAGATACGCAGGTTGTATCAGAATTACCAAAAGACCAGAAGTATCATAACCAGAAGTTTTATAAATATGAAGTTACCGACATACTCATATGCAGCTTGAACAGCAAGCAAGCAGAATTGACAGTGGGCATGGGCAAGCTATTCGCCAGGATTCAGGGCCAGGATAGATAATCGGTGCAGCAGACAAGTCCTGGAGCGGAGCTGGGATACACTGGATGCGGAAGGCGACCTGGTGTTGTGAATTAGCTCTCCAGCAGAAAACTGCAATAGGCTGTATTAAGTGATTTAGATATACCTTTTTTGGGACAAGCACACCGCACTGTTCCCTACCATTGCAACTCCTGAGAGTCAAAAGTGGCGCCCACCAGAAACACACAGAATCAATGAAGCTCGACGCGTTGCGGACAAACGATTCAACTGTCTTGGATCCCGCAACGAAATTAGCAGAAATAAACAGCGGAGGAGTAAGAAAAATATAATTTCCCAATAATAATAATAATATAATACCTATCAGACCCAATGGTATAATTTACAATAGATTTAGAATAGAATGAGGCCTTATCATATATCTTGTTGCCCTGACCCCGGCCTCGCTGAGACCTGCCCTGAACTATATCGCGTTTCATTTTCCCTGCGAAGGGCAGACCATATTGCTAAGTAGCTATATATGTATAATGTATTCTCAAATGATATATACCTACTCTGTGATGAACTCTCCTTGTAAGATTGTTGTTTGTTGAACCAAAATATTGTCTTCATGTATTTTGGTTCGTGGAATCGTGGCATTTGGTTGGTTTGTGATTTGAAAACCAGTTGTAAAATCCCAGAAGTGAGTGAATCCGTAAACAAACAACATGATTTTAGAATCAAATACATTTTAAATTCGTGTAACTAAAAAAGTAAGTCACGAAATAAAATGATTCAATTGATAGAAGAAAAGACTTCAACGCGTTTGCGACACATTCATGTTACGTATAATTTGTTTTTTTTTTATGGTTTCTAACGACTCGGATATAAATAATAAGTTCGTAATTTTATAAATAGACAAAAGTCACGTAAGGCATAGAACAGTTCATTCAACAAAGACTTTAAAAAATACTTTAGAAAAGACTTGGTCATCTTTACATTAACATTATACAATATCACGGTTGTATTCCCACAAGGGTTAAACAAAGGTATTGGAACACACATTCCACTGATAGGGTAGAAAGGGAGTGTGCCTACTTAGAAATTTAAGATGGAAAGGCCCAAGAACACTTTCCCTGAACCCTGCACTAAAGTTTTTTAATATAAAATAATGCACAATGGATTCTCGTCCTGTTGTAGGACAGATAAAATTTTATTGACACTTTTTAGATGCAACTATCTCTTTCGTTTTGTTTTGGCACTTTTTTGCATTTTGATGATATTATTTGGACCCATAATAATTGTTTATATCAGGCATCTTTGGGTTTATCACAGGTTCTGTTCTTGTCCCGATTTTGTTAGTTAAATCACTAAGAATTTAGAAAGAAGTATCTTTCTAATTTTTTGGTTGGTGGTAGACTGGTCCATCCACGAAAAAAAAACTAAAAACAGGATAAAACCAAAGAAATCACTAAACATATACCTAGTCAATTTTTAACAAAATTGATAATTCTCAGTATCTAACACTCGGTACTTTAAAACCTCGTCATGACCATGTGGTGAACCAGATCATTATCATGGAGGATCTTCGTCACATTTGACGTCAAAGATGAGTCCATAGGCCTACGTGACAGGTCAAGTATCCATACTAGACTCCTTCACTTGAATGACAAAGCCAATTCAAAAGGAGACTCTAGTAAAATTCTTTAACAAGAATAGTTGAATGACATTGAGACGTCTTATGACATGTATATGATATTTTTTTATTTCGATGGTAACTTACTACTGCGCTTCTTAATTTAGAAAAACCATTTCTTACTTAAAAACTTAATGTTTGAAAGAAAAAGAGTTTATTTTTGCTATTTTTCAACGTAAGCAAAATCGAAACTTAATTTTTTGCAGGTATTGCAAAACGTATAGTATGACCATGCTTCAGGATAAAGGTGTGTGCCTTTCTTGGGCGAGCTTCTGTGAACCTCTCACCGTGTACCATGTATGCTTAGGTGAAGTGAACACGAAGGGAGCTGTCAATCCATACCAACTAGATCGAATGACAGTCCCCTTCATGTTCACTTCACCTAAGCTTACACGATGAGAGGTTTATAGAACCGCACGGATGGTCTCCTTAACTACGTTAGGAAGATTCTATTTCCTAGAATCTTCATAACACGCAACAAATAGCATCCGCGACATATGACACTCTTCCATCCCCTTGATGGAATCTACCACAAGAATTTTATGAAAAATAACCCCATCATTGCCACAGATCACGGACGCCTTAAAACGGAAATAAAGCCAACACAACAACGTGACAAGGTATTAATAAAGGAAAGATTCACATGACAGATACGAAGTAAGCCAATAAACCTATAAATCGTTCCCTTATTGTTGTTGATAGGTATTCACGAGAGGCCCCTACGTCATCCTCGCTGCTTATGACGTCAGTCGGTGGTATGGTGCGTACGTGATGCCCATAGATATGCGACCTGCTCCATCTGGTAGGCATAAGCTATTTATGGATTGTGGTCAGGTTCTGCTCATTTATAAATATGAGAATGTGTCGGAAGATTGGCGCCAAATTAATATCATGTATACTTTTTAGCTGTCGTTAAGAGAGATGGTAACCGGCCCTATTATTCATTGTTAGAAATCCATAATTATTTATTTTACTGTTGGACAACAGTAGGTTTCAACTTATCCTAACTATATATACTACTAGCTTTAATAGTTACTTTGGGAAGTCATTTTAATTTTTAAGATACCAATTTTCCAAAAACGCTTGAACATATGTTTATTTTTTTTTTCAAGTGCCTAAATCTATTGTTTATGGCAATAATGACGGACTCCCATACACAATTTCAACCCCTTCAAGCCCTTACCTCGTGATAAAAGGCGTGAAAGCGTAACAGACAGACAGACATCATATTTATATAAATCTTTTTCGCATTTATAATATTAGTAGATCTATATCTATACTTAATGTTAAAATGTGAAAGTTTGGATGTTTAGGTGGATGGATGGATATTTGTAGCTGAATCACGTCCAAACGGCTGAACGGATCATGATGAAATTTGGCACAGCGGTAGATTATAGTCTGGAATTGCATATAGGATAGTTTATCCCGGGAATATGTTCCCTTGGGATAATCTTCGGTATAGACGCGGGCGGAGCTGTGGGCGGCAGCTAGTAATAATATTACAAATACGATAGTGAGTATCTATGTTTGCTACACTGTCACGCCTAAATCGCTGATCGGATTGTAATGAATTTTGGTACAGAGATAGATGGGACCCTGGGAAAGCTATTTTTACGGAAATCTATTTTAACGCGAGCAAAGTCTCGTTATCTATATTTCTTAACTGTCGCTAGGGGAGATGGAAAGCTTCCTCATAATTTACTGTTAGTACAATGTATTGTTCATTTTTCTTTAGGAAGTAGGCTGTCTCGTATACCGACTGCAGTCGTTCTCAACTTATGGCTCATAAACTTTTAAAAACGACTATTGAATTATATTGTAAAAAATCTCCTTCATAAAATCCTTCACACAAAAAAGTATAATTGTCCTATTAAAAGTCTCTGCATTCCAATTTGGTCGAGTTCCTCATATCGTCACTAGTTTTTGTTTCAATAAAATGACGCACATCGGCACATGTAGAAACAGAAACACATGTAGAAAAAACAGTTTTTTATCCCGAGTTGATTATTATAATTGAAAGTCGTAAAACCATCTTTAATTTAGGAAAAAAACTAGCTACAAAAAATACAGAGTATTTTAAGCGATTGATTCTAAATTTCACTGGCCTTGGAAACACGTGTCTTCTATTCATAAGCTGTTATCAATCATTTTGGGTTATTCCAAATTGTAAATGGAAAAAAACAAACGTGAAAAATAAAAATAGTAAAAGCACAAAATATGAAAATATTCCTGTCACTGCAGCGATGATGGGTTCCAACCCATCATCGCTGCAGTGGTAGAATGGCTATGGTTATAATGATTTTGGTACCTTTTTTTAAATGGAAAATCATCAAATGACTTCTTCCTCGCTGGTTGGAGCAGAAGGGAGTGACAGATTCTAACTTACTAAAACCCGGCCGTGTTCGTACCTTCTAATGCCCTTTGCGTGCGGACCGCGGTGACTCTTTCGAACAAATTCCGCAACCCTTTTTTTTTTTTTTTTTTAAGGATGGGAAATCATCAAATGACTTCTTCCGCTCTGGGTTGAGCGGAAGGGCGTGTCAGACTTTTACTGACTAAAACCCATCCGTGTTCCTTCTACAGCCCTTTGCGTTCCAGGGCCGCGGTGACTCTTTCGAACAAATTCCGCAACC
>NDFZ01004883.1:80159-96414 GCA_002192655.3 Mamestra configurata
GCCCAAGCAGGGCAGACCTCCACCGTATGCTCCACCGTGTCCTCCGGGCGATCCTCACAGTGCTGACACCCGGGCGTGTCCTCCCGCTTAATCCGAAACAGGTACCTCCCGAAACAGCCGTGTCCGGTAAGCACCTGCGTCAGGCGGAAGGTGAGGACGCCGTGGCGCCTCTCCAGCCACTCCTCAAAGAGGGGCCTTACCGCCGCAATTGTGGCGTGCCCAAATTCCGCAACCCTGGCAAATGATTTTGGTATCTAAATAAAGCCAACTTCATTCCTGCCTAACTGATGACCAAGCATAAGGGTGCGTTTCCATTAGAGATGTGCAAGGAAAATGAGTGGCGCAAGGATGTGTAACGAAGCTTTGAAACGATATGAGCGTTTCCACCAGAGTTGTGCTAGGTAGCTGAGTGGTGCGAGGATGCGTGCGAGGGAATGTAATGCCAGCAGTTTCTCGCTCGCGTCCATCCCTAGAACACATCATCA
Source organism: Mamestra configurata (assembly GCA_002192655.3). NCBI lineage: Eukaryota > Metazoa > Arthropoda > Insecta > Lepidoptera > Noctuidae > Mamestra > Mamestra configurata. The sequence continues at coordinate 80,645 of NDFZ01004883.1, forward strand.
TCGCACATTTAAAAAAGGAAACTGACTGATTGACATCAACGCAAAGCCGAAACTACTGGGACCAAGAACATATGCACAAGGCTTCCTTGAATGAGTTGGGTGAGCAGTGCTCACCTACATAATAAATGCTCACTGAGTACTAAGAAGGAATTTTTGTAAATTCAACCTTTAAGGGGTGTCTCTTTTGGTATACAGACGAAGTCGCGGGCGGAGTGGTATGTGTAAACAAAGCAACACTTCGTAAAAGATTGCCGCCATAACGTAAACAATATGAAATCTAAGAAACTTGTTGGGACCAATGTTGTGACTGCACGATTAATTGTGATTTAAAGTATGGCCTACGTACTGGGAGTGGGGCGCACTCGCCATGAGTCGTTAACAACAGAAGGTTCATTAAATGCCGTAATTTAAACAAAGATGCCATCTTGTTCCGCCTAGGGTTTGGTTAGTCGACTGATACCATTTCCGTGTGTGTTTTCATGCTTACACGATTTATAAGTTTTTTTAAACAGGTTTCTTATGATCTAGCATCAAATACCAATGGTTAAATCAATGTTGCATGCCAAGTATGTATCATTAATGTGCGTTACGATTGCTCCGCCGAGTTATCCAAACGCAAAAAATTTCGGCAAAAAAATTGTCAGAATTTGTCAAAATCTCAGGTTGCGCGATCACATACTTTTTGTTTTGAACTGATTTCGTCTGTTTTACTTAACTTTAGTAGTATTTATTGCTTTCGTTAGATTTGACAAATTAAGACCTTTTTTCTTGTAACAGTTTTACTGTATGAAATCTCAAGCTTTAAGGAAAAAGTCAACAATAAAGAAACAACAAGTGAACGATTGCGCGGCCATAACTTCCAAGGTGTATATGTCACCGGAAAATGGCAAACTCAGTAAGATTATAAAATAACTTGAGAGATTGTAAACTCTCGATAAATTGTCAACAGAACATTTGGAATACTTTTTACGCATCAAAATTTGCCAGTCTATAATATCTCAAAGACAAAAAAAATTGAGAACTGACATAAAATGGCGACCAATCAGCACTCTGGTCTACAATTTAACTGTTTTGGTGTGATAGTTTAATATTTCGTAAAATATTGATCTAAAGATCATAATTCTTTTTTCGTCAATTTGTGACAAATCAGTCTTCAATTGACAATAAGAATTAGCAAGTAGTTGCTGAGATCTGCATGGCCGCGCAATCCTTCACGTTACGTTCGCGGGGCCAACTTATAACCCTTTTAACTTCTGTATTTCTACTTTGTCAAATTTTTGGTTTGATCCCCTTCATTTTGACAAATTCCGTAAATTTTTTTTGGCGAAGTTTTTTTTCTGTTTGGATGACTTGGCGGAGCAATTATAACGCACACTATTAGGTATCATCATTTCAACCGATAGACGCCACTGCTGAAGATAGACCTACTCAATGTTTGCTTGAAATTCCTGGTTGTGAACATTTTCCTTGACCCACGGATCGAATTATCCAAAGATCATGTTTATTTACGGATAAAAATAACAAGTTTGTACGGATTCATTTTGTTTTATTCGGCTTATTTTCGTCAGGCTTTACGCAAATAAACTCTTTTGCTTTTCTATTTCTTAGTTCGTCATTTGCAAAAATTACGAACTTCGAAACAAGCTTTCATCCCCTTTTTAAGAGAAAGATTTTCAAAAATCTTACCTTAGTGCTCATCTTCACCACATTATAAAGCATTGTGTATTTCATGCTTCGGGATAAAGTGGCTTGATCAATGAAAATCTTTTTTATTGTTTTAGATAAAAGTACTCACGTTTGACCACAACCTCACCAGATGGCAAGCGACGATGTGGTCGACAATGGAGCACTAACCTACACGTATCCTATTCACTCTTGACTTGAAGACCCCCAAGTTATAGGTTCCTATTCACTCTTGACTTGAAGACCCCCAAGTTATAGGTTCCTATTCACTCTTGACTTGAAGACCCCCAAGTTATAGGTTCCTATTCACTCTTGACTTGAAGACCCCCAAGTTATAGGTTCCTATTCACTCTTGACTTGAAGACCCCCAAGTTATAGGTTCCTATTCACTCTTGACTTGAAGACCCCCAAGTTATAGGTTCCTATTCACTCTTGACTTGAAGACCCCCAAGTTATAGGTTCCTATTCACTCTTGACTTGAAGACCCCCAAGTTATAGGTTCCTATTCACTCTTGACTTGAAGACCCCCAAGTTATAGGTTCCTATTCACTCTTGACTTGAAGACCCCCAAGTTATAGGTTCCTATTCACTCTTGACTTGAAGACCCCCAAGTTATAGGTCCCTATTCACTCTTGACTTGAAGACCCCCAAGTTATAGGTTCCTATTCACTCTTGACTTGAAGACCCCCAAGTTATAGGTTCCTATTCACTCTTGACTTGAAGACCCCCAAGTTATAGGTTCCTTCAGGTTAGGGTCCGCATAATGAAAGTATTCCCAAAACGTTTAAATAACGAATTGAACAATTTTTATGACAGCATTAACTCCCCATTAGACTGGTTTCACACCAGTTGCCCTTTCCCATTCTACGTAAATCTAAAAACAAAACATACAGAATCAATCACTTTTAGACTACGGCTAAGCAGTCACGTAGGCCAATGATGTTGATGCGAGTATCTACTGTTACTTTATAGTAAACTCGTTAGGCTCTACGGTTAAGTTATGGGCATTGCTTCATCGTCTGCCGTAAAGGTTCTTGGACTTTGATTGATTAAACATTATAATATAGCTATGGCTGATAATATTTGTATGGTTTCGGTAAAACAAAAATTCCTCAGTTCCTCAAACGAATATGATCACAAAATTATTGTTACAAAGGGTCAAACGCGCGTTATTTACCTGTGAGTGGTTGAAAGAGTTTTCAACATCCAATGGTGAATATTCGGGCTTCATTGGCAAAGCGAGACTTTAAATCTCAGCAGTTTGGCTCCTAAGTAGTCTCATCCCCTTCTAGCAGTTGTGTGCGCGAGTACCGATAGGGATTGTCACAATTTTTAATTAAAGTCTATATGTTATTTTAATTTATAAGCTATATTACTGTAAAGTTACTATGAAAAAGTTCCATCAAATCCGTTCAGTAGTTTTTGCGAAAGTTTTGCTTTTATAAGTAGCAAGATAGGATTCTTCATGAACGATCATTGCTGTCTCCATGACGTTTATTATCCGTATAAATGTAAAAATCAGATCGTTTTATCATTCTTTATGTAGCGTTACGATACCCATGACCTCTAAAAGAGCTTCAAAATAATAACGTCTTACGGTCTACGGTCTTAATTATTATAATGACATTTCTGCATCTAAATTAGTATTTAAATGTACCTAGTGTATAAACTGCTAACTAATAATTAACCCTCAAATTGATCCGCATTGCTGTCGACTGGAAGTGTATCCAAAAGAGTAGCGGCAGTGCCACGTTGTATGGCAATGCTTAGTTTTTATTTTTATTAGTAAGAAAGAAAAGCAAGAAAAGTGTATATCTGTGCGAGGCCAAAATGGTCCCTATCACAGCTTATGCTGCGATATCTAAAAAATAAATAACGCAGCGCTGGTATTCTGACAGCGCTAGTCAGTGGTGCCACGGATACACTCACGGAGCATATATAAAAGAAATATACAAATAAAATAATAAGTATAAATATGGGTAAACATGCAACAATTTTAAATATATATATAAATAATAAAAAAATAAAAGTAGTATATAGTTAGTTAAGTAATATTATAATAGAACAGATGTACCTATTGTATTATAGATTATGTTATCTACCTATCCTTATGGTTATCCGACTCAATACAATCACAACTCTATGCTTTTTTTCTTGGAATACCTACTTTATTATGTCATGGATGGGTAACCTTTGTACATATTATAATAGTAGAAGTGATTAATTGTTCCTAATTAGCAAATTACTTTTAAGAGCGGACTATAATGTTTTGTAAGTTTTTTGGAAGTAATAAAACCGGTCGAGTATTCTAGTTTGAGTTTGAAGTGTGATTTTTGGTTAGATGGAAACCAATTTGAAATTTTGGCCGAGTTCAAAAAAAAGGAGGGTGTCTCAATTCGGGTTTTTTTATGTTTGTTACCTCATAACCCCGTCATTTTTGAACCGATTTGAAAAATATTTTTTTATGTGAAAGGATATACTTTCCGATTCCATAGAATTTTCATAAAAATCGGTTCAGTAGTTTTATTTTAAATCGAAATAGTTGGAAAAATATGTCATCATTTTGATGATTTATCCTTCTGCATGCTTCATGGTCAAACTATGAGAACGTAAAATTTACAGGAGGTGAGCTGTCAATCCATAAAAAACAAGATGGAATGACAGTTCACATTAAGCTCACTCCAACTTAATTTTCACGGTTTGTTGTTTTCATAATAGACCGGCAGAACTCAGCAGAAGCTAGGGATTGACAGCTCACTACATGCTCACTCCGTAAATAAAGATATATAGACATTATATGTACAGAATAGGTATGCTGATTACATAACGTGACCTCGATAGATCGACAGCAATTTTCTCATATAATATTAACTCAGATCTTCATAAACATTCAATACACAGAAACTGCTGCAGAGGTACGACTACGAGAGTAGGTCATGTTTTACGATGATCGCTTTTCATAATAAGGGCAATTCTGCTTTCCTTCTGAAGTCCTGCATAGAGTATGGGACTATCGGGCTTTAAAAATACACTTTTATAGCCAGTCTAAAAAAGCACCACACAGTTTTCTTTTATTTTAATACTTTGCCCCACATTAGGATTTGATCCTGTATCGTGGGTGCGTTTCCAAACACATACACTAATAGCCAGACCTGGAAGCACTATCTGTAGGCCATCCAAATATTTGTTGGCGCGACACGCAGCGCAACAGCCAATCGCTCAACCATTTTTTTTTTACTTTTTGATTTCGGGGTGAAATCCTCATGGAAATCCTCCTGAGTCCTCCCGACAATCGCTCAACCACTGCGCCAACCGTGTCGTCAAATTTGCGCAGACCTGTCCACACATTTGTCAGTTATCTTGTAGTTCCTGTTTGAACTCTAGGGGCTCTAGACGAAACGACGATAATCAGCAAGAGCGATTGGCGAAATGACAAAATGTTTGGGCTTGACTACGTGCCATTTCGATAGGCCCGGGCAACCCCATACAGTCTGGACTTCTGCAATTGTTTTTACTGATAGAAAAAGAGCCACCAGAATAGCTTAACCCAAGGTAAAGCCTACTTATTTTTTTCCACTGTGGCAGCTTAGCCAATGTAGATAAGTAACGCCATCTATGTATCTGAGTCAACACTACGACGAGGTCGGAATCGATCTCTGCAGTTAATAAAGATCAACAAACAAGGTTGTTAGTTATGTGGGTACTTACGAGGTTTATAGAGTCGCACACAGATGGAGCTGTGTTAACACAAAACTGTAGTTTAGCATTAAGCTTGCATTAGCTACAGAGGTGGGTAGCAGTGGCGGCGTTAGGCGTCGGCGACCACTGACGGCCTCGCGCCTAAGGGGACCTCGTAAGAAGTTGTTCAAGTCCTTATTGACTTATTTGCCGTATAATTATTTGGAAGAAGTATACTATCAGAAACATGCTGACAGTTCCAGTCAGCACGGCATCTTCATAGAGAAACTGCTCAAAGTTAAATTTACCTACTTGAGAAGCACGATTAGCCAAAAGTTTTAATATCGCGTTCTCTGTTACCTGCATCACTTGAAGCGACTCGTGTTTGCTATGCCATACTTTTAAAAAAATACTCGCAGTGTTTACAATTCAGCTTATTTTTAAAGGTTTTTCTCTGTCTGCGAAACGGGGCCTCGCAAAGTTGATGTCGCCGACATCTACTTTGGGCCAAGCGCCGCCACTGGTTGGTAGAATAGAACGCACTTACGTACGTACATAATATGGTGTGGCCGCTTCCTTACGCGATTTCCAAGGTACGAACAGTACCGTTGTAGTCTACGCTTGTGATTTTGCAAGTCTTGTACGACCCATGTCCAAACTGCATGCACCTTCCCCCCTTGTCTTGGTCCGGTGAGAGTGCGGCGCGGCGCGGCGGCGCACCGTGTCGTATGCCATGGACATTTACGCCGCAGCGGCACAGATCAGGCGCCGCGCCGGAGCCGCACCGCATCGTGTGCTCCCTTAAGCTGTTGGTCCTGCGCCTGATCTCCCCCGGTCGTGTCGCATTGCTGTCCCATCGGACTATGAGAGTAAAGTTACAGAGAGTGCTCCTGTGTTTAGGCACATACTTGCGCACTATAATATTTCCTGCGTACTTGCAAAGCCTGGAGGAGGATAATTTTTATTTTTATTCTACCTACGATCACCCTTCTCTGTGCTACTCTTTGTTCTTGGTTTTCCTTATCTTAACTATCTTGTCTTATGGTAATACCACGCCACTAATAACAATAAAATATCACATTCACTGCTGTCATGCGTAAAATCTCCTGAGGAGAATTCCACATTGTAATCCCCAACATAAACTTAATAACAAAAAACCTTGAGGAAAGTTAAAGTTTTGCGCTATGGGAACACCTCCAATAGAACTTACTTATGCTATGTTATTTTACTGTTAATACTAAGCACATAGTGTGTTAGGTAAACTGTTGAGATCGATAACCTGCAATTGAAGGACAGAAGATAACATTGTAATTTGAGAGTTTTTAGGGTTCCGTACCTACCCAAAGGTTAAAACGGGACCCGACGAGACTCCGCTGTCCGTCCATCTGTCTGTCGGACATGAAATGGTCGGCCACATCATAAAGTGATCAATTCTATGATCAGACTCTTTCGTTACTGACTGACTGAGTGACTGACAGACAACGTACATCCTAAGAGAGGATTTCCCGAAATTCCTACGGGATGTGCGGACAAAAGGTAGTATTATATAAATACTACACATTCTTAAAAACGATATTTTCATAATAATTTTCACTAAGAATCGAGTTTCTAACCCGCTAAATAGTCTTATGTTTTGCGGCTGATAAACACAAAGATGAATTTCAAGTTCATCTTCCTCATAAAAAAAACACAAATTTAACCATACGACTTAATGCGCGAGAGGTGTCGATTTTGGCGTAACATTTCTTTTCTTTTAGCTCAACCTAAACTTTCTTTTAAGAAAAAAAAATTCACATCAGACGCCTTTTGATTGAACCAGGAAGACTCATACCCTTCAACGAAATAATTCCGTAGTACCTACTGCTGCCGGAGTCATCGACTCCTTGGTATTATATGAGAGCTCTTTATGGTATTAAGTTCGACATTTCCGGGATGCGTGAGGTGAAAACTTTCGTCATTGGTGAGTTCATGAAAGCCTTTGTTTGTTTTAAGGCTTTATGATGTGGTGGAACAAAACCGTCAAAATCGAGCTCGAGACTCCTTTCAATGTTTTTGGCTATTCCCCATTGTCGTGATTGATTCTTATTGACTATTCCTGTCTAGTGTCTGTTGTAATCCTTTTATTTTTTTCTATATTAGAACATGTCCGTCATAGATATGAGCGCCGCCGTGGCGATTTTTGACAGCGGCGGCGTGGAGTGAAAATTTCCGCGGCGGCGGTGGCGCGGCACTCATGTCTAGTCCGTACACGAAGGTGCAAAATAAGTCATAACAAGGACTATTTTGGTGACATTCATAAAGTCAATCATGATTATTAAATACAAACAGAAAAAATATGGAGTGGTCTTTGTTTGTTTTAGTGTACATTTAGGTAATCTAAATTGTTTGAACTAGGTGAATGAACGAAAGCCTGACATTCAAAACAGTCCTAACTCGTTCTCGGTAATAGGTAATGATCGGTTAGACTTATTATAATGTTTGTTTACCCACAAAATGTAAATATCCATCAAAAAACGTTTCCTATTGATTTCATAATCAATAGATCGCAGAACCGCAGTGCGTCATCACTTTGTATTCTGACCAATTTATCGTTAAGTGCGAGTCGAGGGTTAACATAATGGGTTCTTTAATTATGTTTTTTTGAAAAAAGTATTTTATTGAAACCCTGTAATATAATGTGGTAGATGACCTTTCAGCTAATAGCTACATTACTCTATTCTTTATTATTAGCTTGTGCAAAGCTTTAGTGCAAACTGTGTGGTAAGCATCACATCATATCACACTAATATTATAAAGGCGAAGTTTGTGAGTGTGTGTGTATGTTTGTTACTTCTTCACGCGCAAACGGCTGGACCAAATTTAATAAAGTGGTATGCAGGAAGCTGACACCCTGGATTAATACATAGGCTACTTTTTATTCCGGGAGTGTGTTCCCTTCGGATAATTTTCGACATTCACGCGGAGTATCTGATAAATCGCGGGTAACACCGCGGGGCGCAGCTAGTTTGTCCTGTTTTTGCGCACTTTTGAACACTATAATATTCCTGCTTACTTGGCTGGTCTCTGTTGAGACTGGCCACTGTGACAGCAATTCGATTGGGAGGATTATATGAACTGTTAGATAAAAAGGAGTGAATAGCCTTCAAAGAAATAAGGAGAGTAAAAATTAATAGCAGAGTCGGTTCTCAGCTTTTTAATTTTGTAACAAAGGGCCGATTTTTAAATAGTATGTAGGCTTCTTTTCCTGGAGAACAAAAATTATGGTTGACAGTTTTTGTATTGAAAATATGTGAAACAGTCATATTTATGTTTCAGATAAAAATGATCTGACTAACAAAATAACAGCCTTTAATTATTAATTATTTTTACTGTAAAGTAATTTTTAACTTGGCAATGACGGAAATATCGACCTACATACAGCCGTCGGTGTAACTTACTTTTCTACCCTCAAAACAAAAGAAGTTTTAAAAATTCTTCACGGACCTCCAAAATAAACGACTTTTCTCCGACCTACGTATAGGAATTCTCTGCATTAATGTCATTAAAGGTTCATTTGTCCGCACTTGAGCGCAGTATATATTGCGGGTGCACCGCTGCGCCCAGGCATTAAGGCGACATCTTTGATTTAGTGACGTTTCTTATCATAATGAAGGGCTGTGTGGTGATAATTTGTGTTGCAATATTTGGGCTGGTGTCTTGTAGTGATGGTAAGTGGAGATTATATTTGAAATACACTCGTAAATTAACTGTACATAGTAGACATATATACGCTATTATACGCTATTTAAAGTTCTAAGTTGAGCTACACGGTAACTGACAAATGCTTGCACTGTCCGGTCATGTCCACGCAAATAATTATGTGTGGTGCTTTCATCAAATGACTACCTCAGACATTACCTAACCTACATACTTCTGCCTTGAAAAACAGGCGTGATGATTTTTTATGTGAACTGATTCACAATTTCAAATATTTCTTCTTAATTACAGCATCAATTATGTAGGTACTAGTGTCCATCCATAATCCATCCAGGATAGCAGTAATAAACGTTACAATCCGACAAATTTGTAAATAACCGACATTTTTGTAAATTTGTATGACAAGTGCTGTTTAATAAAACTTACAATTATGTAAGAATTTTACAAGTAAAACATTACAAATATAACCATTATAAATACTGTTTAATAACCAATGCACATTTAACAATTTAAATGTGCAGAAAACGCCCGTAGATTTTGATGACAATATTGTATTTACAAATATGTAATTGTAGGTTACAAATTACATATTTCGTAAGTTTTTGTTGAAGATTCTTAAATCGACAGTAGATTTAAAAAAATATTAGATTTTTATATTTTCAGAATTTGGTTTTAACATTTGGTTTATAGAGTACCTACTTTTCCTTTTCTATTTGTTTGATTCATAACGAAAGTCATGGAGTACAATAACAAAATGATTATTTCTCAAAACATAAGAGAATAAAGATGTTTTATTTGGTCGGTTTAGTAAAAATCTAACCCTTTAACATTATATTTCTTAATCAATCTAGGGATATCGAGACAATTAGGTGACCAGCGAACTTCTTCTCCAAATAATTTACTGACCAAAAACCTAGACACATTTTTGAAGTGACAACTTCTTATGGGAGAGTAAACCGCTTCGTAACGTAACGCGTTACGGCGCCAGTCTGTCTAGCTTCCCTTTCTCTCACGCATATGGCAGCGGTAGGCAGGCTCTTCCTTCTCTCACTCTAGTCGTATTTCGGACAGACGCTTCCCATATTAAATAGTTCAACTTAGATTAGTTTAAGTTATCACTTCTGTCAGGCGTCCCGAGACGCACACGTTTTTTTTATGCAGTTATGTATCGTTCCTTCAGTTACACCATGTGCATCTACTATACATGGTATTGCAAGCCACAGCCCATCCAGGGCAATGAACTCAAAATTTGCTGAGTGGGTGTAAGGGCTACATTTCTCTTAGAATCGTATTTCAGATCATGTCCTATTTTCGTTACGAAAAAAATCGACGGTAGTAAAGTTTATCCTTTTACGAAAAACTCACAATTGCCATTCACTCATGTATTCATCATCGCCAGTGTCACTACTTCCACTACTTATTGTTTGAATCATTTTTTAATGACAAAACAATTAAATTTCTTCACTTATTAAATTAGGTACAAAATTGCAAAGTTCTGACACAAGGCGAATCCACCTGTCGGAATTGTTTTACCATTTACAAAATATGTAAATTTGTAATTACAATTATGCGTTCCATAAAACAGTTTTCCTTACAAATATGTAAATTGTCACCAATAAAGAGAAAATGTTTATTAAACAGAAATATTAGAAATTGTAGGTGTAATTTTACAATTTTGTCAGTTTTCCGCCATGGTAAATTTGTTACTTGTAAAATACAATTACAATTTTCGTTTATTAAACAGGGCTAGTAGTGTGGCTTTTCCCGTACCATCTATCAAAAATTAAGAAATTGTTAAATATTATGTTAAAAGCAATATTCATTAAAACTAAAAAGTGGTTGATATGTTATCCAAAAGAGATTTAATTGAAAGAAACATTACTATCTAAGTATTCGGTTAACGATGCGGTATTTTCCGATATTTTATAACAAACTGTTGGAAAAGTTTTATCATTGTGATTGTTTTCTTACTAAAGGTGGTATATCTGGCGTGAGGTTCTAGGTTTCGGCAGTCAAGCCTTTTCATTTTAAACTCACAAAACAAAAATTACGCTCGTTTGGGAGACCAGTCGCGTAAAATGAGTCGCCGAATTTACGTTGCATTCGGTTTCATACTAAAGTCTTGGTCGTGCACACGGTGACGCAAAATGAGTTGACTGCTAACTCACGCGCATTATATCAACCGAATTGATCCAGATTCTCTTTCTCTTTGTGACATCTTCATCTAATGTTTAGTATATGCACAATATTTTTAATGGATCCATTGTACGACACAAACACCCCGTACAAACGTTGGAGAGTAAGAATTTACGTCCGTCCGTCTGGCAGCCTAATCGAATTTTAGTTGGACGTAAATTGCGCAACTTAAAATACGCGACTCACGTCTCACAAAATTACGCTCGTTTGTCCTTAACCTTAGCCGTTGCGAGGTCGCGCGTCCGCGGGTCGCGGTTATGATTCTCGCACGGAACTGTGTGAGTTTTGAACCCTTAACTAGCCAAAACATAAATAAATATGTTAAAATGCAATTAACTTACTTTTCTTTATTTCTTTCTTCTAATTGTCAGGGTTCTGAAGTCCAAATGAAAGAAGGAACCCTCATAAGATCAGCTGTGTGTCTGCTAGTCTGTCTGCAATCTGTCCGTTTGTCACAGCCAATTTGCTCCGGATCTACTGAACCGATTCAGTTGTTTGGGCGCATATACACACACACACACATATGTACATGTTGTTTGAACTTCTGTGACCTGTGAACGTAAAAAAATCAATTTATAAACATGGGTTCCATTTTGGATGACTAAACGGAAAATCTAACGATGTGTGTGATTTTAAAATTAAATGTTTAATTAAAACATGATTTGGTCGAAAAACTTTGCGCGCGAGTCCGAATCGCTTTTGACCGGTTTTCTTACCATGATCTGTGGATGCGCTTGACCACTGTCTGGGAAATAAGATATTTTTGAATGGTTCACTTTAGCATAATATTACATCAGCAACCAGCATACATATTTCCTTAATAAAGGTTCCGTTTGTCAAGTTCAAAGTGTGATTTATGGCTGAATTCCGGTTAGCAGTGCCTTTTACCTTCACAAAGCGTTATTCGCCGAGCCTTGACTTTGACCGATACTACCGCCTGTGTCAGGCTTGATCCCTGATATGGTTTTTGTAGGTAAGCTTCTGTATTTTGTTTTGTATTCTGAACACGGAATCAGGTAGTTAGATAAGGGGTACCTACATAATTATATTTTTTTTCGCCGATTTCTGAATTCAGAATTTTTGGTTGAGTATTTCTCAGACTCTCGATACCCTGAAAACCTGTCAAAATAAGGGAAATTATCAAATTACTCCGCTGTGGGCGGTGCGGAACGGAGTGTCAGACTTTTATTTTTTTTTTAGATGGGAAGTCGTCAAATGGCTTGTCAGACTCTTACTGACTTAGATCTCATCCGTGTTCCTCCAAATGCCCTTTCTGTTCTAGGGCCGCGGTGACTATTTCGAACAAATTCTGCAACAAAAGTAGGGTTTGAGCCGTTTGGGGCTAGCTCAATATATTCAAGTCAGACACCCTCCTACTAGGATCTTTTCGACTTCGATAAGTTATTGAAGGTAATCCTTATCTTTTGTTCCAAACATATCACTCACTCCGCCACTCCAACACTTGATTGCAGACTAGCACAAATGCACAGGCGACACATTGTTTAGGCAATAATAAACTTTGTCCATTAATATTTTAACATTTTTCAAAGCACTTGAATACATAACAACAACTGCATTACTAAGCAAAGTCCGGAAATTGCTGAACTTTGTTCTTGTCGTCAAAGGTCATGTGCCAAAGTTTTTCTTGGTATTGTAAAGTATGACATTAAGCACTTACGCACATGAAATGATAAGACACTTCATGATAATTATGTACAGTAGGCAGTACGTCGGTTGTTACACTTTAACCTTTAGTCCACCCGGCGTAGTAAAGTAGGTAGTCAACTGGATACGAGGCAAACTAATGCTCGTTTTCTTACCACTGAGGTGAGGCCTAAAAAGATTCGGTGGTCCGAACATTTTCTTATCCAGCTTCAACATTGGTAATTAATATTTTAATGACTGACCACTCCCGAAGATGGTCAAGCATGTGTCCAGTTTGCTTCGGTGAGGAATGAATTACGGCCTGTCGCCTGTCCGCACTGTTCACTCATACTAATGTTATAAATGCAAGGTAACATTGTCAGTCTGTCGTTCTGTCTGGCTCTTCACGTCTTAACGCCTGAACGTATTTAGATGAAACTTGGTTGAATAGGTCAAATGATTTTTACCCCAGGAGTTCGCTCCCTTGGGATCATAATTTACACGCGGGCGAAGCTCTGCAAGAAGCAAAGACGCCAGCACATCAAGCTACAAAAATCTGTCAAATTTCTTTAATAGGTTTTCAACTTTGATGCTATGGCAATTATAAAGGCATTAGGTACAAGGTTGATTGGGAAAATTTGACAGTTTCGGGTAGCTTGATGTGCTGGCGTATGTTCCATAAAAGTTAATGTGTATCTCCCTAATTTCATTAATGAATCATAATTTCACCAAGCTTAACGTTCCCTCCCCCCATCTTACAGAGCCCACAATAACACCATGTCGTGCAGAAGACTCGGCATGCCTTAAAGCCTCGGCGCAGGCAGCTGTGCCCATACTAGCGGCTGGCGTGCCCAGCATGGGCATCGCTGTCATGGACCCCATGCATGTGGAACAGGTGAAGACCACGGAGGCTGGGCTCGCCATGGACTTCAGGAACACGTCGGTGACTGGCTTGAAACATTGCAAGGTTTTGGGTTTGAAGTAAGTGGAATGCTGTTTGTTTTTTCCTGTAGAAATAGTTGACGATGAGTTAATGATTTCGTGTAGTTGGGAACCCACCCGAATGAGGGAATCACGGAACCGGGAAGTAGATAAAAGATGCAGCGATTCAGGTGTGGCGTACTTTCACATTTTTATTCATCATTTTCATTTTTAGTGAGGAAGGGTAGAGGGAGAAATGAGAGGGTTTTTGGAGATTCACATTCTGGGCGAAAAAATTATAGTTGAGTGCGGCTTGCTGAAGAACACCTAGAATTGATTTGAAATGTTTCAGGAGCTCTTTGATCGAACTTCTTCTGCTTTTAGTGTTCCTAGATCGATTTCCAAGCATTAGGTTGTCCGGTTTAATTACGGGTAACTACAGAAGGCCTTCGTTTTCAATGGCTATAATATATGGGTGTTGCTGGGGAGTTTGTTGCGCCACTTCTTCTTCCCAGCTACAACACTAGGAAGTGGTGACAGGCGGGCGTTTTGGGGGACTGTCTTTATGTAGAACTTTGACGTTCAAAAAGTGCTGGCACTCAGCCTAATTTGAATAAATGACTTTTGAATTTTGAATTGAATATATTATTAGAAAGAGGTTCATAAGAAAACCCGTGTCAGACAGCATCAGTCTGTCTGACATATCGCTGAAATGGACCTTTTTAGTGCAGCCGTGAGACACACACTTAGTTCTAAGCATACCTAATTTTTTTTTATGTACCGTGCATGTAGAAAGAAAGAATAATATTTATTTAGCACTTACATGAATAAGTGCTAAATAAATATTATTCTTTCTTTCTAAATAATAATCGTCTAAATAATATTATATCAATAATTTGCACATTTATGCTTAACGGCCGGCGGTTAGTAACGTATCTACAATTGACCAACTGTGAAATTAGCTACCAACAGTAGCGTCATGTTGGCCTTACGTTATGTTATTGAGATCGACCGTATGAGACCTGGGGAATAGCCAGAATATTCATCCGCGTTGTGTCAAATTTGAAGAGTCCTCTGAGGATATTTACAAATTCGTGGAATAGATAGTATGTATAGCCTGAGTATTATACATAATAAGAAGGTACTGTGCTAATCATGGTGACAATGCAATAGTTCGCGTGTGTACTATTTATAGTTTTTGTGTATTAAACAATAATAACAGATCTAAATAATCTAATTACGGGTATCATCTCCCTTACCAGCTTTATTCTCTTATTTCTTTGGACTATCATTACTATCAATTTCATAGTTTTCAAATAATAGTTTAATGCATAGTGGACGTTTCATATTTCATTGTAATCACAGGTTTTTTTTCAATTTCTCGAGAATCCTTATCTGTAAAGCCGACATTAAAAACTCATTAAGAGGTTATTTTCTTAGATGGGGAGTAAAAATAGATTCGTTGCTAAGTGATCGGTAATTGACTTTGATTGTGTCATGATTCGTACCTACTACCTACCGATAAATATTGATTCAACTTTGACATTTTTACTAGAATCCACGTAACCAGAATTTAAAGTTTTTACATTTTTAACACTCCAGGCACTCCACTATTCAGGAGAAGACGCCCCGGGCGTCGGGAGTCGCAGGGCGATCCCCGGCCTCCGTAGGCGCGGGCCTGCGGACGGCGAGCATTGGGTGGCTCGCTGTCCAATCACCACCAGGCCCGGGTCGATGGCGCATTGTGTTTCACGCGCGCCTCAAAGAGATGTCAGCATAAAAGACGGGGCCCGCTAGGGCCAGAGCCTGCCAGGGTTGCGGAATTTGTTCGAAAGAGTCACCGCGGCCCTGGAACGCAAAGGGCTTTAGAAGGAACACGGATGGGTTTTAGTCAGTAAGAGTCTGACACGCCCTTCCGCTCCACCCAGAGCGGAAGAAGTCATTTGATGATT
>NDFZ01004883.1:97104-114912 GCA_002192655.3 Mamestra configurata
TTGGGTGGCTCGCTGTCCGATCACCACCAGGCCCGGGTCGATGGCGCATTGTGTTTCACGCGCGCCTCAAAGAGATGTCAGCATAAAAGACGGGGCCCGCTAGGGCCAAAGCCTGCCAGGGTTGCGGAATCTGTTCGAAAGAGTCACCGCGGCCCTGGAACGCAAAGGGCTTTAGAAGGAACACGGATGGGTTTTAGTCAGTAAGAGTCTGACACGCCCTTCCGCTCCCACCCAGAGCGGAAGAAGTCATTTGATGATTTCCCATCCCTCCACTATTAACTCCGAGTTAGTTGGCAACACGAGGTCGAAAAATGTACAAGTGGTCCTACGATGCCTATGTGGACTTAGACCTGTACTATCACAAAATGTGCAGGGTCTCCGATAAAGAAAGAAAGAAATAAAGAAAATTGCATTTATTGGCACAATAATAAAATAATAATAAAAAAAAACACCTTACAACTAGAAAATATCAAAACTTAAGTACATATAGCAATATTGTGGCAAAAGGGCCTCAGCTCAGCATAATGTCAGGCGGCAACAGTAGATAGATATTACCACCTAACGCTGATTTTCAGCTGCAGCCCACGGGTACCATACGCTCGAAAGCGCAGTAGACATATAAATAAAAAAAAAATCAAAGGAAAAAAAAGTGAAGTTATAGGTTCGGATAACCTAAAGGCCTAGATGAAAATAATAAGTCGTCCAACTGCGGTTAGCTGGGAGCTCCCACGCTTGCTGACCAGATCGATCCTACTTGACCGATCCTACCAACACGACCAACTAATACGATTGTTTTATCGTTTCCAGGCGTCAGGGACACACGACTAGCCTAGACCTCAAGTGCTCGGTGACGATGCAGGGAGACTACACCCTCGGGGGAAAGCTGCTCATAATGCGCATCGAGGGCAATGGCAGATATACCATCAAGATCCGTGAGTACCACATATTCATTATTTATCAGCCAACACTTAAAACTATCTATGAAGAAAAGCAAAAGGCTTAATGTCCAAGTTCATTAGCATGACCATGGATGACAGGAACAGCCGGTCTATTCTGTCAACATCCCATTGTGTAATCTTAGGCGGAGTAATCATGAAGTAAACTATCGTTGCGTCTTGTTTATATGGATTGACAGCTCACTTCATATTCACTTCACCTAAGCTTACACGGTGAGAGATTATCAGTATCGCACTGCAGTAGGTAGTGATATTGTGAAAAATGTCGCCGTGACAACTTAGGTGAATTGAACATGAAGTGAGCCAATCCATCCAAGCAAGGTGGAATGACAGTTCACTTCAAGCTTAACAAAATTGACGGCTTTGTGTAAAAATAGGCAAAATGCCAGGACTATCGCAGGAAGTATCGCTGTGAGCGCAATTTATTCTCAAAGACTGATCGAGGTGGTGGAGCCATTAGAGAATATGGGCCATTAGATAGGTTATACGGTTTATTCAGCTGAACGACATAACAATATTGATTTATTGTTGTGACAAAGATTCTAGATTTGTTAAAGTCAAATGCCTTTTCGGACATATTATGCGTTCATCTAGGCAAGTCTAGCAAGGTTCATGATACTGGATCGGGTCGAAAGAAAACGCGCTCGAGGCAGAACACCGGTAAGATAGCCAACTGTTGAAGGCAGCATGTACAGCGGTCCACACTGCAGAAGGACAAAGTACTACACACGACGTTGCTGAAAATTCAAGAAGGCACTATAAAAGAACACCAGAGTGTGTACCCATCATAGTTTGGTTTCATGACTTATTCAGGGTCTTTTAATGCACCACACTCATTCACTGATTGTGATTCCAGGTGACATCATAGTCAAGATCCAGTTTCACGTGGAAGAGGTACCGAGGGACGGAGACAAGTACTGGGTGGTGAAGAGCTGGAAGTATTCCTCCGATGTGGAGAAGGGCGTCCACTTCAGGTTCAAGAACCTTTTCAATGGGGACAAAACGCTTTGTAAGTAACGCTTATCGTACTTTGTTTTATCAACCGACTTCCAAAAGAAGGAGGTTATCAATTCGACTGTATTTTTTTTTTGTATGTTTGTTATGCGATCATTCCGTCAATTATGAATGGATTTTGATGATTCTTTTTTTATTCCAAAGCCTATACTCCTAAGGTGGTCCCATTGGCACCAAGTCAGAATCTGATGATGGGATCCTAGGGAAATCGAGGGCAACCCTCAAATTTTAAAGGCAGATACATTGTTTTTCATATATTTTCTAACTCAATTTAGATAATTGTGCCTGGTAATCAATATCTCATCTTGCTGAGCTGATGATGGAAGGTATAAGTTAGGATCTGATGCTGGGATCCCTGGACATTTGTTTGACAAGCGATATTTTCTCCAATTGTCAACCGATTTGGATGATTATTTTTTTGTTTGGAAGAGTATTTTTCCAAACTGGCTCCATTGCAATGTGATGAAGATCTGATGAAGGATTTCGGAGGTAGGCAACGGAACTCTTCAATAAATGATAGCAAATCTCCCGGGATTGCTGAAATTGCATGTCTGTTTATTGATTACACCAGTTCATAACATAACATCACGCCGGTAGGCTTTGACGTACCCCTACGCAGATGCAAACAAGTCAACCTGAATTAACATGTTTTTGGGGCGTTCTATTCGGGCATAACTTTATTGTTCATTAACCGATCTTAATTATTCTTTTTGTCGTACTGTGAACTTAAAAGATAAACCAGTGACCTCCTCACTTAAAAATTAGTACCAAAGCAAAGAAGATATTTAACTATGAGCTGGTGTGGACTTAGACTGCGAATGCTCACAAAGAAACTCCTTGACGGCAAATAGTACAACCACTCATTATGGAAATAATGCCACTTAGTTATGGGGTATCGCCACTGAAAAGTAGAAAATAAAAAACTTTTTTACGAAAAAAAAAACCGACTTCCATATAAAAACACTACAAAGTATAAAATAACTTTAATTTCGGAAGTCGGTGTCGAAAGAAGTTATTTTATACTTTGTAGTGTTTTTATATGGAAGTCGGTTTTTATCAAAGAGCGAATATCTTACTAGTAAACTAGAGAACCTAATTATCAAGCTTAGGGTTTCTACCCCTACGTTTAGAACCGTAATTTCTTATCATAACAAGGTACGGTTTTGAAGTAACATATGATAATTAGAAAGTTACGATCAGTATTAAGAATTATAAAATAAACTACACTCGCGAGCAAAAGTATGGAATCACTTACTTGAAATTGGTTCCGCGCGATCTTGAGTAGTAAATAATTTGTTAATAATAATAAAAATGGCACCATTTTAAAGGTTTAACTGTTAACTTTAAATTGATACCAAATTCATTCAAATCACGCTAGTATTTAAGAAGCTATCCCGGATTACGTGCCGAAGTAAGGAAAAAGATATGTTTTAATTGTTTGATACGTCACGACTTGCGGCCTATAGACCCCCTATAAAAGCACGTGTTATCGGATTTTCTTTATCAGTCGGCTTTCACACGTTGACCGGTACACATCTCCGCTACTTGTGACCCTTGAACTTGGACGACAATGGATACTACACCTACAGAAGCAGCACAAATCGTTGCCCTATTGCAAGAAGGGCTCAGCCAGCGGGCTGTCGCACGTCAGCTCCACATAAGCCAGTCCTGTGTTTCGAAAGTTTATAAACGCTTTCGGGAGACTGGTGGCTTTATCCCGAGACCAAGATCTGGACGGCGCCGGTGCACATCGGAGAGGGATGACCGTTTTATCGTGTCAACCTCTCTCCGAAATCGACATTTGACTGGTGTCGACGTCCAACAGGAGCTCAGAAATGTTCGTGGGGTAGCTGCCAGCGAGTGGACAGTTCGTCGAAGACTGAAGCAAGCTAATTTGACTCCAAAAAGGCCTGCCACAGGCCCGAAATTGACGGCAGGTCATCGACAAGCACGCCTTCAATTTGCTCGCTCCCATCTTGATTGGGAGGTTGAGCAATGGAGGCGAGTCCTGTTCTCCGACGAGTGCAGAATGTGTTTACACGGCAGCGACCGAAGGGGTCGGGTCTACAGACGGCCTGGGGAGCGATATGCGCAGTGCTGTTTCGCTGAGACAGTGGCTTATGGGGGCGGTTCTTGTATGATGTGGGCCGGCATTTCTTTCGACGGTAAAACGGAGCTTGTTTTCGTGCCTGGCGGGGGACGAGGAGGTGGTCTAACTTCAGACCGCTACATTTCCGATATTCTGCTGGAACATGTCGTTCCTTATGCGGGATATATCGGTGCTGACTTCCTCCTTATGCACGATAACGCTCGTTGTCACACTTCCCGTGCCACAACTGAATACCTCGAAGAAGTCGGTATCGCCACATTGGACTGGCCAGCGCTCAGCCCGGACTTGAATCCCATTGAGCACGTGTGGGATGAACTGAAGAGGAGGGTTCGTTCCAGAAATCCTGCTCCTTCAAGTGTGAATGAGCTGAAATCGGTATTGATTGAGGAGTGGGAGGGTATCCCGCAAGAATCGATTCAGAAGCTGATTAGGTCAATGAAGAACCGTCTTCGAGCAGTTATTAGGGCGAGGGGAGGGAACACAAAATATTGAAACTCAATTTTAAGGCCAAATAAATTTTTTATTAATTAATTTTTGTTGTTTTCTTCTTTTATAATTTTTCCATTATCCTTATGTTTTCCTAACTCCTTCACTTAATCTGGGATAGCTCCTTGAATACCGGTGGGATTTAAATGAATTTGGTATCAATTTAAAGTTAACAGTTTAACCTTTAAAATGGTACCATTTTTATTATTCTTAACTAGTTATTAAGTACTCAAGATCGCGCGGAATCAATTCCAAGTAAGTGATTCCATACTTTTGCTCGCAAGTGTAGTTGTTGCTCGCGTCTTCGTCCGCGTCTGTTAACAATTTCTTGGGTTTCATATTTTGTGCACGGAACGGAATCTTAATCTTTGTTATAAAATATTAGCCTACCAACTATAGTTATAATTATCTACCAGTGAAATTCCCGTCAAATTCCAGACATCAATTTAATCTCTTTTCATGTCACATCTTTAAATGATTTCATTTGTATTTCAGCTGACGCAGTCCATGCATTCGCGAATAGCAACTGGAAGGACATCTTCCAGGAGGTGGCGCCACCTATCGTCAAAGTTATCGTGTCTCAACTCGTGATCGAATCCACCAAGCTGTTTGACAAAGTGCCCCTCTCCAAACTTGTTATAGAATAGAGCTGTTATGTCGTACCTAGTCGTTAATTATATGGTTGTCTTAACTATTGTCGAAGTTTTTTTTCCTTAACTGGAGTCCACAAAAAATGTTGGTTTAGTAGTTACCTACGTAAATTAAAGTGCCTTGAACTATTGACTCGTTATCCAAGTACCTACGTTCGCAGAGTTCAGATTTAATAATTACCTACCTATAATATTTCTAAACACTACACTATTATATTACCTACCAATGACAAAAAACACAACGCCTGTATATCCCCGAAAAGTGATGCATGTGAAATATGTGCGAAGACGAAAGCTTATTTGTATCCATGCAACATGTGTATTTGACGCGCGACATGATGCGCTCATCATGTTGAACGGCAACGAGGAACGTTTGTTTAGTATCAGTGACAATGTTGCGCCCTTGCTAGCAACGTCACCCGATGTTGTGCAATGTTGCTGATCATGTTGAACGCTACGTGTTGCATGTCTAAAGTTGCCTAGTGGATATGTCACCGGTGATTGTAAACATGGCGTGAAATTGTAAACATTTTTTTCTCAATAAGACACGGATATATTGGAAACTTTTGAATTTGGATGGGATTGATTGTATTCTATAATGGTACACCGTAAAATATAAAAAAGTACCTACCTAAATAGGTAGGCAAACTTCACAAGTAAAGACAGGCAGAAATAGTAGCGAATGTGTAGGTAATGGAAATGTAGGAAAAATGTAAACAGGGAAAAGTATCGCCAAGTTTGTTTTTTTTAATTACTAGTTTTCGCGGTTTCGCTCCACGGGCCTGGCCCCCAGGAAGGAACTATTTAGTTTTGCGGGATATAACGAAGCCTATTGTCACTTAGCGATAAAAAACCGAAGACTGACCAAACACAAACCAGAGATTAACATCTACAATCCATCTGCATAGCCTTTTGCCAACTAACGGCCGGTCTCAATAACGTCATGTTTTAAAGGCAAACATGACGTTCAGATACTGTTGGTAGATAAATTTGACAGTTGGTCAAAGGTCGTTACGTTATTAAAACCGGCCGTTAGTTGGTATCGAAAAGTCTAACCGGATGTAGCTGAGTAGGTTACCAGCCGGTCGATTCTAAAAAAACATGTCGATGTAAAGGCTTGGGTGAAGTGATCACGAGGTGAGCTGTCAATCTATACAATCAAGATGTCACGTGATCACGGAGTGAGCTGTTATCCCATCTTGATTATATATACTTCGACATGGTTACAAAATCGACCGGCAATATTTTTCGTGGAGCGACCGCTTATTTGACCTCCACATCCCAGACTTCATAATCTGACACCAATTTTGCTAAGGAGTATCTTCCCTTGGCAAAATTGGTGTCAGATAGTGAAGATTGAAGAAGAAGAAGATTGTAAAAGATTTAAAAATAACGGAGGTATCTAGTCTACTAAGATGGTCACCAGTCCAGAGATCGGCTTCGGCAACTGTTGCTTATCCTTGAAGACTGTACGGCTGTTATTATTTAGCAACGAGCTTGTTACCTTCTACTACCTTCTACAAACAAACAATTTTACATATTTATAAAATTAGTTTCAATAGATAATTATTCCAATTAACCTATCTATTAAACATTAATATAATTCCATAAACCATTATGATACCACAGAAGCTTACGTGATGACTTGCACGCGTTATTATTTTATGACCGTATCACGCATGACTTTACCTCAATATAAGCACTAATATAGCCACAAAACCTCACAAGACAAGTTCAAAGTTAAACCTTAAAACATTGAGATAACATCGCTACAGAAGGCTAAGGATTTTTAAAGATTCTATCTTCATTCGCGACCTCCAACGTATGTAGCTATTTGTGTCAACCATTTTTAGTGTTTAAGTTTTTTCACACTATAGTATACCTATCTAATTAAAATAACTACTGTGTATTATTTTCACAGAGCCTACGGACCTCTCTTCTAAGTACTCCTTGATACTAGAAAAAAATAATCTACATAGAACGTGTAGACTGACTGATAACAAGTAAAAATAAGTCAAAAGAGTAACCACGGAGTTTCTTGTCCAATCTACTCTTGGGAATGGACAACTAGAGTCGCTTTTTTACCGTGCATCTTGACGTAAGAAGTGCCTTTTGATGGTCATCTATTTTACCAATAACACGTAGTAGTAGAGCACCAAACCCAGGAGGTTTTTTGGTGTATTTGTTTTTAATGGTCTAATTGAAGTAAATGATTTGACTTTGACAACAACCAATAGAATCGCTTAATTTACCTAGCCTCGCTCAGCGGAAGCGATTCTATTGGTTCTTAATAAACACATCTCTCGCTACGCATCTGCTGGAAACGCAGCCTCAGAAGAGTCGAAGGTGTTTTGAAGTTATGTATTGTTTTAACAAGCTTGGCGGTCGCACTGCCAAGCACACATTTTACGATTCACCATATTTATGACTATTGTGGTTACTCTGACGTCATTCAGTGGATTCAGAGAAACCTATGTCGCCTATGTACCTACGAGTAAATATTGACGACTACATAATGTACCTATGTCGACGTACCTACTTACGAAGTGCAAAAAACTTTTTATAACTGCGAACTTTGTTACTTAGTATTACATACTTACAAAAGTAATGGTGTTTTCATAGCATTAAATTCTTTATTGCTTCACATTAAGTTCAATGTGGAATACGAGTTAAATTAATGAAGGGAAAATATAAAAAAATTGGTGAGCTGACTCAATCTGCCAAGCACTCAATCTACGAGTAACATCACGGCTGAACAAGTATTCTTCAAGGGGTTAGACAGAATTGTATGAGTCTACTTTCACATAAACCAGTACCCAAAACACAGTAACTGGGGAGCACGATAGCAGATAAGCCTTTTTTTTAAGCATAGGAAATCATCAAATGACTTCTTCCGCTCTGGGTGGAGCGGAAGGGAGTGTCAGACTCCTACTGACTAAAACATATCCGTGTTTCTTCAGCCGCTCCATGTAAAATACTGGTATTCAGCTGAATCCGGTTTGACTGGAAGCCGACCCCAATATCATTGGGAAAAAACTAGGCAGATGATGATGTTTCTTCTAAAGCCCTTTGCGTTTCAGGGGCGCGGTGACTCTTTCGAACAAATTCCCCAACCAGTAGAGACCCCTTGGCAAGACTATTTTTTGGATTAATGATTTTTGACCACAAATGACAAAGATCTACAAATGACAGCCGGGGTTGACTAACAGCGAGGCTCGGTGGATAATACTGGTATGCTATAGTTTATATTGTAGATACTTTTAGTTGTAAACTGCCGGTTTAGTTGGTGAAGTCGTCACAAGCGCTACTCTACTGCTGCATGCATGAAGACCTGAGTTCGATTCCTTTGTCGGGCAAAGTATTTTTCAGTAGCAGCTGAACTGTAGACGTGATATTATGTTTACGATAAAGCTAAATCATATGACGCCACACTTGATGTTTAATATAAATGTCACTATATCTCGTTTTAACATCTAAAACTATGCGCATTAAAATATCTGACTATTTATTCACCACGTACTAGACAATGCAGGAAGCCATACGACAGCAGCAAGCATCGATTATGTAAAATCTATTTGTATTGGGTATCAATTCAAGTTTTTGTGCAAACAATTTAAAATTGCATTGTTTATATAAGAACAACTGGGGAAAAACCTCTTCAGGGCACAAATCAGATTAGCTTCCAAATAAAATATTTATTTAAATAAATTCTGACTAACAAATAATTTTATGGCGGCATTGGCAGCCTCTATAGGTACCGACCTTTGCATGGTGAAGAATCGGAAGATGATTCACTAAAAAACATTCTCACTGCGTAATTGTAAATGGTAATTTAAAAATTAAAGACAAAATCAATTAAGCCACATGACTGAGAGCTGATTTTTCAATAGTCTAATTACTTTTATCTTAGGAATAAATTTGGCTGTTTGACATATTTCCGATAGAAAAGCTGTCAAACTACCGAGAGTTATCTGGCCATTGTAAAATCGGCCCTTAACTGTATTTTTAACCGACGTCAAAAAAAGGAGGAGGTCCTCAATTTGATCGTATTTTTTAAAATGTTTCTTACCTACCTCAAAACTCCGTCATTTATGAACCGATTTAAAAAAATATCGTTTCATGTGAAAGAATACACGTTTTGATTGGTCCTATAGAGTCAAAATCGGTTCAGTAGTATGGTTTTGAATTCAAAATAGCTGGAGGAAATAATAAAAAATCCAGACGTGTTCTTAGGTGTGGTAGGTACTACTAAAAAGTGTAAAATGAAAAACTGTTTAACAAAAAATACAACCGACTTCCAAATAAAAAAACACAACAAAGTATAAAATAACTTGTAATGTAATGAAGAAACACCGACTTCTGAAATCAAAGTTATTTTTATACGTTGTTGTTTTTTATTTTTTCTATTATTATTGAAGCTTCTTAACAGGATTAGGTACCACCTAATGCCATGCAAACTCAAAGTCACAGTATTTATTTCCAGAGGTCAGAAGAAGTTATTTACACGTTCCAAAACGTAGATCTATGTATGCATATGAAGCAGAATTGCTAGCTAATAAACGTTATGCAAAATCGCAAACGCGTTCACATCGAATTATAATAATTGTTCATAATAACGGAAACTGCTATTATGTGTGACAATAGAAACAAATTAATGTTTATGGCAGATCCAATTACAACATCAAAGTGTAATTGTAAGCAAGACTTACTGGTGTTATTTATTTTATTGCTTTGTTAGGTCCCACGTAGATTAAACATCTACGATTCTAGGATATACTAGAAACAGCAATATAACGTGTAGCACGACTCGTTCTTCGGATGCTACAAATTCCTGAAAGAGCTCATTCTAAATTGAATAAGTATTATTTATGAAGGTACCATTATTATTAAGTGAAACACACCATCCGGAATCAAGGGTAAAATAGAAAGGTGCATTTCCCATGTAGATGAACAACTTTCTTCAAGTCATAGTCATCTGCCGGTCGATTCTGTAAACATGTCGAAGTGAAGGCTTGGGTGAAGTGTTGTCGAGGTGAGCTGACAATCCATTTAATCAAGATGGACAGCTCTCTTCGTGATCACGTGACATCTTGATTATAAAATAAATTCATTTTATTTCAGACATTGTCCATACATTGTATAAAAAAAATAATTAAATGTCAATAAAAACGAATCACGTTAAAACAATCAACAATAAATTAAATTTAACACACATATTTCAAATATATATGGATCACCTCGTGATCACTTCACCCAAGCCTTCACTTCGACATGTTAACAGAATCGACCGGCTGATCAAAATTACTATGAGAGGTCCAAATTTTGTTTTGGGAATTAAATAACTTTCTTGAAGATAGTACCAGTAAGGGTGTGTAATGTTTGGTCTAAGTATTATAACAACGTTATTTTTTTTAACCACGGTTGATATAATTTCGAAATATACAATATTCATTTTTTATAATCATTTTCTGCTATAACATCTGATGATACAATTTCACTTCATTTAACGTTCAGTCGATATAACAAACACTTAAACTAGTGATTAAAAGTTATGATGTTCAAATTGTATAAGATTTATTTGATCTCATGATCATTTATATAATTTATCGAATGTCGGCTTAAATTACGGTCCCGACTAAAGAAAGTCGACGAAGCCTCGGTGCGCAGAGCTCCTATTTCTGTTTGCAGGGTTTAAAGTACCCTAAAAACTTCATGCTAAGCCCTCTGTGTGTAGCTATTAAATATATGAGGACCTAGCACGAATTTTTGACATATAGTAACGTGTAGAACATACTCGTTTCGCACATAATATTTGAATTCCATATTATAGGTATTAAATTTTTTGTATGATGCAAACTGTGTATGTCGCCTAAAATTAAACCAAAATACTATGGGGTTGTTGTTTTTTTATATCCAAAATGAATTAGCGTTTGTTATACTGTAAGTGCTAGGCTATATGCCAGGGTTGCGGAATTTGTTCGAAAGAGTCACCGCAGCCCTGGAACGCAAAGTGCTTTAGAAGGAACACGGATGGGTTTTAGTCAGTAAGAGTCAGACACGCCCTTCCGCTCCACCCAGAGCGGAAGAAGTCATTTGATGATTTCACTAGTGCTAGGCTATCAGTATTTTATATTGAGCGAGATGAAGAGACTTAAGTTTCTAGATCCACTACAGGTCCACTACAGGTTCACCACAGTTCAGTTTTTCGGAGATTCCACGTCGTTATGTGAACATCGGGTAACGTTTAATTCGTCAGGAAAGAATCCGGTATTGACGAAGACAAGTTTATAGAGCAGAAAACTTTCCATAGAAATCCCACATACGGATCTGTTTCAACAATGTTATAAGTTTAGGAAGTGTAATGAATGGAAAACTTATCTTCTTCAGTTTTCCCAAAAATGGGACGGATAAAAAAATGGTGGTTTGCAAGTAATCATAGTTTTTCCTCAGACTTTTATTGATTTATGCGCATTCTTATGTATATTCTCAGAAAATCTACCTCAAGGGTCTCGGGGGCAATAGGTAGTAGCTGTCATTATACAGCCATAAAATTGTCATAAATATAATTTATTTATTTACACCTGTGCACACTACTTCACTGGGAAATCACTTTGGTACGTCCATAGCTTATTACGCAATAAAAAGGTTAATTTCCACGACTGACAGTTACCTAAAAGGAGTAATTCGGGGCGAAAATATAAAATAACTTTATTAGTTTTTGGTAGGTATTCGATTATAAGTAAGAAAGATTTATTTTGGTAACAAAATAAGTTCCAAATTTTATCTCTATTCATACGCAATACAATTCCAGACACACAAAATGTAAGTATATTATGAACCATCGTTAACAATAATAGTGAACCAGAAAAACTATTTAAGGTACAAAATAATCTTGCCTTGCCAGGGCTGCGGACTTGTTTGAAGGAGTTACCGCGGCCCTGGAACGCAAAGGGCATTTGGAGGAACACGGGTGGGTGTTAGTCTGACACTCCCTTCCGCTCCGCCCAGAGCGGCAGGGTCATTGAATGATTTGCCATCCGAAAAAAAGGTTACTTAAGGATTTAATGTGTTTGCTAGCAATAAATTATATGAAACTAGCTGCGCCCCGCGGTGTTACCCGCGCCTATGTGTTAATGAGGATTTCCCACCGAGATAAAAAAAAAACATACACACACACACTCACAAACTTTGGCCTTTATGATATTAGTGTGATTCACCCCTGTAATTTGTTTTTATCAATTTCTTAAAGTAAAAATAACTTTTAGGGATAACCTTTAGGGACGACCTACAGCCTGGCCACAGCAAACTCCTGTATCCTGTACCTACCTATGCCAAGAAATAAAACTAAAAAGTATAAAGTAGAGTACTCACATTTACTGCAGTTAATCTGTTCCGTTCGAGCAGTTATTGTTCGCCGCAGTTCAAATTTCAAGATCAAGGTGGGGCGACCATGTTGTGTTTCGAAGTACTTGCTTGTGTTTCTTAAGGGGGAGCCGGCATGGTGAATAGAGATTTGCACACGTCTTTTGCAGATTATAATTCTGATGTAGTTCTTTCTTACTAAGTTTCTTACTTAAGGTTACCGACATAGCCCGAAGGATTGCCAAACTGAAATGGCAGTGGGCAGGGACATTGCTCGCAGAATAGATGGTCGATGGAGCCGAAAAGTTCTGAAGTGGCGACTGCGTACCGGACAGAACCGGTTGTTGTGGCGACACTTGGGGGAGGCCTATGTCCAGCAGTGGACGTCTTTCGGCTGATATGATGATGAAGTTACTTACCTTCAATTATAAATTTAAGCTAACTAGTGTTGGCAGACGACATTGCTGCCATCGCACCTCACCGTCATCGCATCCAAGTTCTACAACTTCCATAAGGGTGACACAGGACCGTGAGGATTGGAACAGGAAAAGAGAGGCCTAGCCCGCCTAGTAGTGGGCGTAGTCGGGCTGTACATGATGATGATAAAGTTAATCGTGGTGAAAGAATTTGTCCGCTAGAGTCTGTGTTACCAATCCTAGCTGCCCAGTAGGAACCTACAATTTAGATTAACGCCACTCATGATTACAGCTTTCATGAACAGCACTGTCTGTTATCGAAACGACATGCTTGTCGAAGAAACAAAATTCTCAATTAAACTCTGTAGTGTCAACTCACGAGTTGCGGAATTTGGTCGAAAGAGTCACCGCGGTCCTGGAACGCCCTTTGCGTTCCAGGCTTTAGAAGGAACACGGATGGATTTTAGTCAGTAAGAGTCTGACACGCCCTTCCACTCCACCCAGAGCGGAAGAAGTCTTTTGATGATATCCCATCCTTAAAAAAACAATAAATGTTTCAACTCACGAACATACCCTTAACACCGTCCGAACTAGCTGCTGTTGACAATGTACGAATGACGTCGAACGCGTGCTCACCTGTCATATAAGTTAGGTGCTGTCCCGCTGAGCAGCAGACCTGCGCAGGAGTTTACCGTGAACGCTGAGACACAGCAGTGCTATGATGAACAAACTCACATATCTGTGCTTCCTGGCTGTCGTTATTGGCGCTAAATCTGGATTAGGTAAGTTAAATATTTTTGTTTTTTGGATTAGTGAGTGAGCGATTATTTTTTTTATTCGGATTAGTATTAAAAAGGTGCATTTCAAAAATATTTAGGTATATTATTGTTAACGGAAGTTATAACTTGGCTGAGATTTATATAAGTATTTATATTTTTAATAATCATATATAATGCATGAGAACTTCATAAAATTTTGGACGTTCTACAAAATTTAGAGATCAACTGGCTTTAATTTATCAAAAGTACACTTACAACTCATTTAAAATTTTGCTGTGCCCGACAGGGTTCATATTTTTCCATTTATGAATGTTTACCACCCGTATGTGTACCTACATTATGGATTGCAATAAACATTTTGGGATTTGAGACTTGAAGTTGATTTGATAAGGTAATGGTAAACACCATTGTAATGCCTGACGAAGGTGTTCCTAAGCAGTTCATGAAAATCCAATGATTGTGGTAATAGTATCTACCTAAGGTAAGTACTACCTGACCCCTTTATTGGGATCTGACTGATTACCGTTCATCATATCATTAACTCTATCGTCCAAAGTGTTCCGAATGCCTTTTTTAATAAACAAACAAACATTTAACATGTTTATAGTATAACCTATTCAATTAGGCCATTAAACGGCACTTTTGAACGTCATCATTTACAGTTCAGTAAAATAATAGTATTAAATTAATAAAGCGACTCTACTGTCCATTCGGAAAGGTAGATTCTTATGGAGAAGAACGGACAAAAAACTTCATAGTTAGCTAGTACCTCCTTATAGCAAGAAAGCTCTTCTTTTGCTAGGGTGCGGCCGCAGCCATAGACACCGCCGGGAGAATATTTTTCATTCAATTTTTTAATGAATGAACCAACTCTGTTGGTTTGCCGAAAAGCCCAAACGCGAGAAAGGACGCGAGAAATTTCCCTAATATGAGGCATTTTTTGCTATTTTTTTTTTCCTTTGAATAATTTTGTAAATTTGATGAAAAGTCAGGAGGCCAAGTTGCAATTAAAAATACCACAATTGTTTTGTTTTTGTGGTTTTCTGTTTTATACAAAAGATAGACGCCGTGGAATATTAAACGTTAAAAACGTGGGAGAAAAGATTTCAACGACTCGTGATAATAAAGCCAGATCGAATGCGTTTACAGATTACCTTGTTATATGATCATGTCTGCGTTCTGCCTATTACAAATGTAATCTTCATAAAATCGAAATTGATACTGGCACTATAATGACATGCTGAAAGATAATTTTCTATGATGAGGTTTTTATAGGGTTCCGTAACAAAATCCATATGATGCGACTTAGTCTGTCTGTCTGG
This sequence comes from Mamestra configurata, assembly GCA_002192655.3. NCBI lineage: Eukaryota > Metazoa > Arthropoda > Insecta > Lepidoptera > Noctuidae > Mamestra > Mamestra configurata. Next base: position 112,200 of record NDFZ01004883.1, read on the forward strand.
TATATCTGCTTATTTCAGTAACATCTAATGCTAGACTTCAGGAATGATTTAAATAATGCTTGTCCATCTATATCCTCGTAGGAAGGAAAGTCAGCGAAGGTTTTAAATGCTAAATCTGAAATAAGACTTGTTAGTTCAGGTTAATCTGGATATGACAGGAAAAATAAAAAGATGTCTCTCTTTAGTTGTCATTTTTCAAACTAACTTAATTATGTTGGCCCAAAAAATGACTGCGCAGAGATAGCTTACATCCAGCAGACAAATCAGGCCAAGCAAGCGCGTGCCCTATACGCCAAACGTAACAAATATGGAACAAAAAGTACAACGAATTTGTGGCTTGCCGTCGGGGGCACGTCGATGCGTTGCCTGCTCTGGCGTTCAAAAGGTTTATATTCTTCCCCACAGCTCCCTTCATAACACCATGCAAGTCCGGAGACAACGCTTGTGTGCTGGCATCAGCACAGGCGGCTGTGCCAATCATGGCGGTGGGCATCCCGGAGCTGGGCGTCAAGTCCCTGGACCCCATGCACTTTGACGAGATCAAGGGAGATCAGGGGGGACTGCAGCTGAACTTCAGGGATACAACGGTGACTGGCATGAAGGGGTGCAAGGTTGAAGCTGTCAAGTAAGCCAAACAATTATCTATTAATATTCACAATTTTGTATAATTAACTATTAAGTAAGTCAAAAATTTAATTAAGTACCTACTTACTACGAAACGAGTGATAGTAAAATTCAACATAAATTTTACTATCACTCGTTTTGAAGTACTTAATTAACTACAATGTACAAGGGTGAGCTTAACTCCATAGTCCATGTTGAGTTCTCGCAGCAAACCTTTGAGTCATCTTCTTTATATGCACATTTGTATTTATTAAGGTCGGTCGGTCAGAAAGATGAAGTAGCACCTGTTAAAGTGTGGTCCCTATAGGGCTGCCAGGGTTGCGGAATCTGTTCGAAAGAGTCACCGCGGCCCTGGAACGCAAAGGGAATAGGAGGAACCCGGATGGGTTTTAGTCAGTAAGTCTGACACGCCCTTCCGCTCCACCCAGAGTGGAAGGAATCATTTTACGATTTCCCATCCTTGAAAAAATACCGTATGTGGAGAAGATCGTTTAAGAAATCACATAAGCGTTCTTTTAAATAAAATAAATAGTAGATAATTGTATCTACTATTTATTTTATATGTTTTCTTGTCTCAAAAAGCACGTTAAGACGTTGGTCCCGGCTGTTATTTGAACTACAGTTGTTACGGTTAGTCAGACGCCAGACAATCTGACAGCAGCCTAACAAGAGGGTATCGTGTTACCCAGTTACTGGGTTGCGGCCATCAGATAGGCAGTCGCACCGTTTGACATACTGGTGCTCAGCTGCATCCGGCTAGAATGGGAGCCGACCTGCCTAGCCTTTTCCCAAGGTTATAATTGGCAGGTAATAATTATATTACAAGTGACATTTAAATAATCATCATGCAATGAGTTCCATCGGCAAACAACCGAAAAGTTAAATGTTCAGTCGGCAAAACGTTCATCGGAGAATCGTGTGTCGGACAAACGTTTACTTAGAGATTTTTAGTTGGTTCGAAATTAGCCATTATATTCGTGTGGGTACCTAATTATCTTCTCTTCTTGTCTTTGCTAATGTGTTATGTGGTTCAAGACATCTTGTTTATGTCTCTATTTCTTAAGTCACATATTGTTCCTAATTTTTAAGGTAAACTGCTTTCAACAACTGTAGTCAACACTGCATCGTGAAACACATGTCATGTCTAATTTTGTACTTTGTTATATTTTTTTTAAACTATTCAAAGGCACGCGTTTGACCACTATCTCACCTGATGGTAAGCAATGATGCCGTCGAAAATGGAGCACGCTTGCCTAGAAGTAACCTATTCGCTGTTGACTTAAAGACTCCCAGGGTGTAGCTATCAGGAAATACAGACTCTGGCAGGATATTCCACTCCTAAGCTGGTACGCACAATGCATGTGTTCCTAAAACGTTTTGTGCGGGTGTGAGGGATTGGAAAAAACCCGTACGGCGCTACCCGTACATGGTGGATCCATGTACGGGTAGCGCCGTACGGGTTTTTTTCACTTCATGTGGAAGGTTTATATGTATTCCACAGAAGTGAAGCCTACGTGACTTGTAAAAAATAAATACTACAGTTTAATGCAATGAATGGTGTCACTAGGTACTACATAGTTTTCATTCCATATTTTAGCGAAAGGTTCTAATTTAGGATGCATCTTCGTACCTGAGGGTGTTTATCTACAGGTGTTATTACTTGTACACGTTTAATGGTCTACAAATATTTTGGTCCGAGCCTCGATTATTTGCGCTGGAGACGTGTCACTTTGACGCACAGTACTTGCGCTAGGTTTGTTGACATTGTAGGCGGTGACCTCTCGCTGCCGGCCGTAGTCCATGCTATGGTCGGCGGTGAGGAGTCCTGGGACGCGGTGGTCTCCTTCTGCGAGACAGTTATCGCGCAGAAGGAGGCTGCGGAAAGGGAGAGGGAGATCACAACCGCTCTCCCTGCCCGCAGCAGGCGCATCGGGCGTCGGAGGAGGGCATACGCTGCCCTCTTCCGGCCCCCCTAACTGGGTCCAGGGGCGGCGGACTTGGGGATGTCCGTCGCCCCCCATTCATCCGGACCCGAGGTGGCGGCGCGTGGTGTTCCCGTGCGCCCCTCTTTGACGTAGCGAGGGGAGTT
>NDFZ01004883.1:115725-175721 GCA_002192655.3 Mamestra configurata
AAAAAAAAAAAAAAAAAAGGTTTGTTGACATTCCTCGTCGTTTCTAAGATAATATTGAAACTTTCCATTGAAAAATGATGTTTGTTTTGTAAATAAGTTAAAAATAATCCTATACTTAAGTTTTTTTTTAAGACAATAAGCGTTCGGAATTTCCTGAACTGAACTGAACTGAGTGCTATAAAAAGAAACACCGAAACAAACTCAGGGTCACAATCTCTTTGAAAGCTGGTATTTGGTTCTCATACATTACGATGATATGATCATAACGAGCTTTGTAGCCGTAGTAGGTCTGAGGTGATTTTAAGAGGAAAAGCACAACACAAATTAGTGGGGACCTGTCCATTGAATCAACAAGCCTATATTTCAATCTTTACTTCAAAACCTTGGCCTTGGTTTTTAACCAAGGCCAAGGTTGACGCATGGTCTCACAAAGACGACTTTTCCCGGAATCTGCTGCAATTACGAAGCGAATGGATTCCGGTCTTCTCGTTGTTTGTTTTGTCAATATTGATTCGAGGATTAATCGTGTTGGCTGTTGGTGTTACTGGAGCTCTGTTTGTCTTTTGTTTAGCACCACTTTGTGCGGTGGGTGTCGACTGCGATGCGTGCGGGTGCAGTTCTAGGTTTGGTCCAGGGATCTGGTGCCTCACAAAAGCTCGTTTGGCTCTTTTATTTGTTTTCTTGAATCCATGGCTTTACATTGCTATTGTTCTTCTACTTATTGTGTCGACGGTTCAACAAATTATAGGTTTACAAGCTGTGCCCGTGGCTTCGCTCCCGCCAACCTACCCTACCTACCTACCCTACCCTACCTACCTACCCTACCCTACCTACCTTCCTTTTTTTTTGTTTTTAAACCTTCCTTGTAATCTGGCGAACACAACAAAAAAAGAATTAGCCAAATCGGTCCAGCCGTTTTCAAGTTTTGCGCTTAGCAACACATTTGGACACTCATTTTTATTTATATGTATAGATTGCACTCTAGATGATTTGAAAAACGCCTCCAGCGTTATTCATGTCATCTAGGGTGCAGGTGAATGGACATTTGGGACACGCCATCGAGCCCACCTGGTGTTTAATAGTTCAATAATCCACCTTATCGCCAAACTATACTTGCTTCAGCCTACTGAGGTGCACAATTCCGTTATAAATTAGAAAATTTACTGAATCAATAAATTCAGACACTTCTTCACACACACCATCACATACATACCCTCATTCTAACATACACACCCTAACACTTATACATACATAGGTATTACTTATCATACACACACATATACACCTCAAAAGTCGTATTCAATAACCCCCAAATTTACTTCTTGTTTATTTTAATATCCATACTTTGTATCCTGCATTGTCTATGACTGTTTTCTGTAAAGTTAGAACACAGCATAAAAGGTTTTTGGTATCACAGCAACAGCAGAGCACTGACTCCTAAGTCACAGGATCACCTAGTTTAGGAGCCAGGGTTTATCTTATCCGTAATACCTTTAGTTAACCAAGTTATGTATCCTAGTCTTAAGCAATGTTAAAGGTTTTCGTATGAATAAAGATTTATTATTATTCTCTTTATTCATTTCACTTACATGCTAATTTATATTTTATATATTATATAAATATTTCTTAAAAAAAACACACACACTTTTAAAAAAAAAACATTTAAAAATATAAAAAGCAGTAGTCCGCCGGTGTCGGGAGCAAGGTCCAAGCTACCGGTGGTTAGGGCTCCAGAGAAAGGAACCTCCTAACAATACAAGCCGTATCGACGAGTACTGCCTTCTGTATCAGGCCCTTTATCCAACCGCGTAACGCCAGCTTCGACAGATGGTCGTCGAAGCTTTTGGCCATCAGGCCATTGGCCGTAACGACAATCGGCACAATGACAGCCGAGTCCACATTCCACATGTCGACAACCTCGTGTGCTAAGTCGAGATACTTGATTTGCTTCTCTTTCTCAGCCTTCACGAGGTTCTCGTCATGCGGGATGGTAACATCGATTATCATTGTGCGGCGCGCTAATCGGTCTATCACCACTATGTCAGGCTTATTGGCAACAATAGTCCTATCAGTGATGATAGACCGATCCCAGTACAACGTGACATGGTCATTTTCGAGAACTGGGTCGGGCACATACTTGTAATACGGTACTTCGGAATCTACAAGTTTGTATTTTAAAGCAAGTTGCTGGTGGATAATCCTGGCCACTTGGTTATGCCTGTGCAAGTACTCGCCGTTAGCAAGACGAGAACAACCAGAGATAATATGTCTGATGGACTCACCCGGACGGTGGCATGCCCGACACACGTCAACCGTCCCGTCCTTCATAATATGCTTCCGGTAGTTGTTCGTCAAGATAACTTCGTCCATAATCGCACAGACAAAACCTTCGGTTTCCCCGAAGAGATCACCGAAACGTAGCCAGGCCACGGACGCTGAGAAATCTACATCGGACCCATAAAGAGCCCGATAGAAGCGCCCGTGAAGCTCCTTGCCTTTCCATACCTCCTTGCGGTCATCTGTAGTAAGTATCACAGGTTTGCGCCAGTTCTCTTTAGCCATGGACAACGGAGTGAGTCCCTTGTCCACTGCGACCACATCTCGGTGCATACCCACATCGGCTTTGAGAAAATATTCTCTGAGACTGCACATCTCACGGTTGTGGAGAGTCTTAGCATTTAAAAAGCCTCGACCTCCACACTTCCGTGGGATGTACAGTCTCATCACCGACGATCGTGGGTGATGCATCCGGTTTGCGGTCAGCAGTGTGCGGACCCTCCTATCCAGGGCGTCGAGTTCGGTTTGAGTCCATTTGAGTATGCCGAAAGTGTACATTAATACCGGCATGACCCAACCGTTGAAGGCGCGCACCTTATTTCCGCCCGACAAAAGGCTGTTTAAAACCTTTTTCAGGCGGCCAAAGAAGCGCTCCCTCAGCGATTGCTTCATGTCAGTACCGTTAATGCCCAACGCTTCCGACATACCCAAATACTTGTAGGATTCGGTTGAGCTGAGGGATCTAACCTGTATGGAATCCGAGAGTTGAATTCCCTCAGATTCCATAATCTCCCCTTTCTTTACATGCATGACTGCACATTTGTCCACACCAAATTCCATCCTGATGGCACTACTGAAGGTTTCAGTTACCTTTAGTAGCTCCATCAGTCGCAAATTGTTGGGGGCAAAGAGTTTCAGATCATCCATGTAAAGAAGGTGAGATATGGCCTGACCACCTCTTCTCAACCGATAGCCTAGGCCTGAATCCTCCAGCAGTGTGCTTAGAGGATTCAGAGCTAAGCAAATCCAAAGTGGACTCAAACTGTCGCCCTGAAATATTCTATTCCTTATATATTATTATTATTAATTAGAAGTCTATCTCAACACTGATCAGTCAGGCCTCCAAAATAATTGGCATCGATTTGTATTACAAGTATTACCTAACCGAATAAACTTACTCCAAGTCCCTCATAAACTCGGTTTCCACAAAATAACTAATTTTCCTCCTTCAGTTATAAGTCCGGTTGTCCTAGAGCATGACACGCGAGTCGAGGACAGCCATTGTGGCACTTGTAAAGCCATAAACTTAATAAACTAACCATAAACATGAAATATACAATGATTTTATTGTTGGTTATATAATTGTAGACTGTATGTACATCAGCCTCCCTACTGTGACACGTCAATGATTCTGTTGTGAAATAGAGATAGTGGTAGGTACTCGAAAGTGTCTGTCTGTCTGTTACCTCTTCACGCTTATTCCGCTGAACCGATTTAGATGTAATTTTGTACAGTGATAGATACGACCTTGGAGAAGGACATATACATATATGTCGCGAGAAAAGGACTTAAAGGGGTTGACATAGGGGATAAAAGATAAAATGAACCTTTGTGTTTAGGCATTTGATTAAAAATAAATAAACAAAAATGTTCAAGCGTTTTTGAAAAATTTGTATCTTAATAATAAAAATTGGTGTCCAAAGTAACTATTCCACGCTTTACAATTATAGTATTAACATCTATCATACATCAACACATTATCAAACGCGCGTTAGCTGCTGTGTACAAGAATTTTCAAAAGCCAATCGAATCACTTGACGTGTGTTACTTGCGTTTAATTTGTTCGTCAGTCTTTCTTCGAAAGCACAATTATCTAAAACTGGCAGTTTACCCCGAGTCTAAATCCAGAGAAGTAGGTACAGTGATTGGCTGTGCGAATGACCCTAGTGTAGATAGGAGAGGCCTTAGATTAGAAAACGCGAAAATACTCAGGTAGGAAAACCTAAATCCTGAGAAGTACAGTGATTGGCTGTGTGAATGGCTCTAGTGTAGATAGGAGAGGCCTTAGATTAGAGCCATGAACGCGAAAATACTCAGGTAGGAAAACAACAATGAGCAGCACTTAAATAAAAGGTTGTTATTAAGTGTATATTACACTATAGATATAAGTAGATGGGCACACAAAGGTTCCATTGTCAGTCTACTTCATCAGAATTATGGATACTTGGTAGCTACCATTGTTATTTCAGGCTGTAATAGTAGATTGGTATCCAACGACAATATAGACTTCCTGTGTCAACTGTTGAAGGGCATTTGAAAACGTCATGAGTCGCGAAGTCACTCAAATCGAGTCGGTATTGTGTCTACCTGTGCCACAGATAATTACGTAATTAATATAAGATATTAGGCCTACAAGAGACAAATAATTTGGGGTGGCAAAAAAACTACCTTTGAAGTTTGAACTTCGTCCGTTTGCTGAAACATATATACGTAGGTATATAATTAAGCCAATTATCTATGTTGTTTTAAACCAGTCATAAAATTTAAAAAAATGCAAGTTGTCATCCAAAATTAAGTGCTTTTCTAACAGGAAGTCTTTTTGTGATGGTTGCCAATTAACTAGGTACATAGCTATTGTATTGGGAAATTAACTTGTTTACAACTTAGCGATAGGTAGGTATTGGTTTGGACTTACGAACCCACATACTTCAAGTACATTTTCGTATTGCTTGCTTTGGATACCGTGCTGGTTTGCGGGTTCCAATTTCAAATTCTCCACAGGGAATTTGAGTAGGTCTCTGGTTCGTGTTTAGGCTAAGCATGGTTGGGGGCTATTATGAATGTTTCTCAGCAAGCATAATACACTTTTTTTTATTTTTGTAATCAGATAAATGTGCGTCTGTTTGGGAGGAATAAACTATTTTCTTTCTTTATTTCGTCTTTCTTTACAGACAGTACCTTAATATGAACTATCCACTGCTATTTATTATAGGCACAGAGAGGTTAGCCATGTCACCGAAAAAAGGCAACGTGAAATTGTAAACAATTTTTTCTAAATAAGACACGGATATATTAGAAACTATTGTATTTGGAAGGGATTTATTGTATGCAAAACGATTTTTTTCATAATATATCGAGAAATTGTAATCTAATCAAGATTTATTACAATCTTACGGAGTCTTGTCAGTTCTCTTGTCTACCAACGATGCATGCGTGGTAAGCGTGGGATGGCGTGAAAAAATGTCGCGTACCTACATATTCATAGACAGTAAGTAAAGTAGGCTTACACTTTACATGCGTAATTTTTCGGAGCAACGCCTGTACTAAAATAAATATCATACTAACTTTTTCCCGCGACTTCGTACACGCATATCCCGTTTTTTCCCGTTCTCGTAGGAATTTTGGGAAATCCTTAGTGCTCCCCTACGGAGTTTAGAAAAGCTACATGCCAAATTTCAGCTTTCTACGACCAGTAGTTTCGGCTGTGCATTGTCTATCAGTCACTCAGTCAGTCAGTAACGGAAGAGTTTTATACATATTGATGATATTTAAAAAAAATCCAACGTTACCTTTACAGACACGACTTGACCAAAAGCAAGCAGACACTAACGATCAGATGCACCGTGGAACTGGTGGGAGACTACAAGCTGGCCGGGCACCTGCTGGTGCTGCCCATCAGGGGCGAGGGGAAATACCACATTAGCATACGTAAGTAATTGTGAGGCAGCCACAGCTGGCGGAGGATAGCCGAGAACATCACTGTCTTACCTGTTGGCACTAGGTAGACCTTATTAGACGATAATGTGGAGAAGACTTAAAAATTGGAAAACATTTTGCTGATCGGGTTGTTATCACCTTCATTGATTGACCTGATGTAGGTATATGAACTTCAGGGTGCAAAATCATCAAACGCGATTTTCTCAAAATCATTGCTGTATGGATAGGTAGATGTTTAGAAGACGGGGTCCGCTAGGGCCAGAGCCTGCCAGGGTTGCGGAATTTATTCGAAAGAGTCACCGCGGCCCTGGAACGCAAAGGGCTTTAGAAGGAACACGGTTGGGTTTTAGTCAGTAAGAGTCTGACACGCCCTTCCGCTCCACCTAGAGCGGAAGAAGTCATTTCGCACCTTTAAAGTAAAACGAAAATTTTCATGAATTGAGGTATCAATGCCATCTATCTAAAAACAGTGACTATTTTCTAATATTGGCTCCCCTATAAAATTTCATAATTTCGTTTAGTAACGGTTTTACTTTAAAGGTGCGATTTGATGATATCAAACTTAAAAAAAAAATAGCTAGAAGTTTCTGCTTGATTGCGTCCTTCTTTTATTACCTGCCTACAGCTTGCACAGAGGAGGGTTATATTTGGCATGGTAACAGTTTATATGGAGAAGAAGACCAAAAAGCTAAAATTGCGGTGAATTCCGATCACTGTTCTTCCACTTTCCTAAAACAATCCTTAAACAATGTTTCAGGCGACATCGTTATCAAAGCCACCACGGCCCTGGGCACGGTAGATGGCGAGGACGGCAAGAAGCACTGGCATATCAAGGACTGGCACTACACCAGCCAGGTGAAGACCAACGCCAAGTTCACCTTCGACAACCTCTTCAATGGCAACAAGATTCTGGGTGAGACATTGTTAAGAAGCATTTTAGACTACTTCAGAATGTAACATCTTCTCCAAGAGAGCAAGATGGTTTTTTATTGCGGTTGTGATTATAAGAACCTAAGTATGTTTATTAGAAAGAGGAACACTGGAAACCTATATTCAGAAACTCACGCCTTTTCCCTGTGGTCTTGCAGAAACCACAGAACATATAATTTTATTTTACGACGTCCATTATATTGACTATATGCTGCAGTGTCTGTCTGTAGACTAAACAGTATATGTGACTTTTTATTTCTCGATATATCTAAAACTTGAACGCGAGCTAAGCTAGTTTGCTATATCTATTTAATAAAAATGAATCGCTAAATGTGTTGCTAAGCCCAAAACTCGAGAACGGCTGGAGCAATTTCGCTAATTCTTTTTTGTTGTTTTTGTCAGGAGAAGGTTCTTATGAAAGAAAATTTTGAAAAAACATTAATATCCGGGCGAAGCCGGGGCGGTCCACTAGTCTTTTATAATAATGTCACCGAAAAATTGCAAATGCCGTAAGATTGTAAAATATCGCTGGGACAGATTTCTATAGAAATAAGCGTCTTCCAACATGCGTCCTACTATGTAAGGTCACCTGAAGTAGCCGTAAGATTGTAAAATATCGCGTGAAATTATAAACAATTGTTGCTTAATAAGACACGGATATATTGAAAACTGAATTTGGATGAAATTTATTGTATACAAAACGATTTATTCATAATATATCGAGGAATTACACATAATCCAATAAAAATATATGAAAATCATACAGAGTCTGCAATTTTCCGGTGACAATAACATGGGATCGGCCGTCCTCCTCGTTCTTTTTAGCAGTACCTACCTACGATTCTGTTAACATGTCGAAGTGAAAACTTAGGCGAAGTGAACGACAAGCTCAGATGTCGTTCACTCCACCTACGAGTAACGGTGAGACTTTGACAGAAAGACCGGCAGATGTTGATGTCGGTCTATTCTATCTATCTATTATTATATGTGATAAGTGTGATAGCTATACTCTATCCGTTTAGGTAGTTAAACAAATAAAGTAGGTACCTACTTTTCAAACTTATGGTTCAATTGATTTAGTATTCGTTACTGTTGTATTTACTTTGGTTTTTACTTGCATTTTATTTTTAAACTGAGCTTTTAAGTAAAAAGTTACATCAAGATTGTTTACCTTTAGTTAACTACCTAAACGGATAGAGTATAGGTGGAGTGAGCATGATGTGAACTGTCATTCCATCTTGTTCGTATGGATCAAAGACTACTATAGTATGTATGGATTGACAGCCCACTTCACCTAAAGCTTACACGGTGAGATTTATACAAAATCGCACTGCAGTGCTTGGTCGCCGAGACATTATCTGACTGGACTACCTTCGGATAATTATTTACCCCACAGCCTATGTTATTAACCCGACGTATTTATATTCCAGCCGGACCTGTAGAAGACTTCGTGAACACAAGCTGGCGCGAAGTGATGCACGAGATTGCCCCCCCGATAGTACGCGCCATCGTGGCCCGCACAGTGGAGGCAGTCGAAGCACTCTACAAATCCGTACCCGCGGAGGAACTTTACGTCGAATAAATCGCTAGTGTAGCAAAGAGTTGGTCAAAAGCAATAGGGTAGACAAGCAAAGTGATAATAAAATATAGTTAAGTTTCGAGTTTCTTTTATTTTTATAAATTACTAGCGGACGTCACGCGGTTTCACCCGCGTAGTTCCTGTTCCCGTGGGAGTACGGGAATAAAATATAGCCTATGTTACTCGCTGATAATGTAGTTATCCATTACTGAAAGAATTTTTCAAATCGGTCCAATGGTTTTTAAGTTTATTCGTTACATACAAAAATACAATTTCCTCTTTATAATATTAAGAATAGATATAGATGTTTCGCCCTTAATAATAGTACTAGGTATGTTCTCTCTCCATAGTTGTAATTTATAACTTGATGCGATCCTTACATTAATTTTCGCAAACAGTCATTCATGCCCAAGCCATACACATACTGGTGGTCTCTTTACTTTTACATACCGCCCCAAAGGAATGCAAATGTGGCATATTGACAAACATAGATCTATCTACCTTACTTTACCTTATTTGAGGTTGATGCCAATTAAACTAGTCCTCTAAAATGTATGACTTCCCATACAACTCAGAGGACTATCTTAATTGGCGTCAACTATGTATGTATGGGGACACCCTTTAATTTTCTACTTTTTTTTTTTCCTAGAATTGTAAATTTTGGTTAAAAGCTAGGTCTTACAGCACAAGTAAAGCAAAAATTCCACAAAATAAAAAAAAGTTGAAAATTAAGGTAAATTTTGGTACTTACAAGTTTTCGCGAAAATCTAAATTTGCCCATATCTTTTTATCGTATTGACTCAGGACCTTGATTTTTATACACCTAATAGGGACTTTAGACCTCAGTATCTGGTATAAATTTCAACTTGCTAGGTTCGCTCGTTCCTGAGCAAATCGGTGATGACACACGGACAGACGGACAAGAGAGTGATATTCTAAGGGTTTTATAACCTTTTGAAGTACGGAACCCTAAAAAGAGTGGCAAAGGTCTTACTATCAGCAAAGGGCAAATGCTCTTTGTGCTAGCCCAAACGTGGGGTTTCGTGCGGTTCATCTCCATAGGAAACGACCAATTCCAGCTGTCCACTTATCCTTAGCTTCTGACGTTGCTCATGACGGCCTATAAATAATTTAGATTATTTGCCAATAGGCGGAATTTGCCAAAGAAAAAGATAGGTTTAATATTGTGCGAGGAAAAAAGGGTAAATCTGTACACAAACCAAACAGGGGCAAATAAAACCGAAATTATAATAACCGAAGTCGATATGAACTATCCGATTTAAAATGTACATCACTAAAATGTCATTTTCATGCTGTCAGTCATATAGTGTCAAACTATCAAAATGCAGCCCAGCCCGTCGAGTCGATTGATCTATTGGAGGTTATGTGTCAGATGGTAATGTTATGTTGTTATTGACGGTTTTCAACGTTGAAATTGATAGTTACCCGTTCTTAAAGAGTAACGAGAAGGTGAAGAAACCCAAATAAATCAACAATATGCTGTGCCCAGAGGTATGGAATTTTCCTCCACCGAAAGTAATGGTAACTCATAGAGAAAATCAAGATTTAGAATCGGTAAACAAAGCTATACATAAGAACAATTTTTACAAAAGTCTGATTGTTACATGTCCAGATGAAATACACGCGCCAAGTCTCATTCAAGATATTATTACAGAAGACACAGATTATTATAAATTAACGCATTGTTCACTAACGGAATTTGTGGAACCAGTATTTATTGAAAGTTTTGCAAAAACTGGGAAAGTACACTGTTTGTCAGTTGGAAGAAACTGTATCATACAAAATTGTGCAGTTATTACTGATGGACATCTTATACTGAACATTCTTGAATATATTTATCAAACATTAGGATTCGAAGGAACAAAACGGCCTCATGGCTTCTATGAAGTTAAAATAGATCTTAAAAGTATAAAGAACTATTCCAAAGTGCGATCAGGGTTGCAGAAACTGGAAGAGTTTGATTTTTACTTAACATGGGAGCCAAATAATGAAGATATTTGCCCATCATCTATAGCAAAATATTTTAGTGAGAGGAACATCAATGTTTCAGTTCATTCACTAAAAACTAGGAATATATCACCATCAGTCACTGAAGTACCATCAATAAAAGATGTTGATGCTGAAGAGATGGTTGAATGGATTGGTTTGCTGGCTCATGATGCAGACATTGCCTCCACAGAAGCATATATTAGCACTTACAGTCAACCTGACAGTGAGAATGCATTAAAAACTGGAAGAATATCCATCTTGATAGCCAAAGGCTTTATAACTCCTTCCTTGATCAGTCATATTTGTGAGAAACTATCAGAATTTGTTCTGGCCAGAGAAACTGAGAACTATTGGGCATCAATAAGTATACAAAGTGATGACAACAGCTTGTGGCAATGGAACACCAGTAGCCCTAATATGATCCAGGCTCATGACTCTTCATGTAATGTATTCTTTACACAAAATGGTCATGTACTGTATTCAATAGGTCAATTAAAGTATTCATAGGAACGAAACAAGATGTCATCTTTCAATTTTACAACCTTGAACACTTTTAGGTCCTTCAGAATCAGATAGTTGAGCTTTTGAAACAGTAGAACAATGTCTGTTCAATTAATTTTATCTATTTTCATTTAATGAGGTTAACTTCATAGGTAATGAGGGAAAAACTAAAATACTTAGAACTATATTTTAATGACTCTCATAGAAAGTATTTCAATTACTAACTTACATAATAAGCAAAAGTTGATCTAATCACAAAGTGCTATAAAAATGATATCAATGGTTGTCCAAATTAAACAAGTTAACACAGGTAAGTCTGCAAATATTCACAAAGAAGACGGGTAAAAGACTCAAAAGAAAATCTGCTATCCCCAGGAAGCACCCCCACTCCCCCACTATAATGATGATTTTGTACTGGAGATCTGTTACAAAAAGAAAATAAAAAAACATCAATTTAGATTACTTTTATTGAAACAAACCAGTACATATGACATTTACATATCATGTGCCCTGCACCAATAATAAAATAAAAATCAAAAGATTCCAATCATTTGTTCACTGAGATATGCCAGGAATGCTATTAAATAAATCACAACATCTATTATAGCCTTACATTCTATCTACATAGGTGCGCAACCTATTGGGTGTTGTTTTCTGGACTTCCAACCCTGATATATTGAAAAAATAGTATTAGATACTGAAATTATTACCCATTTATATAGAGGCACAAACATCAGTCCAGGTTGAGGCTGCTTCTTTTATCCACCTTGTACTTGCAAATGTACTTTTGTTTTGATGAGACAGCTGATGTAAATGCGAGTCCAGGACACATTATAATATCAGCAGTAGCCGATAACCCCTAACCAGAAACTTGTTGCAAGCTGATACACACTAATGCTACAGTTACAATAAAGGGGTGACTGAAGTGAAGGTTCTTCTAGACCTTGGCCAGTCCGATGACACCGCAGGCGATGCGGGCACCGGCGTTGCCTGTGGTCTTGCTCAGGTCGTGACCGCCCAGGCCCAGGTCATCAGGATCGGCGTGCACCACCAGGGTGCGGCCCACGATGCTGTTGGGGCCCGTGAGGGAGATCTGATTGTCCTGGATGCATACCTGGAATGTTTGGAGGTAGGGATTTAAAGTATGTTACAACAGTATGGTTTAGGCTAAATTGATGGTAGGAACTGGAGTGTGTCGTTATTGCATCCTCACGCATCACGTTTTCGCGCTTAGATATGTTAGGTTACCTAGCAAAGATAAATGCCTTTTCTTAATGTCTGTAGAATTTGATAAACTTTGTAAATAATGCTATGATGGTACCAAGTATGGTAGTCATGATTTTTTTCAGTAACATAGGAACCCGTGTGGAACAACAGGTATTTGCACGCTAAGCTGTGTAAGCTTGGTATGCAAATACCTGTTGTTCCACAATTTCTAGCTGTAAATATATTTACCTTAGTGACGCCGCCCTCATAATACGACTCAACGTTGCCAAGGTCGCCGACGTGGCGGATTTCACTTTCCGGTGAGCCGTGATCCAACTTCTCAGGGTTGAAGTGAGCTCCCGCTGACGTGCACCCGTTCGTGTTGTCTCCGAATTCATGCACATGGAATCCGTGCTTACCCTGAAAGAGAAGGAAATTCATTTAAACTATTTGTTTTTATTCGAATTCTAGACTTTTTCTAAAATAAGTACCTATTCTTTATAATATCAGCTATCTGCTAGTGGAAGTTTCGCCGAAATCATCCAACTGTTTCGGAGACGGGAACAAACAGACTTAAAAAAAAAGTGTTTTTTATATAGGTATCGTATTTAGTAAAAATCTGTTATTTTTTTATTACAGACACTTCAATTTTATTTATTTGTGAAGATCTCTTCCAAAGTGTACCTTATGCTGGGAGAGATTTCTGTAGAAATAAGCATCTACCATCATGCATATACCTACCTGTATTTCTGTTCCTTTTTCCCATCCTACTATGTAAGGTCACCTAAAGTGGTTTTCTTTAGTTTCTGACTATCTGTATGGGATGAAGGCATGACTTTGTGTATATGTATGATGAATTTGGATGGGATTTATTGTACCTAAATGTCACCGGAAAATTGCAGACTCCGTAAGTGGCAAGGGAAACTGCAAAAGCAACGGTTAGTGTTTATTGTGAAGGTGAAAATATTAGTGAACTAAAGTTTCTAATAAAGGTCGGTCTCTTAAAATTGCCAATGTGCTGTTACCAGATATGAAATCAGATAACATTGTAAGAAATCAGAAAGGCTTAAATATATTAAAAACAATTGTTTTCATTAGTTAACCCACTTTAAGCTTTGGAGTTCAACAAGAGTAATTGAGATAACTTATCACATAATTATTACTTCATCGCATTTTGTTAGTTGAAAATTTTCTTTATTCACATAAATAATAAGTATGTAGTTCGGTTGAATCTATTATTTTGTAGCGTACCAGTATTACGACATACTTTGTGACCTCGGCTGTGGCATCTAAGTATAATGAAATTATGCTGTATTGATAGTCATCGTATATGCTAATTTATGAGTAGGTACACCACACTACCTATATCAAACTTGCATAGTCATTCTGTTTTTTTTTTTGTTTATTTAATGTGTTACGTGTTACGTTAATCACTAGTTTTTTACAGCTGCTTCACTCACATGAGTCACATGGAAATGAGGCTGATGGGTCGGTAGTTTGAGATCTCAGCTTTGTCTCTATTTTTGTAGAGTAGAATTATGTTGGAGTGGCACATTTCAGTGGGAATTTGGCCTGTGTGTAGGATGGTGTTGAAAAAGGATGTGATGTCAGGTACAATAATGTTTCGCTCTAACTTCAGAACTTCTGTAGTTATTCTGTCCACCCCTGGGCTTTTATTGTATTTCATCTCACGAAGCGCCCGTTGAACTTTGTAGACTCTAATGGGTTGGATAGAGTCAGGACGGTTATAAACGAAGTGTCTAAACCGTTTCTGTGGGTCCTCGTATAGGTTTTTGTAGAAGTTTTTAAAAAAATTCGAGAAGTTTGCTAGGACTACCTTGCTTCGTCCCATTCTCATCTTTAAGGTTAGACATACGGTTAGAAATCCACAATATTATAAATGTCACCGGAAAATTCTAGACTCCGTCAGATTGTAATAAATCTAGATTAGACTAGAGTCAAGAGCAAACCCACATTAAATAAAAATTATAAAAAAAAAATATAATTTCACTATTCATTAAGAAAAAATTGTTTTGTATACAATAAATCCCATCCAAATTCATCCGTGTCTTATTTAGCAAAAAAAATTGTTTATAACTAAACGCAATATTTTACAATCTTACGGCGTTTGCCATTTTCCAGTGACACAAGACAAATAAATATCGGGTGCATTTTACACACACATCAATATTTCAATGTGGGCAGCTAGAAACTACAGAATGCCACCTGCTTGATCCTTACACACCTCTTTTGAGTCATTAAACTGATTCATCGCCGCACCCAGTTTCAAAAACTTCTTGCTGTGGGGGTGAACAATTATTTCATCATTAACGATAATGGCAAGCCTATTCTGCCATCAGCTGTGTGTACAAAAAATTTACTTTCTTTGGTTTTTTCACTGATTTAGACTTGATTGAGTTTAGTTGACATCAAACCAAGAAAGTGAATTGCAGGATATATTTTCTTACGGTTTTTGAGTGGCTCTATGTGTTTTCCTTGAAATTAATGGTAAGTGACTTACCATTCATTTCAAGGATTCAGATGTTTCAAATCTTTTGTTTATTCTTTTTTATTTTCATAATTATTATAAAATGGGCTAAAGGGATACTGAGGTAAAATCTCACTAATTAAATAAAATTGCTGTTCGAGTTATACATAATGTAATGCAAAAGAACTGTCTCACACCTACCTAATTAAGATGTAACTGTATGAGCTATTTGAAATCATCTACAGATAATTTCAAGTTAAATTGATTCTTTATTCTAAGATATCATTATTATTTTTTAAATACATAATAATACTTATTAAATGGTATAGTTGTAAAAATAATGCAATTTGAAAAGGTTGTTAACCACTGATTTTTGAAAATCTAAACAATATCCAGATACGAAGGCTACAGCCTTGTTCTAGGGAAAAACAATTATAGTTTTGTTCTGGGTAGACCCTTCTGAAACTAAATTTGAAGGAGTTTTAATTGGTTTAAAAATGGCACGACACTTGTATCATCTGCCACGTTAAAAATTCGATAAAACAACTGTTGTGACATTTGCAAGGATTGGTTAATTAATACAACACAATTACAAACTTGATAAATAGGTACCTACGTAATTTTATTTAAATTAAACATACTGCTTACCTTTGCAAGACCTTTGATTTCACCAGTCAGCACTACACTTGATTTTTCATTCTGGAATTTAAAAAAAGAAGTGGGTACATTTTGCTTAAACATACCAGTATGGAAAAGAGTAGCAGATTTAAGGTGTATTTCCATGTAAAAGACATTTATTTATAGTGGAAACACTATTAAGACCTCAGTATAAATATCTAGTTACGTGTTAAGTAGGTAGGTAATATTTTTGTTAAATAATATCTAATTATTTTGTAACAGTAATGCTGATGAAGATTATTTGCCAAATAATTACATTTATCTGCTTTGAACCTATGTAGATAAGCGGTTATCATGATCAGTAACTATAAAATGTTAATGTCATGCTGCTATGCACTATTCCTGCCGAAATCGATATACCTACCCTGAAACTGGTTTACAAGGTATACCTTATCAAAAAAAACATCACATATTTACATGTATAATGTTTACTATCTTGGGACGTACGATAAGAATAAATTTATACGTAGGTAGGTAGCCGCATCAAGTGACTACTCGACATTTTACGTCGTAGAAACTACAGAGTTCAAACTACAACTTGTTCAAGGTTATATAATAAAGGCACTTCTCTTGCAGGTTTGTACAAAAATGCGTTTAATAATTACATTTTGGTCGAAGTATACGGTTCCGCTGACATCGCCCTTGAGGACACACACAGCTCGTGTCGGCATTTTGAATTCAAATTGGCTTTTACGACTCGAAAATAACTAAGACACTGTAAATCACTAATAACTGACGATATTTAGATCTTTACGCTATAATTTCTTGTTGAGTAATGATTTTTTACTGACGACACTGGACACACAGCACTACCTACTGAAAAGACCGATAATTTTTTGACATTGACGTTTCGTTTTCCGCTGCTGCCCCCACTCCGGAAAAGCCGCATTTCAATGTGAAAAAAAAACAGAAAACGATTGATCGTAAAGCTCGTTTCACACTTAAGGTTGTGTAATGAGATTTTAACGTGCTTGTTTATTTACAATGTGGACCTTGGATAGATTTTAAGATTTTAGACCCCACAAGAGGTTCAGGCAGCGAGCAATGGAGCGCAGCATTGCACCGTGTTAAGAACACAGTGCTGCGTTCTAAAACACAAATCACCGACGTCACACAAAAAGCTAAAGTGGGACTGGATCGGACACGTTTACCGCATACCGAACAATTCATGGGCTAAAGCAATCACAATGTGGGTCCCAAAAACTGCCCGACGACATCGCGGGAGAGTGAATACCCCGGCGAAAATGGCGGGACGAGCTTGACGGCTATCGGCAGGATTAGTCCACACTTGCCCAAAGTCGTGAGGAATGTCAGGAAGAAAGGGAGGCCTTTGCCCTGTAGTGGGCCACAATTGGCTAAAATAGTAACACTTCACAATGACCTCACCGCTGTGACCGTGATGTAGGTAGTCATCCGACCCTCGTTTGGCTCATAGGCACTGTTATAGTAGGCGCCAGATAATCTTGGAATAACGGTCATTGACCCACCTACAATTATTGACATTATTAATTTGAAAAACGGAATTAACACACAAAGCTGTCCCGAATCATCATCTCTCGTGATCCTTAACATTGTCTAATAATGAAAAACGATTCATATTTAATTGTTCAGGTACCTATGAACAGTTATTAGGGAAAGGTCAATATACTTTATTCCACATTTATCTGGCGCCTACTATAGTAATGGCTGTTACAAAATAAATACTATAATAGTTAACAGTAAATAATTAAAGTGTTGATCCACCAATAATGCCACTCACTTTGAAAACTTTGAAAAATATAGCGCCATCTGTTGGCTCAGTTTTGCGTATGATTTACTTTTGCGTACGAGCTATACCCGGCATTACTTTCAGTCGTTTCAGTGACTGCTGCTGTCACTAGCGAAGGGAAATAGTTACTTACTCTGTGGCGAAGGGTAACTAGCCTACTAGCCGCAATAACTTAGCTAACCAGCTATTCGTGGTTGAATAGCTAGTTATATAGCCGGCTATTTCAGATAATGGCTTTAACACCCGGTTTTAATAACGTATCTACCTTTAACCAACTGTCAACTCGTCTTGTTTGTTTCTCAAGTTTTACGACATGGTATTGGGAACATGCAGAAACTATAGGTGGCAGCACAGAAGTGTTATTGTCAAGTATTCTTGAAGAAAGAAAGAAAGTTTCGAATAAACAAGACTAGATGGCGCCGTGAACGTTTCCTACAGTGATTTGTAGTAAGATGTCGCATCGATCTGTTAACGCATCGTATGTTCGTATATTCTAGTTAGCCAATAGAAAGTAGGTAATCATGTTCACGATTATCATAGCCATCGCTATTTCTTCAATAGCTTAGCTGCTATATGGCTAGTTATTAGAAAAGCTACCCATCTCTTGCTGTCAAATGGCAATCAGAGTTTTTATATATTCTGTGGTCAGTAGATCCAAAACGATCCAATCCAACATACAACTACAAGTCACAACACTTGCAACTGTCGTGCCATCATCGTGCTCATTTGTTTGGATCATAGGTTTGGATTGTGTCGGGCTTTTAAAAATATTCAAGGATTTTACGGATGGAACTGAAACATAAGTTTTTTCGTGTCTTATTTGAACTAATTGTGAACGGTTTTTATAATAACTGACAACACAGGGATGGCAGAAAATGAATTTCAGTTTCCAGCTCCAACAAATTCGAACGTAAGTACATAAATATTGTAAGCGCGTGTACTGCCGCCGCATTCGTTATGAAATACAGTACCTACCTTACCTTTCATTACAGACTTTACAGACAAAATCTTTTTGTCTGTAAAGTCTGTAATGTGAATGCTTTGGTGTCCTGTATGAAGTGCTAGGTCCTGGAAGCCTAGTCCTGCCGGGAAGCCGAAAATGCCAGCCTAACTTTTCTGTATAAAACCGGACTTCTGGACTTATTAAGAATTTTTGTCTAAATACATAACATAATCATAATAGGGGTACCTACAAACATTTTTCTAAAGAACTCTTAGAATTGAAAAAAAAAATCTACCAAAAGTCAGATGGGCTGAACACATCAAAAAAGCTTTACCATCTGGAAACCTGACAACCCTACCTTACCTGTTAGCTTATTGAAGTACTGCTACAGGTTTATGAATTTACGCATTCGGTCAGAGATTTTAGTTTAGTGGCAAATAAATAAATTGGAACTCAATAAAAGACAAACTTAATATTGTAATAATAATTTATTTGAGTGCTTGGGAGAAGGACATGTTATAATCGTGGTCAAGATTGTATGCACAGGAGTATCTTGACCACACTTTCAGAATAGAAAATTTCAAAATTATGTATAATTGGCCTTAATTTTGAAGGCTTGCAAATAAGTCGACAAAAGCTTGTGCAGATAATATAAACTAACAATATAATATAAACTAACAATATAATATAAACTAACAATATAATATATAACTAACAATATAATATAAACTAACAATATAATATAAACTAACAATATAATATATAACTAACAATATAATATATAACTAACAATATAATATAAACTATCAATATAATATAAACTAACAATATAATATATAACTAACAATATTATTACTAGTTTTTATCCCTCAAGGGGTGTTACGAGTTTGACTAGATAATTTGGCATGTTAAAGGTTGATCCACACATAGGTATTGGGGATGTGGCCGGGATGTGGTCTGTACATCTTATATGAACTCTTTTTCACACAATCTAGTCTAAGACATATTCAGGGCCGTCTTTTGTTTTGCCTATTGGAGGCCTTGGGCACGGATTAATTGGGGCCCTATGACTTTGAAATAGGTGAAAAATCAAACAAGATTTTAGATTTATTTGACTTAAGTCACATTAAATGAAAAGATAATTGTAATATTATTTGGAACATAAACTCGTTTAGCATTTACAAGTTAGTGCTTAAAAATCTATAGAAAAAAAATCTATGGAGTGAAACAAAAATATTTTTTCATTTGTTTTTCTTAAATTAATAGATTTATCAGTCAGCAATAGGTGATCTGGCAGAAACTATGGGGCCCCCATCAATCACAGGGCCCTGGGCACATGCTCTTAGTACCCAGTGGAAAAGAGGGCCTGGACATTTTACACCAAGTTGTAATGAACCACGGCTCGGACACAGCCCTGTCACGCACAGACCTGACATGTGTGGATAAATGAATGATTGTCAGATGACCCCGGTTTGGCTAAAATTATTCTTAACATACTAAGTGTATGCATCTCTAGGATATTTAGTATCTAATTTGCAACAGCATAAATATTTTTTGTCCATTAGATCTTTGAGTTAAAATTCTTTTATGGCACACCATGGCAACATTCAACTTAAAATAAAGAAATATTATGTTTTTACTATAGTATGCGCCAGATAAATGTGGAATAAAGTATATTGACCTTTCCCTAATAACTGTTCATAGGTACCTGAACAATTAAATATGAATCGTTTTTCATTATTAGACAATGTTAAGGATCACGAGAGATGATGATTCGGGACAGCTTTGTGTCATTAATTCCGTTTTTCAAATTAAAAATGTCAATAATTGTAGGTGGGTCAATGACCGTTATTCCACGATTATCTGGCGCCTACTATAGAATAATGATAACAAACTGACTTATAATTTCATTGGCAATCTCTTTGAAGGATATGAAGAACTCCCATCTGTTATAATTCCAATGATGTATTAAATGCCATTCTGTAAATAATAAAGCTTACCTATTATATTTACCATTCTTAACAGTAATACTAAAGGCATACTGAAAGTTTCTGGATTCTGATAAATAATAATATAAGACTTACATACAATTATTATTTTTCAAAGTATATTTTCCTCACAATGAATGCATTTTTGCTGAAACCATTGTACAAAGCAGTTGGACACGTCTTCCTTAGGGAGGTCCCTAAGGAAGACGTTCAATGGCTTAATGGAACGAATTTACCGTCGATTCAGAGCTCGTAAAACGTGTGCCTCTAAATTTGTCATTAATTTTTGGAAACAGAAAGAAGTCGCTGGGTGCGAGGTCCGGGCTTTAAGGCGGATGCGTCATCATTTCCACATTTGAAGCCTTCATATACGCTTCCGTTTCCTTAGCGGAATGTGAGGATGCGTTATCGTGGTGAAGGATGGATGACATTGCTTCGAGGACGCTTTTCGCGAAATTTTTCAAAGACTGGGCAAGCAAGTGTTGACGTACCAATCTGCAGTCCTGTGATCTTCAAGCGATACTGTAGTGTAATGTCCTGATTTGCCGAAAAAAGAAGCAACCATTTCGGCCAATGCTTCGACTTTTCTCAACTTTCATCGGCAGATCTTGAAAAGGAATCTTGAAAGACCCACGCTGCCGACTGGCATTTTCTTTTGGGTTCAAAGCAGTACGCCCAGGTTTCGTCACATGTCACGATGTTATAGACAGCCAACGACTGTCCTCCGTTAATCTTTTTTATCATTTTACGGCACCACTGGACAAGCAGTCGTTTCTGGTCCTCCGTTAAGTCATGCGGTATCCATCGAGTGCAAAGCTTCCCTTCGGATGCACATGTGAAATGTTTTGTTCTTGGCTCATTCCAAGTCGTCGGTCGAGCTTGACGTACCTCGTCATGGAGTTGATGAAGTCCACGTCTAAATTCTCCAAACCACGAATACACATAGCTTCGACATGGTGCTTCATCACCAAATGCCAATTGAAGTCTCTGGCAACTCTGATACAACGAAAATGTACTCGAGTTAGTTAAATGCATTTTGATAGCGACATACAATTTTAGAAAGGACGCAAAAATAAAAAAACAAATGACAGTCTCGCAAGTTAAAAGTAACGTGTTCCAAACAGTTCCATTTTCGAATTCCATAATTGATTTTTCATTACTGTAAGTGGCCGGATCCAGAAACTCAGCATTCGCCACGTATTTACATTTTATGGTTGTGCTCCAACTGTAGTCCGTTATAACTCTTCTATTTGAAGAGATCTAATTTGTATGTTTTTCATTGCAGTATGCTACAGATATCGCTAATAACGCTACTATAGTAGAAGAAGGTCCAAAGGTAAGATTTTTCATTCAGAGTGCAGCATTAGAATAGGGTCTTTAAAATAATATATAATAATAAAAATACAATGGGTTAATTATTAATTAATTTGTTTATTTACAGATTTGTCCTCTGTGCAGCTCGGTCGTGCGACTGTACTACGTTGATTTCTTCACAAGAATATTTATGTGCACCAACATGTCATGTGAATATCCTTTTGGAAGTAATTTCACTATTTATACCAGGGATGACGAGGGACCCTGCCTGCTTTATGGCGTGGACTTGTCACGCATGCCTCGCAGACGCTACCAAAAGTCAACCAAATCTGTGGGACAGAGTTCAATAGGAACATCTACTATTGCTACTAACTCAAATTTGTCGTCGTCAGAATGGGGTGAGCTGAACCCACCAAGCCAAACCTATGATTCTGACGACAACCTGAGCACAACTTCATCGAAAATATTTTCAAGAAAAACTAGTAAACGTCTGATGGAAAAAAGAGCTAAAAAACAAGAGGATGAAGAACATATCAAACAAAAAGTTAAAAAAATAAAGGAATGTAACAAGGTTTTATTTGATAGCAAGGACGACTTTGAAACAATCCGGAACGCGAAATGGATCCAGAATTTATCTACAATGCAGTCCTCGTCCGGAATGAGGCTCGTCACAGATCATGAGATGCAGAAACTGAAGAAGACACAAGAGAATATCTGTCATGGCGAATTGAAAATTGACATTGATACTAAGAAAGATTCCATGTCTTCAATTGTAATTGAAATTGGTAATATTACTGGTGGAAATAATTCCAAGCCAGTCTGAATATTCAGTAAACACATTGAAATTTTGTTTGGATATTTTGGAAAAATAAGTAGTTTGCTACGAAGCCTGTAGGTCAATAACTTATTGAATACATTTCATGATTTATTTGCTACCAGGCTTGTAGTATGAACAGCGTTTATAAAATTGGACGATCTCTGAGCTTGAACAAGTCAAGGATGCAGTATCATATTTATTTTCACTGGTATTCGGGAGCTCTGCACGTGTGTATGTCGGTCAAAAATAAGCGCGTTGTTCAGTTTTTGTTGCGCCATTTACTCCGTAATTATTATAGGATAGATACGGCGGAAGATGCAGATCGAAATTGTAGCAGATCTGTATCTGAAGTTACTTTATAATTAATGTTAATTGATATTCTCAAATGAGTGCTATGGTTGTTTCGCTTTAGCATGGCCTTTGCGCTCATTGCCCTTTAATTAATTTCTTCGGACGAATCTGAAGAATAAACTACATAAGCAACGTTTTTTGTAGTAGAAAATGTTAAGGATCGGAGTTTCGATTCGCGATGACGTTCTTCATTTTTGGAAGAAGAATGTCATTCATTGTAGGTGGGTCAGTGTCCGCATTGAAATCCTAAAATGGAAAAGCTATAGTTCTGTCATGTAGTGTATGTAACCATGTATTATTAATATCATTATAGATCTATGATGTAACCCACCTAAGGGCATAACGTAATGATTACCACAGAATATTATACCTGTTTATTTTTAGGGTATTGTGATTTACTACTGCTTTACCTATGTATTTCAAAATTTAAATACAGTGTATTTAGTCTTCTCAATTTGTTTTTTTATTCCAGTTCCCTGTCTTACCCTATTGAAATTCTTATCAGTGACCATTTTTTGTCGCCAGGACGATAAAACTTTGCGTACTATTGTATAAATGAAAGTTCTTCTAACTCAACAGTCAGATTTGTTGCTGGGGAGTTGCGCCACTTCTTCCCAGCTTAAACACTAGGAAGTGGCGACGGGCGGGGTGTTTTTGGGGGACTGTCTTTTTGTAAACGTTGACGTTCAAAAAGTGCTGACGCTCAGCCTAATTTGAATAAATGACGTGGCTTTGACTTTGATCAGAAAAAAAAGTTCTTAATCAGAGAGGACTTTTGAGGACTTGGAGAAGGCAGTTCATATATATTATTGTTACACTAGATAGAACTAATAAACAATAGTCTAAGGTAGCTTTGGATCGAAATAGTAAGTCATGGGGGAGGCCTTCGGCTAGTCTTGGGATAATGCAGATTGCCAGTAACAAGTGTTATTGCATTATATTATAGTCCTGAGGACGTTAGTGGATACAAACCTATTTGCAAAAGTAATGATGTGATAATTTACGGAGAATGAAATGTAGCAGGCATGGATTTAAGGCCTACGCACATCGGGAAGGAATGGCAGAGGATTTTGTCACCGTCAGCGCACACTCGCCGCTTAGATACTGTAGCATTCCGGCGGCCTACCAAGACATCCCGTGACGTGCCAAATGGACGGCGCAAGTGTGGTGTGCATGTACTCCCGCTTGCACTGCCTCACCCTGTGGCATTCGGCGTGCCGTTGCATACCGCAGTGCGCTGCGGCATCCGGCCGCGGGATCCCTCTGCGTGCTTTTCAATGCCGTGTCAAGAAATCCCTTTCGATGCCACGAAATCAAATTAAAACATTGGCATTTATGTCGTTTTGCTACTAGGCAAGTTTGAAAGTCCTTTGTTAAAAATTTTAATCCTCTGCCATTCTGTCCCGGTGTGCGTGGGCCGTTAGCGCCTACCTATTTTTTGATAGCAAATTGTCTTGATCTAGTAACAGAATACTCTAATCATTCAGGCTTATGCTTGGCAGTGGTCTCACACGGATATTTTACTAGCTAAACTAACAGCCCGCTGTTGCTCCAACTACCTTTGGGCTAGGCTAGGATGAGTCATTCGCGCATGATATATCATCATCAGTAAGAATTTAGCAGGTCCGCCAGATGTACTAATGTGGGCATCGTCCTCTGCGGCTGTTACCCTACGTGCTCAATGGTTCCTTGGAGTTTAGCGTTTATCTTGGTAGGTAAGTTAGCGATTTGAAACCACTACATAATATTTATACGTACCTACAGCTACATACCCGCCGACTATAAATACTTACCAATTTACCTAAGTATCTAAGTAGGTATCTACAAGTAGTAGGTATACTTACATATCTAGGTGCGGTATCTAGTTACCTACCAAGAGTTGTTTAATTGAAAGTGACTGTTGAACATATCTGGCGATTTCCTAGCTTCATAATTTACAGGTACCTACCTACCTAGGTAATAGGCATATTAGTTGGGACGTAATGACTGTAGAAAACGATAATGTAGTTCCGTAATTTATACCTAACTAGCTGCCGCCCGCGGCTCCGCCCGCGTGAATGGCGAAAATTATCCCAAGGGAACATACTCCCGGGATGAAAATCCTCCTATGTGTTATTCCAGACTATAATCCTACCTCTGTGCCAAATTTCATCAAAATCCCTCAGATCCCTCTGCATGCTCTTCACTATCATGAACGATCCTTGTGCTCCTGATTATTTAAAACAATATTTTAAAGTGTTGGGTAGTTCTTACAGTCTCAACCTTCGAGGATCCAAAAACTATCCTAAGTCCTTTCCCGGGACTCAAACAATCTCTATACCAAATTTCATCTAAATCGGTTCAGCCGTTTGCGCGTGTAGAAGTAACAAACATAAACCCACACGCACAAACTTTCGCCTTTATAATATTAGTGTGAAGTGTGATTCTACAGTCCGGTTCAGTGTTCAGTGCACAAGCTGATATAGTCAACTAGTGGTGGTTATTGGGGTCGATTCCCAGCAGACAATATAAGAGTTCCTACTGTTACAAGCTAAACAATGGCAAAGGCCCAGCATAGACATTGATTGCTTATACCGGCACTATGGTGGTAAAAAATCCGGCCAAGTGCGTGTTGGGTCATGCGCAGTGAAGGGTTCCGTAGTTGCACGTCACAATTGCCGACTTAGAATGATGCTTTTTGTTTTATTCTATGAATAAATTAACTGAGTTCACAGTGTAACGGTTAGAAACGTCTAAAAACGGGCCCACATGACGATGGTAACTGAAGAAAGAGTTATAGGTAAAATCCAACTTCTCAAGGGAAGATAAAAACAATATTATCTATTTGAGTAGGTACCACCGCGAGTAGAGGCAAGCTCTTGTAATGAGGATGATAACCTGCTATTTACTACCTTTTTAACCGACTTCCAAAAAAGGAGGAAGTTTGTATTTTTGAAGTGACAACTTCTTATGGGTGGGTAAACCGCTTCGTAACGTAACGCGTTACGGTGCCAGTCTGTTTGGCTTCTCTTTCTCTCACGCATACGGCAGCGGTAGGCAGGCTCTTCCTCTCTCACTCTAACCCACAGCGCTAGTCGCATTTCGGACAGACGCGAGACGCTTCCCATATTAAATAGTTCAACTTAGATTACTTAGTTTAAATTATCACTTCTGTCGGGCGTCCCGAGACGTACACTTTTTTTTTATCTAATGACTCCGTCATAATTGAACCGATTTGAAAAAATATTTTTCTATGCTAAAGCTATATACTTTCCGATTGGGCCCATAGAAATTTCATCAATCGGTTCAGTAGGTAGTTTGGTTTTTAAATCTAAATAGCTGGAATAATATGTCATACAAGTAAACGAAATTGTGTATTCTGTTTTTCTGTGACTTTCCAGTGATGTTGATAGTTGTGGTGTGGGTACCACTAAGAAGTGAAAAATAAAAAAAAAACTATTTACAAAAAATACAACAGCACGCAACGACACTTGACTCTATACCTATACCAAATTCTAACTTTCTAGTGCTAAGCGTCTCTGAGCTAAACCGCAGACAGACAGACGGACATAGACAAAAACTATAAGGGTTCCTTATTGACTACGGAACCCTTAAAAAGGTTGAGTACCTATTTAGTCAACCTTTTTTCCTCCTGAATTGTCTCAGCATATCGTCAAGGTGAATGTAACCATATAGTTACGCCCTATATCTACCATTAGTAGATGTAGCGTAAGTACCTATACGTATATAGTAGTCGACTATGTATATGGTTAGATTCGTCGCTGGTATATACCCAAGTAGATACATATGTATGGAGGTAGGTACATGTAATCTAGTATTGATGATACTCTAGAGGCGAGGGAATCGAGTCACGTGGTTAGTGAAAGCTAATGCGGTGGCTGTCTCATGTGTCTTTATGTTTAATTAACTTTTATCTTTGATAGGAACTAAGTAGTTAGCAAATTCCCTACGGAATTTAGAATTAGGTAGGTAACCCTAATTCAGTGGCATTTTATCAGCCGAAAGACATCCACTGCTGGACATATCTAGGCTTCGCCACGTTTGGCAGGCGGGTTGGCGATCGCAGTGTAGCCGTTGCAATGCACAGAGAATGCTGCTGCCCATTCTCTGGTGAGTCCTTTAGTCTCCCCTTACGACACCCACGGGAAGTGATGGGATAGTGCTATTCTTTTGCGACACTATACAGTGGCGTAGGTATTTAAAGATTTGACGCCCGGGCCAAATAATTATCCAAACCATAATTAACAAAAAAAAAAAAAGCTCTTGACTTTGTTTTTTTTATTCCCAAAAAATGGTCTTTACATGCTTTTATTTATTTTCACTTGTCTCGTCTGTCTGTCACACTTGCAAGTTTAATTTGACACACTTCTCGGTTTCCGATTGAGCTGAAATTTTGCACGCATATTTATATCGCGTGACAATGCAATATTATGATGAAATGGAGCTGATCTGATGATGGAGCTGGAAGGTGGTCATAGGAACTCTGTAATGAAACGACGCAACCCCATCGAGGTTGGGCTCGTATGATTCGTCTTGACGCGTACTTTGTCTCTAAATGGTAACCAGGGCTTCATATTGAAGCTGGAAGGTGGCCAAAGGATCTCCGAAATAAAACGACGTGACCGTATCGAGTTTGAGCCCTAGATAATATCCATATCCCTTTACACCTGACGGTATACGATAGTGCGAGTAAGTTTGAAAAAATCTCAAGTCCACGCGGATTCATTTTTGCGAACGCAACCGACGACGATCGATCGTGAGAGATGTCTCCTTTCGCGTCGTGGCGCCCGAGTCGTGGAATCGGTTGTTAGTTTTTCTCAACCGGAGGTAAAATATGGCCGCGTATTTTGATCCGACTAGCGACATGTGTAAGTATTGTTTTTTAATGTTTATTAATATAATTTGAGTATTGTTTTTGTTTTATTTTACAACACAAGTATTAATCAAATGCAATACAAACTATTTTTGATATTTTGTTTTGTTAGTTAGAAACAAATTGTAGCTAAACTTCAAGTAGCACGCTCGTGGCCCTTCGGTCGTAACCCTATAAATTAATTTCAACGTAGTTTTTGTTTATTGATTAAAAGCAGGTATTGTGGCTATGTAGTTGTTTGTTTTTTTTATTTTAGTCCGTCCTACATCTGATGACCGTGTCTTCGAACTCCGTGAAGATGGAATCGAGTCAGACATTGAAGACTTCCGACGACGAAGTAGATTCAGAAACAAAGCCGCGTGTTTTCGCTGAACTTTTAGGCGAGGACGAGAATTCTGAAGGTTCAGGCGATGACATAGAACCTGAACCTCTAATTCAGATAACGATCCCAAATGGGGGGGTAAAAAGTGGACGTTTCCGTAGTACTACTTTTCGTCAAACTGGAAGCAGAGGGAGTTCTTGTGGTACTACTTCGCAGCGAGTGCAATCACGCAGAGGACGTTCTCGTACTACGGTGACTAGGCGAAATCTGGAGCAAAATGGTCATGGAGACAACTGGAAGGATATTCTTTTTACCGATAAGCCACATGACTATACTGTAACTGTATCAAAAAACCCAGTTTGTACACCATCCGAATATCTTCATGATTATTTTGATGAAGGTTTCTACGAGGATACTGCTTGGTGTACAAACTTTAATCACATGCGAAAGACTGGTCAAGAACTTAAAACTACGAAAGCGGAAATAGCTTGTGTTGGATGTGCATATTCTCATGGGATACCTTCCATACCCACGAATGCCGATGTACTGGCGAGCTAATGTGAGGATTGGACACATTGCCGACAAAATAATTCGCGACCGATTTTTAACTTTACGTAATGCTCTTCATGTACTTGATCACGATCAGCCAACTGAAACTGAGACTAACAATCCACTTCGGAAGGTACAACGGATAATGAAACGGGTTCAGGATATCGGTAACAAGCTGGAAAGAGTTCCATCCTACTATTCCAAAGATGACCTTTCACTGGCCGATGTTTTTTTCGTCAGGTCGTAAAAATAAACCACGACCTGTAAGGTTTGAAAACATTGTTCTAACTTACTAACGAAGGTCTGATGCTCGATTTCCAGATTTATAGAGGCGCTAATACAATGTTTGCTGATACGTAAAGACTCAAAGGTGTCTGGGACCTTCTATCATACTCCATTTGACTAGAAGTGATGGATATGCTCACCTGGCTGTGTTTGATGACATAAAGCCACCAAGGTCTCACATGATGGAGGGATGCCATAGCCGATAAAAGATCCTATGTTCCAAGTGTGGTGTTTACCTGTGTCTTTCTCGAAACCAAAACTGTTTTGAATTGTATCACCTCAAACCATTATATTTAGTTACGTTTTTTCAAACTATGTTAATTTTTGTTATTCTTACTATATTTTTAAATAATTTGTAATCTGTTTTTTGTGCCTAAACGTTAAATAATTGTTATTCTATGATTTTGAGTTTTTCAGAGGTTGACTTCGTTTATTTTGAGAATTTTATTGATTTCTGTTTGGGAATTAGTCAGAAAAAGGTTTAATTAATTGTGAATTGATAAAGACTGATTAACGAAGAGGTTATTAAAATAAATAAGTAATGGTTAGTACTTAATTCGTTGTTTTTTCAAAGAAAAATATATTTAAAAAGGTAACACTCACTATTGTGAGACTTGTAGATTACACCTAAGTGTCACGAACGTGAGGGCACCTTTTCAGGAAAACTGAAAATTCAGGATTTTTTGTTGCATTTTTCCTAGCTTCCTTATACTCCTAAAGATCCCCTGAATTAACTTTTTCTTAAATATTTGCAACTTTTTTTCTTCGGGTGTAAAGGGTTATGTAAANTAAGTGTCACGAACGTGAGGGCACCTTTTCAGGAAAACTGAAAATTCAGGATTTTTTGTTGCATTTTTCCTAGCTTCCTTATACTCCTAAAGATCCCCTGAATTAACTTTTTCTTAAATATTTGCAACTTTTTTTCTTCGGGTGTAAAGGGATATGCAACCCCATTAGATTTGGGAAAATAAGGTAGTTCCATTTGTTAAGAATGTGAATTCTATTAAATGAAATGGAAATAGGTAATGAGAAACGTTACAAATAATTAACCAGTAATTACATAGCTAATTTGAACATGATTTTACTTTAACTTACAAGTCCTATTAATTAAAAAGATTTAAATTGTTTAAATATAGGTAATACAAATGATATGGGTACACTTTAAGTGCTCAAAACATCACATATATGTGCATACCTATTACGAATTACTACGGGTTATGGAAAAATGCCGCTTCACGCTACGAACAACGCCGTAATAAATCCCTATCCCCCATATCTAAAAATAAAGAAAAAAAAATCTTGGTACCTAAGTACGTATTACTTGATAATAAAAAGAACTAAAAAGTTAGAAATAATTTAATTCTGATAAGTAATAAACCATTTTATAGGTACCTACATTATATCCCATTTTTTAAAAGCGTGTAACATTTTGACGGCAAGAGAAATAAAGAAGGTGTAACAATCTTTTATTAAAAAAAAATGGGATAGGTACAATGTACCTACCTATAAAATGGTAGGTATATTTCTTATCAGAATTAAATTGTTTTTAACTTTTAGTCTTTTTTATGCGGGAGTGAGCGAAGAGAACTCGAAAATATTTGGACCTCGCCTCGAGTAAGTTCTCATACAGATTTATAGGAGTTGCTTTATTGACTTCTTCATAAAACTTAATCGATAATCGTCGAACTTCGAGGTTAAGCTACGCTCGCCGAGTTTGGTCCGTAGACCATCCATTTCATACCGAGTCTCCTCCGTGCCTCGGAAAGCACATAAATCTCTTGGTTCCAGCTATTACGGGCCTACCAGTCCATATCATTTTGGCCGTAGCGAAAACCCTTTCGTTGTTGAAAAGTTGGAAATTTTCATTAGTCTACTTTCTGTTCTTTAGCAAAAATTACAAATACATTTTCACAACCTATTATGTCCCATTGCTGGGCATAGGTCTCCCGCGTACCCTTCCACTCTTCCTGGCGTGTTGCTCTCTCCGGTGAATCAATCGTAAACATTATCTAGGAAATATTTCTTCCTTCTTTGCATTGTTGTAGACGTTGTAGTAAGCTGTCAGAGGCTCCATGTTTACGCATATTATATTGACTTTCATAATCGCAATGTAGACGATCAGGTACAGCCAGAGGCTGCTAGTTGTCTCCACAGGGCGTGGCAGGACGTTTTCCGAGGAGCTTGAACTTGACTTTCCCTAACGGACACTATTAGTCGTTGCGTGTGGAAGGCTACCTACGACGAACTTTAGGAACTTCTTCGGAGTAGAAAATAGACGGCGAAACTTGTTGTTTTTTTTTACTTAAATTTATTGGGGTTTTGATTTTCATTAGGAATAGTTCTTAGTAGCATCACAAAATTAGATTTATGCCCGACGAGGGAGAGCAGTGCTCAATAGACATGCCCTGAGTTGCCTTGGGTTAAACAAATGAAATTGGTGGTGTGGGTGTCTTGTGCCTGTACTCTTACGGGAAATATGGCTTCATGTTATGCAATGATTAATAACCAGATAACCTTCCGACCAAAGGTGATCGGAAGGTTATCCTTGGGGCGCTCTTGACTTCGATCTCACCTGATGAAAAGCAATAGGCGAGTCTACAATGGAACGAGCGAGCCCAGAAGATGCTTGTTCACTCTTGTTTTGAAAGCATATTATAGATGGTAAGCTCCACACCACCTACTGGCTTGTCTTAGATACTTATACAGGTACTTACCTAAACCCACTACAAATGTCATGAAGTTTTAATTGGTAAATCAAAGAAAAAAAAAAACAAGATCCTAAGCGACAAGGTTGGTCTCTGGTTTACAACAGAGGCGCCTACTTATTAAATTACATTTCTACATTCGTCGTAACTAGCCCGCACCCGCCTTGGCGCCGGTCCGCCGTCCCGAGCTTATATAGGATGCTGCAGCTGCACTCATCTCACTTTCATTGCGCCAGTGTCGGGCGTGCGGTCAGCAGTGAAGTGCCAATGGTGTGATACAGTGTCGGAGGTTAAGGTATGTGCTTTGTTTATCCTAACTAAAATTGAAATGCGAAATTGAGTTTTCTGTTTGGTACGCTTTCATGCCTAAAATCACCTAACCGAATCTGATGATTTTTTGGTGTAGAGATAATTGAACCCCCTTGTGGCCGTTATAGGCTACCTAACTACTTTAACGCGAGCAAAACTGCGTGCAAAAGGGACTAAATTATAATCGAAGAAGCGTTGCCATACCTATCTTATGATTTGTGTCGTGATGGCAAAGTATTAGAGGAAGGTACAGGAGCGAGTGATTTAAACCGATGGTTCAGGATTTTAGAGCCTAGCTTGTGGAGGGAAAACTGAGAAAACTATGTACCTACAAGAAGGTAACTTCCGGTCCTGGCAATATCCAAAAATAGAAGGTCGACTCTCGTTAGATTATGTCGTTAATATGTGAGTTACCTATTAATTTTCATATGTTCTCCGATTGCCTTATTGGTCACGAATCGTTGCAAAAGCTGCTGTACCGCTAGAAGTCCTTGGTCCTGGCTGTGATACCTACCCATAACTCAGGTGAAAAATGATTGGTCGGAGTTTGAAATTTAGGTATTGCCAAGTCAATTAAGATAGAGCCTGGAGTCTGCCTTAGAGGATGTAGGTCTATGTGGTCAAACGAAGACAATTTTATTTATTATATTACAATTTTATTTTATTTTTTCTTTTGACTTTTAGACGCAAAACAACTTTTATTATTTTCTGTAAAATGTCGTTCAGTGTCCTGGAGCATAAAACATACAAGAACAACCAGTTTGGAGCCATATAGTTTCCAACATGGATGACAAATGAGTTTTAGAGAAAGTGCAAAAAATGCGTTTTTTCGAAGAACTGTAATTTCCAGTTACTTCACTTTCTGTTTCCTCGTCATAATAAAAATAAAAATCGAATGTCTCACTTTTGTTCCATCGGAGTCCTCGTTAGAGTAGTAGGTATGGTAGGCGCCAGATAAATGTGCATTAACGGTCACTGACCCATATACATTTATAAAAAAACGTTTTTTCGAAGAACTGTAATTTCCAGTTACTTCACTTTCTGTTTCCTCGTCATAATAAAAATAAAAATCGAATGTCTCACTTTTGTTCCATCGGAGTCCTCGTTAGAGTAGTAGGTATGGTAGGCGCCAGATAAATGTGCATTAACGGTCACTGACACATATACATTTAAAAAAAAATACAATCGACTTCCAAATAAAAAAACACTACAACGTATAAAAACAGTCGGAAAAAATAGCAGTGTGTTGCCTATGTTTCACCCGACCTATAGGTAACCCTAACGAAATGACATCAACAGACCTCGTCCGAATTTCATAAAGAAAATTGTCTGTCTTCAGATGCAGTGGCTAGCGACGCGGACGTGTGTCCTGCTGGCTGTGCTCGTATACGGTGGAGGTGGAGTTACTAAGAGATCTGGTACGTATACAATAGGAGCTTAGGTACAATAGCTGGTAGGATGATGGCCCAACATGCTGCTCATCATAGACCACGACTGGCGAATGGAAAAGCCGTTGAGATATAGGACAGACTCTGCGAGGCCGCTGAACACCAGTACTTTACATGAAGTGATTGCCTAGCTGACTCCAACTGGGCTACACGATACCACTTGGCACGACTGCTGTCAGGTTTCCTAGGTTGGAAATTTATTGTCATTTATTCGTTTATTCTTATTCCTGATAGAATCTAGTTTCTTGTCTCTGGTTCAAGGCCCGCTTAGGAAATGCTACTACGGGATGTGCCAGCACTTGACCACTATGTGGCTCGATATATGAGATTTACGATCGAACGAGCATTCTCAGAAGATTCCGGTTTACTCTTGCTTTGTAAGGACGGCGAGTAGTAATAGGTACCTCTGGATGCAAACTTATGTACAGACGCCAGCACATAAAGGTATCCGAATCTGTCAAATTTCCCCAATCAACCTTGAACTAAAGCGTTAGCGATAAGGTTGAAAATCTATTAAAGAAATTTGACAGATTACTGGTGCTTGATGTGCTAGGGCCTGTGTTTTATGTCATAAAACAATGTTTCATTCTCTCATTCACTCTTCAGTCTCGACTCGTGATTCTTCATAATCGTTTGTACCGGAAATTGAATAAGACAATTACTTGGTCGGCGAGCACCCTAACTGCTTACTCCCTTTCTCTCGGTAGGTAACTGTAATTAAGTAGAGAAAAGTCACGATTCATTCGCTGTAACATAACCGTCAAAGGAAGGACAGTATCTCCGTACGACTGAGAAAAATACAATATTTATTTGGATGAACTGACATTTACAGGAGAAGAGCTCATAGCTATATAATAAAGCCTCACGGGTAGATCCTTAAGATTAAACTATGCTTGCCGAGGTCGGCTCGTGTATGGGTGACCATCTTTACATATCGAGATTCCTGGTTCCAGCTGTAATTTGTAGATATTTGACATTCGTAACGGGTAGTAAGACACCAAGAAATCTAACAGCAGTCTTGTCAAGGAGTATCGTGTTACCCAGTTACTGGGTTGTCGAGGTCCGATAAGCAGTCGCTCCATGTAAATACTGGTAGTCAGCTGCATCCAGTTAGACTGTAAGCCGACCTCAATATGGGGAGTTTGTTGCGCCACATCTTCTTCCCAGCTAAAACACTGGAAGTGGTGACGGGCGGGCGTTTTGGGGAACTGTCTTTATGTAGAACTTTGACGTTCAATAAGTGCTGGCACTCAGCCTAATTTGAATAAATGACTTTTGATTTGATTTGAATTTAGTAGCGAAAAGGCTAGGCAGATCGATTAATAGCCACTTTTGTATTTTTAAAGTTGGGCAGTCAAAAAGATGAATATAGTTCCTGTTTCAAAGCATAGCGTCTCTATGGAGACGAAAGTTCAAGAAACTCGACAAGCAGTCCGTGTTTCAAACGCTGAGCTAGTCATTTAATTAGTTAATGCCATCATCTGGTTATTAGACTCCTCTTAGACATACAATACTTTACATTGGTATAATTTTACTTGTGCTTTCGAGCGAGGAACTGGTGGGGTTGGAGTTCAACCACTCGACCTTTTGCTCATCGATCTCACTGCTTACAATTTCTCTCACTAATTTAATCATGTAACTGATGAGTCGACAACTTTGTCATTTGTATAGATTTAGGTTCTGTATGCGATATGTTCGAAAGTGACAATGTGTGGACATTTGTGTGGTACAGTTTGATGTAATTTCACTTGAGTAGGTACTTTCGCGATGTACCGGTTGTGAAACGTCACTGTTATTTTATCTCACCTCGACTCGAGATCACTGTTTATTGTAACTTTCTTTAGCGAGCAGTGAATCTCCAGCTAATGATGGACAGTGAGCAATAATGGACACACATACCATGAAAAATCAATTTAGCACGGTGTTCTATAAAATTTTATTAATCACTTTTCACTCAATGGTATTCAATAAATCTCGAACGTAGCTCTAACACATTGGATGTACTCTTAAACAGTTCTAAAAAAAATGCTAATGCTTTGCAGGAATTGAACAATTTTGGACAGACGACTACAAGGTTTTCGAACAAGTTTACGGTAAAACTTCAGACAGAGACATATACGGGGAATCATTACCATCAAGCATAATCCGAGGCAAAGATCATAAGAAAGAAGCATCACAGAAGAATGAAAGATATCTTCTCAACCTTGACGAAGATTCAGATGAATTAGAAGCATTAAACTTCGGGGATCAATATAAAAACTTGTTAAGTAAGCAAACTTTGAAACTCTTCAACAAGAAGAAACCAGCAACTTCCTCTATCAACTTCGTTAGCTACTCAGACTTCAAGCCGATAAGCCAGAGCAACGATCCAGAAACATACAGCTATCTGAAACACTTAGAAGAACTGAATAAAGAAGACAAGTACAGCTTTCCTGAAACCGTGGGAGGATTCAAACCATACTTGAACTACTTACGACCTAAGACAGAAGAAAGTGATGCTTATAAGAGCATCCAAGAAATCTTAGATGCTCATGAGGCAAATAAAGAAAGCAGCCAGAAAGTCGAAGATCATAATAACATGAAGTATCTTTCGTATGGAAAGAATAAAAGGAAGAAACCTCCTCGGGTTTACAACGATGTATCTAAACCTAGATGTGTCTCCGGCCGGTGTAGGAAGAGGGGAGCAGGGTCTTATCGTTCGAGGAGTAGGCCCCATGTGAGGGGCTTGAAAACAGTAGTTGTTGTTTAATTTGAATCATTGTTGGTATGTTGGTTTAGCTGCTGAATTAGGTTAACGACGCAAGACCGTAAATGTAATTGAGTTTGTAGTTTTTTGTTGTTGATACGTATCATAGACGTAGTGACACTGTTGAAAACATTTCTATGTTATTTAGTGTATTAATTTAATCTGTTGATTTTCTGCTATTCATGCCCATCTTGTATAACTTGTATCCCACCCAGAATTTAATGTCTTCATTTCAGTTTTTATTTTATCTATTGTTTGTACCATCTTTTTGTTTAATTTATGTATTAGTTTGTTAAATATGTTTTCTATATTATTTGTATTAACATCTCTAGAGGTAGGTCTCATAAGTGTTGAGTTTGTTAAATTATTGTTGTTGATTTTGAATTTACTTTAGTTTAAGGATGATTTTTTTGTGAAGTTAAAATAAGTAGCATAATTAAATTCTGTTTTTAAACATTTCATCTTAAAAAAAATCTAGTGCCCATTTCGTAAAATAAAAACAAATTTTTAGTTTACCGTAATTTTAATACTTAAAAATTAAAGAAATAATCTTAAAATTACGTTAAGTAACCCTTTTCAATCCAATTTCCAAATTAAAATTAGCTGAAAAGATTACTGCATTTTCACTCAAAGATACGCCTTCCAAGGACATTATAATAAATAAAATACCAGGTGCCTCTGTCCTTACCAACGGCAGGCCATGCATTGAAGAAGAGGATAGATGAAATTATCTCATAAATAAACAACAATTTGTACGTCCTCTACTGTTGCTTAAATAGAAGATAATCTCGAAAAGAAAATAGAAGAGGTACATAAACATAATTTTAATTCATCATGCATAATCAACATTGTATTAGAAAAGTATTAAATTAGCAAAATGTAGTCCAAAAACAGGACTATTTAAAGTCTGAGTAATAGGTAGTCCACGATATTAGTTTGTTACCAAGCAAGATCATAAAATACTAGCTTGCAAATCTTTCACAAGTTTTTTTTTTAAATGGGTTTGCTCTTGACTTTAGTCTAGGTCATAGATGACAGAGACACAGTCGACGATGGAGCGAGCTTACCCAGAAAAAGTTTTCTGAATAATAGATATTTTGGTAGCCTGTCTCTGCTTTCTTGTATAAATCTCATTAGAAGTTTCGTCATTCCATTCACCAATCAGTTTTTTTCCAACCTTCACATTATCACTATTGCTTGCGAAAGGTCTTTCATTCAGTTGACAAAGATAGATTTTGGACAGTTGGATTAGTTATATCAACGACGGCATTCAGGACTGAGCAAGTGATTTTATTTCATTCAGCGCTGTCAATGTGCTTAGTATAATCTTGGTAAGCCTTTGAATTAACACCGATATTCGCAGCCATTTCCTCGACCCTATCCAAAGAGCCGATGTCAAGAATACGGATGCAAGAAGTGATAATGTTCTGAACTTTTACTCTGTTGATTATTGTTTTATGAACTGCCATGATAAGTGCTAAGCGCACTGCAACGGTACGACATAGATTTCTCACTCAATCCTGAGCACCATCGTCTAAAAATTCACCTGCATCTAAAAGTTAATTATAGATAAAGTTAGGGTTGGTGTCGCTCTGCCTGCCATTGGCAACTGGGTTGGCCAGACTCCTGGTCTTCATTTTACTGTCCTGGATGCTTTGCAGCAGGAATGGCGGAGGGTTGTTGGGCCTCTGCTGCCTGCTGTCCAGCTCTCGAGTGAGCTCGTCGACGAAAGTGGGGGCACTCTGCCTTTCTTCGTAAAGACTAGTAGGAGTATGTCTGTCTTCATGTCTCCTGTCTACGAACTGCCCACCCGTCTGCCTGAAAGAATACGGGGATCAGTAAAAGGTTATGTTTTCTGAATGGACCAAGCCTAGTCGCCATCAATGTTGTTTCTGCCAGGCTTGCCTAAATATATCTAACTAGCTGTTATCCGTGCTCTATGCTACAGAAATCGTGCATTTTTTCGATCGTTTTTTTTCAATCGTACACTATTTTCGGGGGATGCCTCATTCAGTACCCCGCCACAAATTGAATTCGTTTTCTTTTGCCAATTCATTCAGAGATGGAACTGACTTTGTCCACTTATGCAAAAAATCTGGAGAACTTAAGAATGCTAGAACGAGTAAAGCGAGCATACAAATTTGATCACCTCCCCTCGGATGTCCCCTAGTGATCAAAAAGTCGCGCATAATATTAAAGAACCTATTTTCTTATACCATATTATGCGCCTTTTTGATATTCAATTGTTATTGTTAATTTTATTGATAGCTGGGGGATGCGGTAACTGTCTATAATTATATCGAAAGAATATTTGTTATAGAATCAGGTAAAAAACACTTTTGCTTCGTTGTAATATTGTGTGGCAAAACCTTAAAATAATTGGGAGTCACACTTCAGACTAATCTCAGGAATATCCAGCCTTATCAACGAAGGAATGGTCTCATTACACTGAAATGAAAGGTGACTAATTAAGCGGAACTGACGACGTATCATACACTAAAAATAAATTATGTTTCATATTGGAAGCAGGTGAGTGTTGTTAAGGCATAGATAAGATAAGCCAAATTAAAAACAAAAATAAAGTTAACAAAATTACGAGCGAAAGTGTTTAACAATACTAAACATCATTATGGTTTTATAAATATTTTTGAAATTCGATTCTCAGACCTTCGATTTGAAGAAAATTACGGAGTTCAGTTAAGTCTCGCGCTCTTCCTCGCTCCTAATTAATTATTTTAAGTTTTGCTGTACCCGACAGGGTCCATAATTGTTTCTATTTATTAATTCTACCACCTGTTTATGTGTACCTACATTATGGATTGCAATAAACTATTTGAGATTTGAAGTCAGATTGGACCTTTCTAGACTGAAACCTCCTTAGAACAAATTAACTATGAGATAAAATCGGTGCTCTAACGGGAATACTCCGATAAAATGCTCTAATTAATCTACATCCACGAGAAACAAATTCATTTCTTCGACATTTTCTTCAGCGTATGACGTGCCACCACCTCTAGATCTACTACGCTCGCAAGAGTTCCAACAGGATTGCTGGCAGTGTCATCACTGCCAGCCGTCCTGGTTTCCTATTGCCATGATGATAACAAGCGCTACTCCCAAGCATGAGTTCCCGGGTGGGCTTATTCCCCGTTCGAAATTGTTATTAGGTCATCAGAAATTTCTGAGTTGCAAGTTGAGGCCGGTTTATGACAATTAGCTTATTAGGTACCTACATGGTCTTGGCAAAATATGGGTTTCCTATTTATAGGTTCGCCTCAAACCTTTCGGGAAATTCATGTGTGATATTATGTTAGGTTGAGTATACACGTACCGCTCATCGCGCCTGCCACCCTCCACATCTTCGTTGCTCTGGTACATGGAGTACCCTCGCCGGGACAGCTCCTCATCCGGCGCCAGCCCAGGGTTGGAGAAGGCGTGGTTCTTGTCGTTGTGGTCTAGCTTTAGCTTCCTGGAATTTAGAAGGTTTGAGGGTTAGTTTCTGTTATAAAGAACTGGTTGAATCGTTGCTGTTTGGCGTTCATGTAGGTGCTTATAATAATTATATCAGTACTTTCTGGACCTCTATTAATTATTTGGTAAGACACACTGCTGTTAGCAGATGCGTGTGTTTCGA
The DNA here is from genome assembly GCA_002192655.3 of Mamestra configurata. Lineage (NCBI taxonomy): Eukaryota > Metazoa > Arthropoda > Insecta > Lepidoptera > Noctuidae > Mamestra > Mamestra configurata. Next base: position 155,164 of record NDFZ01004883.1, read on the forward strand.
ATAGTTTGGAGATAATATCTAGTCTGTCCAATTGGTTCTTGACGCAGTTCAGTGAAGGACCCTATTGTGTTTCATAACACGAAAATGTTTAATGTTTTACATTAGAAAATATAGTATTTATCGTGCGGAAGATATTGTATTCTTACACGTGGAAGTTTTTCTAATACCTGTACTTCAGATTCACGTTCTGAGTGTCAGTCCTATTGTTTTGTCAAGTGTAAAACGTGACCAGTTGTTGGATTCACACTAATTTAAACTCCTCTCTTCTACTCAACTCGAGTTATTGCTAAAAATAATAAGGCCTATTTATTGGTTTAAACAATAATATGAGGGATTACAACTACTTCATTACAAGACTGATTACGAAGAATCTTAAGTCTGAATCTGGAATACCAGTATTTAACATGAAACCCAGTTACTGGGTAGCACGATATCCCTTGGCGAGATCTAGTTATGATATAAGTTTAAATTAATCATACGTACTGTATCCTCATCCGGCCCGTGGCCTGCATCTCGGCGACCTTCTTGCGAAGACTGCGCACCTGTATGCAGAGCACGATGGCCACGATGAGCACCGCCAGAAATGCGCATGCGAACACGCCCGCTATCACTATGATCTGGGTCTCTACTTCCTGCAGCAGAGGAAACGTGTTTTGGTTTTTTACTAACTTATGCGGTTTCGCTTGCGTAAAAGTAGAAAATTATAATGATGTATATCCTAGGTAATCGAGTATTTTCCAATAAATTCCATAACATGTCCTTTTCCAGGGCATGGTATTCTCGGGCAGAGAAGAGTTAGGTTACAAGCAGACAGACAGTTTCTTTCACATATATAATATTAAGTATGGATTTGGAAGTCAAAAGTAAGAAAGGAAAGAAGAAAGGGAGGCATGCAGGGAACATCACAGGCTTGAAAAACATAAATATAATAAAGGTAAATTGAAAATGGCTAGGTCTAACCTTAGCCTTAATGGTTCCAATGTTGTTCCTAAATAAAATTATATTATTATTATTTATTAGCCATTCTGTTGATGTAGGTACGGTAGGTTCACTTTCCTTTCAAATACAGAACAAGTTTTTTTAAATAAAACTTTGTCCCAATAGGAATGTCTCCTGTATCGTGGGTGCGTTTACAAACATACAAACTCACACATACAAACACACCCAGACCCGGTATAACTATCTAGAATTGAAAAGAATTCTATTATTAAGCCAAAATGGTAACCTCTTTAGATTCAGAAACTCACGTATTAAAAACTAATGCCACCAATTCTTCAACAGTCGTATTCAACAGCCGCAAAAAAAAACAATTGACAGCTTACCATACTTAAAAAATCACTAACAATATCACTCGAGAGCACAAAACACTCAACAACTACTAAGCATTGTAATATGTAACAAAAACAAGAAACTTCAAAAACAACACAAACACTTGGAGTAATTAGCGAGGACTGACAACGACGAATTAAAACGAGGGTAGATAAACAAGTGGGTGAATGATTGTGGATTTGTGTTACAGATAATGAATACTTGCGAAATTAGTGACGATTTATCATTCTGTTCGTTAGTAAGCAGATTAGGAGGTAGAGGGAAAGAGTTTGAATAATTACTATTCAACATTAATTTCAAGTTTTAACGAATCAGCATTTTCATCCAATCGTGTTTTGGACACTTATGTCTTTGACTGCGATGTGGACGAATTATTTGATGGCCAATGAGTTCTTCCCCTCCGCCTTTTTATTCCTCTTGTACATACTAGTATTTTCTTTTTATAAGCTTTTGCATATCTATAATATTTAATTTAATAGTAAGGAAGTAGTGTAAGTATGAAAGTAGAAATGAGGATGAAAGAATTTACTCAGCACGGATATAATCACAAGCAAATACTAGAAGAGAATAACAAAGAAATACAGACATGACCATTACATTCATAAAACATAAAACCGGTAAAAAAAAGATGGTGGTTTTAAAAGTTAAACAAGACGAATGAAACGAGGGATGGATTGCGTAAAAGATGATATGGCTTCACTGAGATCATGAATAATAGAGAAGTGTGGAAGAAGAAGCCACGATGAGCTGACTTCATGTAAATTGGGATAAGGCTGACAGTGGCGGGTGTAAAAATTAAACTTCTAGAATAAATAATTCTCACGTTCCTATTAACTAAGATTATTTCTGGTCAGTAAACAAACATTTTGAATTCAGATAAAATATTTTCACCAAAGCTTCCGTCGATAACGAATCGATATCTTGCCTCGTCACGAATTTTATCTTTTTATCTCAAAATTTTATGAAATTCCGATATTATTACTATCACGATTGTAAGAAGCGGTATGTTTTTTCTGTCAGTAATAAAACAGTTTTATTAATTTATTCATAATTGCACCAATTTTATCAAGATTAATTACATCATGCGTAGGAAAATCAATATATCTTTCGGAAGATTACTGATTAAATTATCAGAAATCAAACTTATTTAAGCAAATGACGAAATAAATGAAGATAACATTGTTTTGGGAAGTCCTACACAAAAAGAAAACACGAAGACGACATAAAAATGCAGAGAAATGAACAAAGTAAAGTTGTTTCATACATGGAAACGAAAAAAGAAAATAATTAATCTATTGACAGTACAAATGTTTGCATAGTTGTTGATACACACGACGATAGACATAACAAAGAAAATAAAATAATGAGTAATCCAGTCATTGTAGTGATCAAGTCAACAGTCGCTGTTTATCTAAACAGCAACTACACTTTCTGCACAAGTGGGAATTGTTATATGGGAAATCTGAAAATGTTGATGAAGGTAACACAAGAGATACGCATGATTCATCTTTAGAAAAAAGGAATTCTTGCATCTATCAATGAAAGTTTACAGCTATCATTTATGCATTTATGGTCATAGTAAGGATGACCATGACACTGAATCTAATATTATTTCTCGTTTAGTCTGAAATCAATTCAGAGTTTGAGCTGAACAACGAGAAAAGTGACACTAGATTTTGTTGGCCTTCAATTGTTAGATCAATGACTAATTCAGACGTATCCAAAGAAAAACAAAAAGCAACCGCACTAGCTTCAGATTCCTTTTAAAAATAACCAATGATCCTCATCTAAGGTCACTACATACAACACAAAATATTTCCCAAGTCTACGTACCATGTTTTAAGTGTTTAGCTGACACATCGTTGAGTTGCGCTGCCGTTGATGGCTGTGTGCACACTGACCGTTATCACTAGATATCGCTGATAACACCGACCATCCGACTTATCGCCTATTCAATTTGTTGAAAGAATAATATTAACATGCTCTAGCTAGTGGAACGTGACTGCGATCTGGCAATAGAAATGAAAAAGTGTAGAATGCTGGAAAGGAACCCACGCAGTCTTTGAAAGGTTATTATTTGACCGTGGTGATTGTATTAATGCAATATCCATATTAAAATGCGGCTGTCATTATGTATCTTATGAGTATAGAGCTACTAGCGATTTCCCGCGGCTTCGTTCCCTTGGGCTGTGAATTTTTCGGGATACGTAGCTTATACTCAGCAATAGTGTAACTTTCTATTAGTGAAGGAATCTGCGAAGTTATACCGAAGATATCAATTACCCTTTACAAAGATAATAAAACGTTTTACTTCTTTGTTATATTATTTAAGGAGCCAAGATTATAATTATTCGTAACTTTTAATAGATCAATTTTAGTAAAATCAGAAGCGAGACTATCACAGTCTTTCTGGAAATGAAAGGGAATTCTTATGAGAAGCCGAAACTTCTAGAAAAGCGGCGGAATCAGTCTTAAATAGTTATCAATATCCTGTTCACAGTTAACAAAATAGGTGTTGAAACTTAACTATGCGGCATCTACGAGTAGATCAATCAGATATGATTACAAATACTTTATCAAACAATGGCGTATTAGAATTTATAGATTTCAGTCGTAAATTTTTACATTTTTGTTAGGTAAGTGGATATTAATAAGAAGGGACCTAAATATGTTAGTGTGAATAATTTATTAAAAATTCCCCTGATATCTGTTTTTTTTTCCAATATGATGTAGCTATCTTGAATTTTGCAACTGATTGTGATATGTTTGGGATTTACCTATACCCGCATAAGTCACTTTCATAAAGAAATCACAAAAAATATTAACAATACACCTACTCTAATATTGAATACATTATATTAGAGTAGGTCACTACAGTCACATTAAATACGTTATAAAGTATTAACCACTACTCAAATTTACTTGAGTTGAGGAAAATAATATTAAGGGAACGTAAAACTGAGCTATCCACTATGATTAAATGTGGTCGAAATCTGGGAGCATGGTGGGCATGCAGGGCACTATGTTGGGGCCAGTAATGCTTAATTGCTTAATTATTTTTTCATTGTGGAGTGTAATATAAAATCGTCATCACTAATTTATTAGATGCTAGCGGACGTCAAGCGGTTTCACCCGCGTAGTTCTCGTTCTCGTGGGAATTTCGGGGATAAAATATAGCCTATGTTACTCGCTGATAATGTAACCATTGATTCTGATTTTCAGTTTTTTTTTTTTAAATAATTTTTCAAATCGGTCAGTAGTTTTTAAGTTTATTCGTTACATACAAAATACAAATCTTTACTCTTTATAATATTAGAATAAGTATAGATAGTATAGATAAGTACCTAATAACTTTAATAATACTAGAAATTCCTGTAGTTATGTACTTATTAGAGTGAAGCTACATAATTAGGTAATTAAAGAGTATGTGTGCTTAAAAGAGACTTGAGTTTAAGTGGCTACTATTGTTTTCAATTTTACAAGCTTCTGGAACTAGTTATGTAAGATGTTAAAATAATGGAAAAGAGAAATGTCTAGTTGTGGAAATATTTCTCGATTCGCAATTGGCCAGTTAAGTGTTTATAGTACCTATATTACGATACACAATGAACGATAATGTATTGATAATTTCAAATATTATCACAGGAAAAGTTCATTAATAGTCTTATTATTATCTGATAACAAATATATTTTTACCCTTTATGACTTCATAACAGTGTGTTGAATTAATTTTGATTCGGTCATTCGGTAAGGAACCGGAATCAACGTAGATAGTAGCATTGAGTATTTTATCGAAATTGGATCAGATTCGATCATGTATGGTGATGTATTCTCCCACATTTATTTTACAAACATTATTTTAAACTAACCGTACCTGCATCGTATGTGTGGACGGCTAATCAGCTATGCATTGATATCGTCTTTAAACGCCTGATAGAAAATCAATGCAACGAGACTTGTAGCGTCAATTAAAGTTTAGTTTCAGGAAGGCATTATTTTTGCAGCGGCGGGCCTTACAAGCTCTTGAGTCACTTCCTGATCCAACAGGCCTATTATGTGTACTACCAGAATATCGTGATTTCCAAACAATATTGATCGGTATTCCGTTGACAATAGAAATAACCTAGAAACAGCCTTGATTCAGCACGAATTTGATAGAATTTGAGGATTCACATACAATAGATTTAATCCCACAATGGGTGGCGTGATTTAAGGATTTTATATTGTTATAATTCATTGTATTATTCTGTTTGATTAGCATACGAATGCGGAAAATGGCGATCTTTCGCGTGGGCGGTGGCGCGAATTAACAAACTTTATAAATGCGAATATTAGGCTGATTGCGTATTGTTAACAGCTTGATTGTTCAATCGGTATTTATTAGCATAGAAATTAATATTTTGTATTTAAATGACACGTACATACACGGCTAAGAGTCTATGGTCAAAAACCAAAAAATGGATTCCGCTTAACAGCTGAAATCGAAAATGCGCCTGTCTCTGAAATGGGCTAGTCTCCTACTTTAAGAAAGACGCAATAGTTCATGGGAGCTCAAAAAGCGACACATATAAAAGAATAGTTGTTCTTGCAGGAAACAAAATACCCTTCATACTTTGTACCTATTTGTAATACAGGTTCAAACAGTGTTTATTATAGCCAAAGCCAAAGCTATAACATTTATGAGCTCCTAAATTTATAAAAGAGCACAATCAGTTGAGATCTCGAAACAGCTAGATTTATTCAATGGCATTTATAACATGACAAAAAATGTGGACTCATAAATCTTGACGAATCCATAACATTGAAATAGATCAGATATTCCATCAGTATCGGCGGCAGAATGTGGCTGATTTACAGTTATTTGACTTTTGTTTGTTACTGTGTCCGGGTAATAAAAACAACTGGTTGGTTAATCGTGTGATCCAATTTTTTAAACACATAAATATTGGTGTTTTCTTGTATCACAACAGAAGGCCAATTCTTACGATTATAAAGCGTTCGAATTCAAATCACAATTCATCTCAACGACAATCAATGTGAAAAACTTGTCAGAATTTAAGTAATTAAAAGTGTTTTTGACAGTTTGCAATGGTATACAACTGTTTTCTGAATGCAAACGAGAATTCATGTATAAATATTTGCATGCTATCATAGTATGGTGGAACGTGTCTTGCACTAAAATTTATCTAACATCTTTTTACCACATTTTTACAAATAAAAACTACTTAAAAATTAGAAAGTTGCTTCTAAAATGTTAACTCTAGTGGTCCAACCAATGTCTTGAAAGAAGTCCACAAAGATATTGCCATTGAAATATCCTTGTCGGCTTCCCCGGATGAAATAATGAACATAAAGCTCAAACAAAACACTCAAAATACCATTAGATCGCTATTGGATGTAGTTGCAAATAACCCACACGCGAGTCAGCCATCAATCAAAGGATAAAAGCCAGTGCAAAAAAACAAGGTAAAATATTGTGTCTAATTTTAAATTGACGAAAATTCTATAGCCTAATCACCCTGGTCTCTAATTTTCTAATCAACATGGAGGCCATTTTAACAATTGTAATTAAGCTCAAATCAAATCAAGAGACATCAATGGACATTGATGAAACGTAATTAAGTCTTAGATTCATTAGAATCCCAATTATATCGGTTAATACAAGCCTTTGTAGACACACTGGGTATAATGTTGATCGTTCAATTACTATAACAAAGTATTTGCATAATACGAACGTGGAAACTCAAATAATAGCTGCAATTATTGTTTAAAACAATGATAACGACACGAATTTTGCTGAGAATACTAAATTGCCAACCGAAAATGGACCCTACAGAAGTAGTAAAAAGGTTGATGTGTCAGGCAATAGATGAAGCAAAGTTGGTGAGGATCGGTATGTAGATTGGTCGCAGATGAACAAACAAAAGATCTTGCACCAAAAGGAAGCCTTGAACTTCTCAAGTCGAACAAGGGCATTTAATATCGACTATTATTTAGGTTTGAAGAGCTCTCAATTTAGTACTAAATGTAAGATGTAAGTGGTGAGTCATTCTATTGTAATGGTATAAGAAAGGATTTAATTAAATAATAGTAGAAATGACAATGAAGAGGCAAACTGCCAATGTAAGGTCGGGTGTTAAATACTTAAATTTCAAACTGGCTGAAAAGGATTTATATTGCTGGAAATGGCATGAACCTTCCTAGTAAGATACAGCCTTATTCATAAAAACGTTATAACCATTACATAACTAAATTACTAATATGCAGATGCTTTATTCAAAATTTTCTATGGAGAATTTGAATTTAGAATATCTTCAACAGTATTTTAACTAAGTTATGTTTAATAAGTTTTTATGAATAAGGGGATTAGTTTTAACGTTGATGATTGAATCAATAAACGCTGAGAATCTAATTAACTGACAGAATACGAAGGTTCAATGATTTTTCCAATCAGATCATAACAAATTTATCAAAATGATATGGTAGCTAACCATCACATTTGGGTGAGAGCAAAAGGAACATGCTCAGAGCACAAAATACAGTCTATTATAGAACCTTAATAAGGTGTAAGGTGGATCGATGTCCTGGTGAGAGCCGGTGGATGCGAGACACACAGTACCGCGACACTTGGGGGAGGCCTGTGTCCAGCAGTTCAAAAGTCATTTATTCAAATTAGGCTGAGTGCCAGCACTTTGTGAACGTCAAAGTTCTACATAAAGATAGTCCCCCATAAACGCCCGCCCGTCACCACTTCCTAGTGTTGTAGCTGGGAAGAAGAAGTGGCGCAACAAACTCCCCAGCAAAAAGTGGACGTCTATCGGCTGATATGATGATGATGATGATATAACTTTGATCAGTTATTTAATAGACTTTATTTATAGGGTTAGTTTTCAAAGACAAGTTTTGTTTTAAGCATTAGGTTCAATAAAATATTAGGTATAGAATTATGCATCAATCAGAAAGATTTGCCGAGCTATGCGACCAAAAATGTACCTGTATCATGTAAATCCATACTAATATTATAAATGCGAAGGGTGTCTGTCTGTCTGTTACGTCTTCACGCTTAAACCGCTGAACCGATTTAGATGAAATTTGGTATAGAGATAGTTTGAGTCCCGGGCAAGGACGTAGGATTACATTTTTATCCCAGAAATCATCCTTTAAGGAGGTGAAAAGGTTTGTATCGGAGTCCGTCAGTTTAGGCACTTGATAAAAATAAATAAACATACATATGTTTAAACGTTTAAAAAAAATAAAAATGGCTGCCGGACGAAGTCGCGGGCAAAAGCTATTGTACCTATAATTCTAACGAACAAAGCATTGCTAAATCTAAAAGGAAACACACGGCTAACCTACTCCGCATTCCATCGTGGTCCTCCTAAACATAACAAAAGCGGATCAACTAAATGGCCCTGTCAATCACGTCTGACCCCGAATCGAGAGCACTACACAAATATGCGCTGATCAACAGCTGTCCATCAGAAGGTGTCAGTAGCCTGACCTTTGGGAGACCTTGTTCAGGACCAGAACAATCAGATCAGATGTTGAAGAACGTGATTGCGAAAAGGAGGGCGTTGTCAATTCAGATGTTTATATTTTTATTTTTTATGTATGTTCGGGCATCATCATCATCATATCAGCCAATTACCGTCCTCTACTGAACGTAAGCCTCCCCCAAAGAGCGCCAATCATCCCGGTTTTGAGCAGTCCACATCCATCCGCTGCCAACCACCTTCTTCAAATCATTGATCCATCTTCATCACTCCGTCATATTATATAGACGGATTTACAAAACTATTTTAAATTCGAAAGAGCTTTTTCAATTTAGAATTAGTCAACTGCCCCAAACGAAAAGAAAAATTATGATGAGCTACAGTGTTTTATGACACTATAAATGCCCAATAAACGACTATATTTTTTTTTTTTTTTTTTTTTAAATGTTGAATGGGACAATAAACAGCTACAATACATATTCACTAAAAGTGTCGCTTCAATCGATTGTTTACAATATATAAATTAAATTATGCACTACATAAAATTGAATTTTAAAATGAAAAAAATATTTATTTAAAACAAAAAGCTTCATAAACAATGAATTGTGTTTGGAGCCTCCTTTTAAACAAACAATGCCTGTGTTAGGAGACTCCGCTCTTCCATATCTTAGATATATATGTTACATAATAATATATTACAGCATAATGCTACTGTTAATTGAAACATATAATTATTATGTATGTATCATGTGGTAAGAAGCGTAGTGTGCTTTATTTAGGTGTGGTTTAGAATGGTTTGATGTGATCTGATGTGATGTGAAGTGTGTGGTGTGGTGTGTGGAGTGGTGTGTGGTGTGGTGTGTGATGTGATATGTATTGTGGTGTGGTGCAGAGTAGTTTAGGGTGTGGTGTGTATCGTTATGGTGTGTGAGTATATTACTTATGATAAACCAGAAGGGCTTCCGTATCCTCATAAGGAAGAGATTTAATCCAGTTTGTTATCATTAAAATGGAATAATAAAAATAAAATTTCTCACCCATCACCTATTGATGGTCTGTTAACGTTTTCATCTAAACGTTTATTTGTAAGAACTTATTAAAAACTTGGCCTGAAGCTTACAAGCTGACGTAACATGTTTAAGAGTAATGTTTATGGCGGTCAGAGGTTGTTCCTCACTCGTCACTTCACAACTCATTATTACTGTACCTATTTAAATCTGTTGCTTCACATGGCTGCAGGGAAGTGCCATCATTTTGATAGATTACTTAACCGAAGGAGTGATTGTAATTTGTACTGATTAAGTGCTTTTGTGTATTAAAGTGCTAAGTTTCGAAATTTCTTATCTTAATGTGATCAGTAGAAACTTGGACTAGTGAACCAATTTTCATTCCTTCATCTCCTGCCACGTCTTCCTTCCTGGTTTCTACTCTCGCAGTTTTTACAATTCTATAAAGTGGTTATGTCAACGGAAAATTGCAAACGCTGTAAGATTGTAAAATATCGCGTGAAATTGTAAACTATTTTTTCTTAATGAGACACGAATGTATTAGAAACTATTGAATTTGGATAGGATTTATTGTTTACAAAACGATTTTTTGATAATTTATCGAGTAATTATAATCTAATAAAGCTTTATTACAATCTTACGGAGTCTGCAATTTTCCGGTGACAGTTATTTGTAGAACAGATCATCAAGACAGATGGTCAGAGTTGATATGCAGTGGGACCCAGAGAGCTGCCTTGACCTCTTAAGAGTCGTTCATGATGGATTGGTCGGAGGAGATCAACACACAAGGCAGAGTGGAAGGCTATGGGGGAGACCTTAGCCCAGCACTGGGACAATATAGATTGATCAAAAATACTAAATATTTCTGCTATTTCTTCATTGTCATCCGATTCATCAGCTTTAAGAATACCAAAGCTTTGAGTAACGTGAGAACAGTCCATAAACAAAAGATCATCAAGCTGTCACTTAGGTAACTTATTGTTACTTCCATGTATCATTATGTTAACATGACAAGTGACAAGGGTATTTTGTTTTGAAGGTAGCCATCATTATACTAGATATCAGTGTGGGTGGAGAATTTGACAGATGGATACCCTGCTACGTGAAGAAGGATGGATCCTTGCAAACTGTCAATCTTTGTCTGTTCCTTTTGAATTTACGCATTATTGTGTAGCAGATTTTTGCAATTAGTGTCACATTCTTTGATAGAGATCAACGGTTTGGAACGTTCAACTATTCAAAAGTACGTTTTAATGGTCTAATTGAAAAACATGCTTTGTGTTGAGTTAGTGAATTGTTTTCGGAATTTATTCCTTAAGAAACAATTTTCATATTTAGCCCGCGGTATGAAAATTTTATGAGAAGTAAAATCGAGCGTTAACTAAAAGTGAGGCGTTACGTTCCTTTGCGCACCTTTCACTTCGAGACTATATATGTGTATATACAAAGTATACTCAGCTTATTTAAGATGCTTTCATTTACCCTCTTTTTACATAATCTACACAATAATAGTTCTTAAGGAGTAAACTCCAGTCGTGCGTCGGAGCTGACTCCCTTTTTTTTCACTAAGCCTGGGCTGATTTTGTTCAAATCAATAGCTACAACAATTTCTGTTGTGGCTATCGATCAGAACAATAGAGTAATTGTCGTTGCAATGTCTACTAAGTGGGTGCTTAATGTGGGAGTGGCAACTAGATATGGTTTACCTCACTTGACTTTTCTTTTCAGATTAGTTTCCAAGACAGTTTAATGATTTCTTCGGGACTTCTTGCTCGCCACTCTAGATTCTCGCGAAAACGAATTTCGCAGCGGTTGGGACAATTTTGCCGGTCCTACTACAATCTGGGATGCTTTAAGCCAAGAGAGAATATGTTTCTTCTAGACAAGAGTGCTTTATCGTCGACCACATCATCATTCCCATCAGGTGCAAAACATACCTATTTGAAGAGCTTTCCTATTGTTTTATGATAGATCTAAAAAAACTGTGCGTTCTAGTGACCCATATTTGTAAATTCGTGTTATTTAAACACATTCTTGGTGTCATAAGCCCACCCACGCTTATACTCATATAATAGCTGCATAAACTTGCTTTTCTAGTTTCCAAATTTTTATGTAAATAGAAATATAGATTAAATAGATATTATTTTGTCGTGGTTATGCAAAAGTAGTCTGATTTTTATTTGTAAGATTTTAGGTTGAAGTCTGAATCTATCAGTGTCATTTAGGAAGCCGTTACAAACTAATGTTAATACAAGATAAACAAGTAGGTACTCAGGCACTAAAGCCCGGTTTCTCGAACAAAAATCATCCCAAAATTATTGTGACAAATTGCTAAATTTCGCTAGTCCTATTATTCTACCAAGTTTGATGATTATAACTATTATATTCATTCTTATGTTTGGAGAGCCATGCAATGTTACAGGACCTAGTTATGAACTATTCCAGTTTATCAGTTGACTTTTAAATATCAGCCTTCGGCTTTAGTAAAGGCGTGTGCTCACGGTCTAAAAATATCATCTATACCTTGTGGCAGTCTGTTAGATTATTAAGATTTATTTAACAGTACTTACTTAGGTAATGTTGGTCATTTGAAGATCGGTACACTGATTTGATGGTATGAAGTGTCGGATAGGTGATAAAACGCCCATCTTATTGCAGTTATGTACATAGATAAGTGCCTATTTCTTAGGTGTGGTTTCAAAAGGCTTACATGGTTAGATTATTATACAACGTCATTTTTAGGGTTCCGTACCGAAGGGTAACAAAAGGAAGCCGCACAATAAGCTTTTGTGTCCGTCCGTCTGTCTTTCAGCGGGCTGTATCTCTTGAACCGTAATACTCGTAATAGGTAAACAGTTGTATTTTCACAGTGTGTATTTTTACGGCCCTTTAAAATGGTCTGACTTGGACTCCGGTTTTATTTATCACCACTCAAAGTACTACAATATAACTTGACAGAACGTAGGGTACCGCTGTATTTTTTTTTAGTTTAATTAATTTCTGCATACAGTGTCTTTGGTTGATCATAGATACCTAATACCTAGAACATATTTACATGCAGTAAAAAACCGTCCAGTATGTAAGTTTACTTGTTAGGCTGTGCGTCGTATGGACAGCGAGCGTTGGGTGGCTCGCTGTCCGATCACCACCAGGCCCGGGTCGATGGCGCGTTGTGTTTCACGCGCGCCTCAAAGAGATGTCAGCATAGAAGACGGGGCCCGCTAGGGCCAGAGCCTGCCAGGGTTGCGGAATTTGTTTGAAAAATTCACCGCGACCCTGGAAAGCATAGGGCTTTAGAAGGAACACGGATGGGTTTTAGTCAGTAAGAGTCTGACACGCCCTTCCACTCCACCCAGAGCGGAAGAAGTCATTTGATGATTTCCCATCCTTAAAAAAAAAAAAGGCTGCGCGTCGTGTTTTGCATAAATAAAAACATATTGTACAGACAGATACCAGCACATCAAGCTACAACAATCCGGCAAATTTCTTTAATAGATTAAGGCACTAGGTTCAAGGTTGATTGCGAAAATTTGACAGTTTCGGGTAGCTTGATGTGCTGGCGCCTGTACCTAAGTATAGTAAAATTAAATTCGACTGGCCTGTTGGTCGAGTGGTTAGTGACCCTGACTGCTAAACCGGAGGTCGTGGGTTCGATTCCCCCCCCAGGACAAATCTTTGTGTGACGAGCATGATCATTTGTTCTGTGTCTGGGTGTAATTTGTATATAATATGTATGTATTTAGAAATATATAAGTATGTTTATCAGTTGTCTGGTTGCCATAGCACAGGCTCTGCCTAGTTTGGGATCGAATGACCGTGTGTGAGTTGTCCCTTAAAAAATTAAAAAAAATTAAGGGAATAAATATTATGACCACCAGAAAATACTTCGATATCCTAAGCTCTTTTACCAAAAAATTATACTTAACACCAAAAAAATTAGGACTAAAAAAATAATAGTTCTAGCTGTTTTATTCACGACTGTAGTTCAAATTGTATTTGGGGACCAAATATAGTAAATGATCACCAAATTTTTGCGATCATAGGTTACCCGGAACTCAACTATTTAGATTAGGTTAATTTCTTCTTTAAACAAAATGTGTAGGTTAGGTTAGGTTAAAACTGTGACCTCCTACGCACGAGCCGAGCGAGCGAAGCGAGCGGTGCCGCGGCAGCGGCCGGCGAGTGCCAGAAACGACTTGCATTAATAGAAAAAAGAGATTGTTTTTAGTAGGTTTGGTTATAATTTCATATTTAAACTGCGGTTTTAATTTTGGTGATCATTTACTATTTTTGGGTCAACTATGATTTGTTTGGAGTCATTTGCTTTAATAGGATAGCAAGCTGTACAAACTTTGGTTATAGTTTTAAATTAAAATGCAGTTTTATATTCTGGTGATCATTTACTATTTTTGCCTGTGATATTTTACTAAATCAGGTGATCAGTTAAACATAAGCCAAAATTAAATTGTTAAAACTGCAAGTTCAGCTGAATAAAAAGTATTGCAAAGTGAGGAAGCTTAAATCCGGTACATCCAGTCCATACCTCATTGTAAAAGGAAACCATACCTACCGCAATCGAGACAGAGGCACTAGCCGGTATAACGCCATATATCGAGCCAGGCAGTAGTTAAAAGGCATTTAACTCTTTTGTGGCAAGACATAATTTGTTATTTAAAAAAATTATTAATGTTGGCTAAAGTGAATAAAACAATATCTTTTCCTAAATTAAACAAAAACCTTTTTAACAAAAAAATACAACCGACTTCCAAATAAACGAAATTGCGTGTTTTGCTTTCCTGTGATTAAAAAATACAATACAGCCGGTGTTATTGGTTGTTTTTTCGTATTTTAACACCGAAATTAAAGTTACATAGTGTTTTTTTTAATTTGGAAGTCGGTTGTATGTTTTAATAAAAAAGTTTTTATTTTACACTTTTAGTGATACCCCCACACACCTAACAACACCACTAGAAAGTAACAGGAAAGCAAAGCACGCAATTTCATTTATTTCGTTTACTTGGATGATATATTTTCTATTTCCTCCAGCATTTAAAAACCAAACTACTGAACCGATTTTTATAAAATTTCAATCAGAACATATATCCTTTCGCATGAAAAAAATATTTTTCTAAACGGTTCATAAATGACGGAGTTATGAGGTTAAGATCATAAAAAAATACAACCGAATAGCATCCTCCTTTTTTTGAAGTCGGTTAAATTTATGATGCAACTTGAACAAAATTGGCCAGCTCATTAGTAAAATAGTTATTGTACTAATAAGCTATAATATTTTATTAATCTTAGTCGATAGGTAGGACACAGTACACCAACTGTTTAACGTAACGTATCAAGTATGATTGATTATTATTAATCCCATAAATGAAGTAACTTGCAATTTTCAAGGTTGGTGATGAATCAAAATTGGCTCAGTAACGAAAGTTTTATAATAATTAATTTTAATCTTCTTCAAGGAAAATGTCAGTAAAAAAGTATTTAAAGTATATAAAATAGGTACATTGCTTCTATCTCTGAAGTTGGTTAAAATTGCAAAATTGCAAAATAGTCAAACATCCAAAAAAGAATCTTGGAGGCGCCGGGTATCGATCCCGGTACCTCTCGCATGCTAAGCGAGCGCTCTACCATCTGAGCTACGCCCCCGTTTTCTGTAATGCCGAAATTACTATTCGGTTATGCTACACCTCTATCGCAATATAAGACTAGATTTAGGTGTTGTTTATGGACAACAAGTAAAGTTCTAAAATTATTAAGATTGAATTACCTTGACGGTCTTGTCATTACGGGCGTCATGAGGCGCCCTCATGACGCCCGTAATGACAATAATCATGAACATGACGGCAATTTAATAGTCAGCTTGTAACGTTCGGTACATACCTTATAATAATTATTTATTTCCTAATGCCAAACCACGATACACTGAATCATTATCAACCAGGAAGCCTAGCATAACAAACAAAAGGTTTTGGGCAAATATTTAAATGTAAATAATATAAATGTCCATTAACATTTTTTTTTTAAATTGGTATTAGAATAAAACACGCAGGTGCGTATAATACATCCTTATAAGTTTAGTGTTACAGCCGTGTCATCGCTAGGGTTAATTGCATTTGTTTAATCTAGGGTTGTCACACACACATCTGCCTAGCCTTTTCCCAACTATATTGGGGTCGGCTTCCAGTCAAACCGGATTCAGCTGAATATCAGTATTTTACGTGGAGCGGCTGCCTATTAACTGGGTAACACGGTACTCCTTGGCAAGACTGGTGTCAGATTATCTGGCTTCTGACTATCCGTAACGACTGCCCAAGATCTACAAATGACTGCCGGGACCAACGGCTTAGCGTGCTTTCCGAGGCACGGAGGAGTCTCGGTATGTTAAGATGGTCACCCATCCACAGACCAACCTCGGCAAGCGTTGCTTAACCTTGAAGATCGACCCGTGCGGCGTTTATTATTTAGCCACGAGCTGGGGGCACACCGCACCTTAGGGTTGACACACACAGAGGAGGAAAAAAAAACTGTACTGTAAAATGCCTGTTACCACACTTGCGAGACTGGTTTGACTCCAAGGTTTCCTCAAAATATGCGATTTTCTACCCAATCTATGAAATAAATAACCTAGGACTAGCAAAATATTAATTAGGTTTGCGATTATTCCGTCGGGATGGCCTGATGATTATTAAATTGCATGATATCGAGCGTAGAGTCTCATATACTCTCATTGCCATCCCTAAATTGCATTGTTTCTACCTTTCTAATAGAAGATATCCGCTGCCGTCTCCAACATCACCCAGAAATAAATGTTTCCAGATTGCCATCCTTACAACCAGGACACAGCGCATCTATGTCATCTATCATCACCTGAACCGCGCGTAGGTGGGTACCTACCTATAATTCCCATCGATTAGGGACACGTCGCCAACCCTGTGAACCCGTGCGCCGCTGCAAGGCCGGGCGTGTCACCGATATATTGTAATAGCAACAAGAAATACGTATAATAATTAGAACCGTCAGCGAGGCGCAGGTTACATGTCAATATTTGTATAATTGATGTTTGGTGTGACTTGTGAATGAGGGGACTTGGTCAAAAAATTTAAGGTTTTTTTTGTTTATGATTGATAGGCACACGTTTGATCACTATCTCATACCTGATGGTAAGCGATGATGTGGTCAAAGATGGAGTACGTTTACTTAGAAGTAACCAAATAATGGTTTGAAGTTGTGGAAACCATACCTTCGAACAAATAGTTTCTAACTACATCTTTTTTTTTCAAATGATTTCTTCCGCTCTGGGTGGAGCGGAAGGGCGTGTCAGACTCTTACTGACTAAAACCCATACGTGCTCTTTCCAAAGCCCTTTGCGTTCCAGGGCCGCAGTGACTCTTTCGAACAAATTCCGCAACCCCGGCAGGCTCTGGCCCTAGCGGGCCCCGTCTTCTATGCTGACATCTCTTTGAGGCGTGCGTGAAACACAACGCGCCATAGATTCGGACCTTGTGCTGATCGGACAGCGAGCCACCCAACGCTCGCCGTCCGCAGGCCCGACGCCTGGGGCGTCTTCTCCTGTAGCGGCGGTTGGGGCGAAGGCCTTGCCTTTCCCTCGCGCGGCCCGCCTACTCTTTCGCTAGTATTACTGCTTCGCAGAAGGAGGTGACCGCTCCCCAAGCTTCCTCGCTCCGGACCATGGATTCAACCAGGGGCGGACGCGAGAGGTGACCGCCGCCGATTGCCTTGACGAGGACACAGCGTTGCTCAGCCCAAGCAGGGCAGACCTCCACCGTATGCTCCACCGTGTCCTCCGGGCGGTCCTCACAGTGCTGACACCCGGGCGTGTCCTCCCGCTTAATCCGAAACAGGTACCTCCCGAAACAGCCGTGTCCGGTAAGTACCTGCGTCAGGCGGAAGGTGAGGACGCCGTGNTCCCGAAACATTCCACACCATGATGATATGATTTGCTGACTGGATTAATAACAACCAATCATATAGACACGTTTGGTTTCAGTTTCTGAAGGAAAATCTGTACAGGAGCTAATTTGCTGTTAAATACTTTGACGTCATATTTAGTATGAAAATGATTGTGACAGCTGTGATTGGTGAATCAGTTTTCAACAGCCAATCAAGTGACTGGCATTGGATAGATGTACGATTGACTTGCGTTTAATTTGTGACGAGTCATTTTTTTTTTTCAGAAACCGGAGTTAGTTACCAACCTGAATAATGATTAGTTACTAATCCCAAAGGAAGAATTTTGCAAACATCCTGTAGACAGTATGATTTTTTTTTTCGAAAATAATTTGACTCTTGACCAGAAATTATCCCAATTTCAAAGTTGCAGTATTAGCAAACAAAGCAATTTGATGAACTAACATATTGATAATACAATGTTGATAGATAACTTTAACACTGTGATTATGATAAAAAATACACATGTTGTATTTTTTCAGCTCGTTGCTATTTGAGAAAAGTGATTGTTCTGACAAGGTGTATGTTAGGTTCCATATCGACTGAGGCGTACCATAATATCTAATCGGTATTATTACGGTAGGAAAATTTCACAACATGATAACATTAAAAATTTATTTCTGAGTGGTTATCCTTACTTTATCCTACTTGACTTTTCAAAAGATTAAAGAAAGATATTAAAAATAATAATACAATGATCCCGATTATCATTTGTAGATCTTAGGCAGTCGCTATGGATTGTAAGAAACCAGAAAATCAGACGCTGGTTTTGCCAAGCACACAACCCAGTAACGGGGTAACATATTTTTTTTTTTTAACGTTGCTCCTCTCTAGGAATTTCTCTTGTATCGTGGGTGCGTTTACTAACTTAGGAACTCATATAAACCAACAGCCAGACCCGGCCATACAAATATTTGATCCGTACGGGAACCGAACCTACGACCCGCAGCGCAGCAGCCAATCGCTCAACCATAGCGCCAACCGTGTCGTCGTAAATTATTGGTTTGTGGAGGTTCTGATAGGTAGTCGCACCACGTAAAATATTGGTACCTATTTAGCTGAATCCAGTTGGACTGGAAGCCGACCGTAAAATATTTGGGAAAAGGCTAGGCAGATGAAATAAAACCGTGCACCAGTCCAATGCACGACTAACCTTACACTACTCTCCGTGCCCCGTCCTTCCAACGAGAAGATAATGAGTCCTCTTGAAGTTAATTACACTTGAGTGACGCCCCGTTGATTGATGATTGTCGATACATGTCGCTAATTATCACTTGTAATTACTGTCTGTACTTCATATAGGTGTCAGTTTAGCGTTTGAACGTTGCGGTTTTATGCTTTGATTGAACTTTTCCTCGAGGTCGCGTTTACCTAGTGTTCGTCATGATGAAGTTTTTGCTGGTAAATTGGAAGCATAGGTAGTTTTGTAGTATTCTGAATTGTTTTTAAGAAACTTTCGAATTCGCATCGCAATCTGTATAGGTACTTCTATTGTCCTGCACTTTAACAAGTGTTTGACATGAATTCGTTATCGCTGAGATGACGATGATGAATGATATTGTGACTTGAATTTGATTGTTTTTAGGGTTCCGAACATCCGTAAAAAACGGAACCCTCATAGGATCACTCGGCTGTCTGTCTGTCCGTCTGTCACAGTCAATTTTCTCCGAATCTACTCGACCGATTTTGTTGAAATTTGGTACACAACTTCTGTAATCCAAACACAGCGCATTACGTAATAAATCTTGAGTATAAGGGTCACTTTTGGGGGATAAATTAGAAAAAAGTTTTTCGAACTGTATCGTGAGGGGTTCGAATATATTTATCTCATAATTTAAATAAGACGAAAAATGACCCCTCCCATATCACCGAAATTACTGAGTCTCAAATTTTGAAATAATACGTTTATGATTTCTGTGCCTATAGATTACAGGAAAATCTATGAGACATCTATGGTTTTGGTTTGAAAGCAACTTGTTACAAAATTGACATTTGTGCGGACGGGACTTGATAGTGACCTAGTTTAATGGCCTGCACTCAACTCTTGTATTGATCTAGTCTCTCGCGCCTAAGCGCCTTCCTAAACATTTATGATAAGTTACTTACTTCTAAGATGATCTTGAGTACTTGATTGAAAAATGGGAATTGGCTACCAAAACTAATCTAAGACAGCTACGAACCACACAAAACAGAATTATTAGAATTGTTCTATTACAATTACTTAACATCTACAAAATACATCACACACCACAGCCCCAGCCCCAGTCACGGGCGCGGCAGGCACAAACTGAGAGGAAAAAAAAAAAAAGAAAACCACTGTTCATTAATTTGCGCATGGCGCATGTTATATCTAAATTTACTGGACTATAATGCAATGCTGTTGAGCAGATTGTGAAATAAAATTTTAACTATATGAAACTTGCTCGTGGCTAAATAATAACAGCCACATGGATCGAGCTTTAAGGTTAAGCAACGCTTGCCGAGGTTGGTCTGTGGATGGGTGACCATCTTAACATACCGAGACTCCTCCGTGCCTCGGAAAGCACGTTAAGCCGTTGGTCCCGGCTGTCATTTGTAGATCTTTGGCAGTCGTTACGGATAGTCAGAAGCCAGATAATCTGACACCAGTCTTGCCAAGGAGTACCGTGTTACCCAATTAATGGGTTGTGGAGGTCTGGTAGGCAGCCGCTCCACGTAAAATACTGGTATTCAGCTGAATCCGGTTTGACTGGAAGCCGACCCCAATATA
>NDFZ01004883.1:177032-197177 GCA_002192655.3 Mamestra configurata
AAGGTTAAGCAACGCTTGCCGAGGTTGGTCTGTGGATGGGTGACCATCTTAACATACCGAGACTCCTCCGTGCCTCGGAAAGCACGTTAAGCCGTTGGTCCCGGCTGTCATTTGTAGATCTTTGGCAGTCGTTACGGATAGTCAGAAGCCAGATAATCTGACACCAGTCTTGCCAAGGAGTACCGTGTTACCCAATTAATGGGTTGTGGAGGTCTGGTAGGCAGCCGCTCCACGTAAAATACTGGTATTCAGCTGAATCCGGTTTGACTGGAAGCCGACCCCAATATAATTGGGAAAAGGTTAGGCAGATGATGATGAATATGAAACTTGTTGCTCTAAGCTAAAGCTGCATTTTTAATAGATATTTAGTGAATCTCATTTTAAGTGAACTATGTTCCTATGAGAAATAAAGTTCATTGAACCTATATATTTTTTATTATACCTACTGAATTTGTATGAATTTAACTTATCTGTTTTGACTGCTGGCATCATCAATATAGTGCAGTTATGTAAGAAAAGGCAATGCAGATAATACCTGTTGATCTTCAACGTTACATAAGGAGACACATCTAATCTAATCCATCTTCACTGATTAGCATACTGGCTTAGTCGCATGGAAATAAACTTTAAATTAGCATCCGAATATAAATCAAATAATTACGCATTACAGGAGGAAAACAAAAGTAAAAACTATGTACATATGCTATATATTAATAAGGTAAATCAAGTAAGTGTTGTAGTGATTTAGAGAAATACTCCTTAGTGTCTTGATAATAAGGTTTAGGTTAAGGCTTGGCTCATCGCCGCAAGGTTGCCTGCTTGTCGGTCTTCTACAGATTGTACTTCGAGGAGAGTGTCCAGGAACTCCTCTACCATCGGACATCTAGACGCACTGCAAGTTACCATCCCTACCTTGTTGCTATTCTATCAATTCGCACTAAACATTTCCAAATCCATATTAAATAAAAAAAATAAAAAAAACTACTTGGGAACTGAAAGCTTTATTAACTTGCAAAAATTTTTAACTGCTGTTATTAATGGCAAAGCGATTGATAATTTTGATGCAGCGAATTAATGCATTCAAATATTTCATTAATATATTTCTTCTATTATTATGCAAAAATTATGCAGAGTGACCATTAGTTTCCAGTCGGCAAAATTTCCATTCAGAAATAAATTGGTGTTTCAAAATGTTCCTAAATCGCTGCCATTCAATGTCATAAGAAGATTTATATTTGAGCGTAGCTAAGATGAACTTGTATGCAATTTTCACAGTTTCTACTGATTTATAGTGTGTCGGAAATCGGTTCAGCTCGTCAGGCACAAACAAACTCACGTTCGCTTTTATTATATTCAGTAAGGACTAACTAACCTTGGATAGTTTAAGAGCAGACCATTTTCAGCATTCTTAGAAAATGTAATCTTATGGTCATTCCATAGGGAGTTGTACAATTTTTTTTTTTGTGTGTTGCCTCTCGCAGTTCAGTTCAGGGGGTGCCCTTAGCGTGTAGTCGCTTTAGTTTGTAAGTTTTTTATAAGCCCTGGCTGGAGGCTTTAATATTTTATATATAGGCCACCACAGGCAAGCCACGTTAAGCAGTCGACAACCTTATAGGTTGAACTGCGAGACGCCACTCACAAAAAAAAAACCCACACATTTAGTCACTGAGAAAATAAGTAACGTTTGGCATCTTGGAGTACAACACACGTCCCACAGTTACCAATTACAGATCAAAAAGTTCATCTGATCACCTATTGCATTAACACTCAAGTATTAATGTTTAGTTATTATGACTCCCAAATAACATAAGTGCAGTTTATAGCTTTTAACTCAAATGAGTTAGCAAACACTCGCAAAAGTACTACAGCGTTGATCAAACTAAAGCTAACGCTATTTGTAAAGAGTAAAAGTTCATTTTGTATTGGCATTGTTTTTTAATGGGTGACAATAACAAGATTCCCGTGTAAAATGATAGAGGTGCGTTTGCGCTTACAAAATGTTGCAAAGATTAAGTTTACAGAAGTGGCATGGTATCCTCCACATCGATACTTAATAATATAAATGTAAAAGTAACTGTCGGGGTTGTTTGTCACGTTTTTAAGCCTAAACAGCTTAACCAATTTTGATGAATTTTGGTATAGAGATAGATCACGTGATTACGTTCCCTTCGGATAGTTTTCGACTTTCACGCAAGTGAAACCAGCAGAGAAGTGACATTGTATCCGCCACCTAATAAATAAGATAAAAGATCTATGAAAACATGTGTACATACACATGTTTTTGCAAATAAATGAACCTGAATCTAATCAATTGTCTTCGAATAATCAAAATAAAGCGATATTTCGACGGTATACAACGTGTTACAGAATAAATGCAATACCTTTTTAAGGGTCATTGTACCCATCATTATGAACAACGTTTACTATGGGATCAACCACGAAATCGCAAAAAAAAACAGCTGTTCAGTACATTTCGTGCGTACAGAAATGAGCCGAGAATGAGGAGAGCCGATTTTTTTTCACGATTTCAGTGTTGGTCCTATCGTAAAAGTTATTCATTATTATGATTACAATGAACCCTTAAGAGGTATTGCGTTTATTCTGTTATACGTTGTAGTGTCCAAAATTGGTTATAAGTTTCAACAGTCATAAATTAGCTATAAATAATATTATTAAAAAAATCTAGACTAAATTTGTCATTTCTCAATGATTTATTTTTGAAATTCTTGTAAGGTATATTTCACATTTGTAGTTTTAGTTTTTTTTAATTTTGATCGGCAGCAACTTGTCCAGGAAGCTTTGGAGAAAGTAGGCAATGAATCTGGAATCGATCAATCTGGAATCAATGAATCTGAAACCGTAGAATTTGAAACCGTGGAATCTGGAACCGTCGAAGCTGGACCTGATAGATTCATCAGGTCCAGCTTCTTGAAACAGATGAACCTCGAACATATGAATCTGGTAACGTGTAATCTGCAACCGATGAAACTGTAACATGGAGATAAATGATATTTATTTTGTAAGTAGGTTAAACATAACACTTTTACACGTCAATCTTTTTTGGTCATTTTTAAACTAGATGAGGCCGGTGTTTCCTAGCTGACTACCCTGAGAAGAAACACCGAAACAAACCCAGAGGTCAAAGTCTCTTTTAAAGTCCATACAATGGTACTGGTCAAATCATATGAGAACCATGTAGGTTAATATCATACATCGACGATGTTAATGTCCGATTTTATTTACAAGTTCTTTTCTAAATACAACATACCTACTCTTTGTCCACATACATAAGCTGCGTGTACGCACATTCACGACCACGATCGCGTATCAGCAATGATTTATGACTACCTGCGTTTATCTCAAGTTATTTAATGATACTACCGTCATTATCCGCAAAGTGATTGTTAGCTACGAATTATCAATTATATGGATTTTTAGAACAATTTATTGTAATTTTGTAGTATGTATTTTAACTGTAATTCTATTATTTGTAATGTTAAAATTGGTTAGGATGTTAGGATATAATGATTGTGATGTTGACCTAGAAATTATAGTATTTTGTTGTGTAATACCTGTAATTTTGTAGTTCTTAAGAATCCATATCACAAGAGTTGATTATTGCTATTTTCAGGGTCTAATTTACTTAATAAAGCTTGTCTTCGGCTTGTTAGTGCACGGAAATTGATTATTTTATGAGAAACCGCTCTGAAATGAAGAATTAATCAAAGATTTATTTTTGCAATACATATGTGGTCGGACGCAATACTAGAAACAAATCCAAGACTTGGTAGACGACATTTCGATAGTTTATATTTTTTTCATAGTTTTTTCGAAGATTGAGTCATCATTTTGTACCTATTCTATAAACAAATACCATAATTCCGCTCCACCAAGTTCTTGAACAACATACAGAGGATGATAAGCATCTGGTACACTTTCGCTGCATCCCATGGATATTTCCCATAGATGTCGTAAACTGTATTAAAACATTAATTACGGACATAAGTAACGTTACTTGTGCGTGTTTGTTGAGAAACCCTTTTGTTACCGTGGGAGGACGCTGTATGACAGTGTAGTCGGTTTAATACGAGGGTCCGATATTATAAACATGAATTAATGTGAAGACTATCCAGCTGAACCGGTTTCTCACTGAGGTTTTGTTATCAAACGTGATATGCGACTGAATTGGTTACTGTCCTGCGAATATAGAGCAAACATTTTTAAAAGTCCTATTAAATATGTCCTTGGTCAGGGGGGCTACTCTCTAAGCCCAAAGTCCGTAGTTTCGAGCTTAGTTGCGGGCGTATTCTACTCCGTATCACCTAACCACTAAGAATGAATGACAACACGATTTGACAGTTACTGTCAAATCGTGTTGTCATTCGTTCTCAGTTCGGGTTCGGAACTAATCGTAAGTCCGTAGGTGATACGGAGTAGAATACGTCCGCAACTAAGCCCGAAACTACGGACTTCGGGCTTAGAGAGTAGCCACCCTGGTATTGCAAAGCAACGTGGCGAAGCAAGTAGCTTAACCGGGAACAGGGTTGTTTCCTGGGTACAAAAAATATGATTCAATATGTCTGTTAAATTTTATCAAAAAATATTGGACAAAAATTTTTTGCTTTATCAAATTAATTAAACGCATCAAAAATCCAATTACCAGCATTTCTTCCAAGTATATTTTTTTGTAATATCTGATGGATGATATTCAAAACGATACAGTGATTCATACAGACAGTTTCTATGTCTCTTTGTTTGTTTATATTTGCGCAGTTGTATGTATTAAACACAACTACAGTAGCAGTAGTGGACATGGTCATAATATTAAAGCAGGGGATTGCGATAATCTATGTGTACATAGCTGTAATGTATGATATTATGGCTCTTGCATATGGTGATGGTGATATAGCACATGCTTGGCAAGTATATCGAAATGCCAGCACATGTGTACGGTTAGTTAATAAATATTAAGAGCTTGAATCTAAGCTAAGTGTAATAGATGGATATTATTTGGCGACTGAGCTTTGAGTTGCTGAATGCGTCGAACAGAACTTATTATTGTACAATGTACAAAGTAATAAATGAGGGATTAAAATAACGTAGTAGCTATCTATCTCTCTCTAACACTGTCATGGTTTTGTGTAAAAGATTGTTCTTTAGAAAATAAAATACTTTCTATTATTATTTCTATCTTAGGTGAAATTGAAGAAACTTATAAAATATAACACAGTAATACTGGAAGGAAGTAGAACTGGGATATGACAAGCAGTGCAATGCGAAAGGTTCGGTTGATTTTGTTGATTGAGTGAGCTAAACTCTTGAGTGAGATTAAACTGATTTTCCGAATTTTTTGTAATGGTCCTTGAGCCTTTAATAATCTGAGAAGTTTAATGTGAACAATTTGAAAGTAGGTGCCATGGTGTGATCATCACCACCATAGCTATTGTCAAGTTTTACATAGGAAGCCTCTTGACAAAGAATTCACGCTATTGCATCAATGAGGTAAGCAGAGTCCAAAGCGGTTACACGATCAGCTAATCTAATGGCCAATCTGAAGGATGTTCCCATACTGTGTCGAAATGAAACAAAAAATGACCACAGTTGCGATACACTAACATTTACTTCAATTACATTAAAGTTAAATTGTTCAGCTACAATTGCCTCTGAATTTGTTCAAATTGATCGTTTTCAAACTGAACTGTGGAGAAATAATGATGTGATTAGTGATTTAATCACGCGAAATATTATGTTGGATTGGATTTTTTCTTGGTATATAACCTTATTAATAATGTCCTTGTTTTAAATAGACTGGAAACGAAAGTAATGCTGTCCTCATAATAAGTACTTGAAGGTTCAAACGTGTGATCTGGACTTCGATTATGTTGTTGTGAAATAAAAAAACTGAAGAGATTGACGAAAGAAAGATGAATGGAGATGTGAGGGAAAAGGTAAAGGTAACGTCCTCATTCTTAATGATAGTTAATAGTTTAAGGAAAACCTATTGTTACCAAGTTTATGATATTTAGAGATTCAGAAGGTTGACCAAAAGCGTAGTTCGGTCCAATAATGTCGTTAAACTATATAATATAATCGTAGTAAATACTTCTGTCCCCTAAACCGTCAGTTTATAGCGCTCAAAGGGAAGAAGTGAAGGAATTCTTCAACTGGAACGCTTGGCTAGCCATTATGAATCTGTGCGACAAATGCTCCCCTTGAATTTATTCTGCAGCCATTTAAAGTTTGTTATTTTCAAACTAATGAGGCAGCAAGCTTAACAAGTTGTTTGTCAAACACAATGCTTACCATAAATCCCTGTACCATTGTACTAAACTTAATACTACAGAAACAAACTATATCCATATTTCAAATCGGAATCATCCATTTTTCTCAGTGAGTGACGTGTTGCCTTGACCGGGAATCGAACCGCGCTGCAGTGCCATTGTTTGAACAGGACGTGAGGTAGATTTATTTGTTTTATCTCCCGACGAGGCAAATGAGGGACAAGGTGAAATTGAAGTGGGTAATCTGTTTAAAGTCGTTTTTAAAAGTTCCTAATGTTTCAAGGTAGACGTGAGTGGAAACGCCCTAGGAGGACATCGTCATCATTTCAGCTGAAAGACGTCTACTGTGGTCCTGTGCGGTTCGTATCCAACGGATTCCCGCAGCCTTCGCCCCCTGCCCCCTGCAGGCTTTCAACCTCATTGGCTATCTGTTCTGTGAGCAATAGTGCCCCCTCAATGCCACTTCAGTTTGGGGATTCTTTGGGCTAGGAGGACAAGCACAGATCTTATTGATAACGTTCATCAGAAAGGCTAAGTGCTTAGTAATTGCAAACGGCGTGCATGACCAGATGTGTGAACATAACATTAAGCAAAAAGAGTTTGCAAGGATCGTAGCAGTTGGAGTTCTGCCTCTTCTCTACCACGATGGGACAAAATCGTGAAATTTTTGCTTTGATGTTTGAAACTTCCTCTACTTTCAGATAAAGTGAGAAGGAGTCGTTTGTCTCGGTACAAAGAGTAAAGAATAGAGTTGTTGGTTTAAAAATATGATTCTGCTTAGTCCGTCAGTTAGATTATCGAAAAATATTGGACACGTATTTTTTATTTTATCAAATCAATAAAAAAATACGAAGATGAAACGCATTAAGGATAAGGAGTGGGGGCTTGTAACGTCACTTTCCAGTAAAAAGTGCACTGGTAAGTGACGTCACACGGTATCGTCTTCATTTGTTGTTTACATGACAACAGAAAAATACGGTCCATTATTTTTTGTAAATCTATCTGACGGATTAATTCGATTTTTTTAGTCAAATACTTAGATGGAAAAGAAAGGAAGATGAAAAAAAATTGGACGAATTGTGTGATTGACTGATATCGTATCGGTTGATAAGGGAGAATGAACGAAAAAAACGTTGGACGGCGACCCCAAGCAACATGTGACAAGGACGGAGGAAGATTATAATGACAAATCTTTGTTTTGAAGTGACTTTTAAACCGAGTCAAAAGAACGATTAAGTTCTCGTGTGAAAAGATTTTGAGATATGCATCATTCTTCTTGAAAAAGAATCGCGCTCATGAATTTGTGATTAATATTTGAGAACCAAATGTTCATAAATGTCAGAATTATTCATTGTTGGGAATTCGCAAAGCTCAGACAGCGGTATTTATTGGGTAGTTTGGTAAGTATGCTGATGCTGTGAAATATGAAATACATAAAAATCAGCTTCTCCAAACAATCATGGTTATATAAAGATATAACTATGAAAACTGATATAACAACTTTTTATAATAAAAGCTAGGTACTTTCTTTCTTACACATCCGCTGTTCCTATTTGATTAATTTCGTTGCGGGATCCATGATTATTGAATTATTTCTGCGGGACTCGCCGAGCCCCTTTGACTTGACAGTGATCAGGAAAATTATGGCAAGCTTGTACCCCAAAAATTCACATCCTTGTAACATCCGTTTTCTCAAATCAGGTGACAACTTCAACAAGTTGCACTAACCTAATCTTAACTTTGAAGTAGCATAGCGCTCTGTTTAGTACTAGGATCTAGATAATTAATTCTGTAATGGAACAAAAGTCGGATGCTTAAGACATCGCTTGTTAATCAACTGCCAGTCATGGTCAACTGACGAACCAATAAAGTAGGGTGACCATCATACTTATTTATTTAAACTTAATGTACATGTGCGGACTTAATGCATCAAGGCATTCTCTACCAGTCAACCTTTGGGTTATAAAGACTATACTGTGGTAGGTGTATAATAAATAAAAATAAGATTCAAATAGAATTTTAACATTTCGGTTAACTGTATAGATATAAACTGTATTTTCTAAGTAAGTCCCCTATGTGAGGAGTTGCTAGAGAGGCGCCACGGCTTCCACAACTTCTGCCTGACGCAGGTACTCACCGGACACAGCTGTTTCGGAAGATACCTGTTTCGGATTCGGCGGGAAGAGGCGGACCGCGTGAGGGAGTGACAAATCACACGCCCCAGCCGCCGCAACGGAAGAAGACGGCCCGGGCGTCGGGAGTCGCAGGGCGATTCCCGGCCACCGCAGGCGCGGGCCTGCGGACGGCGGGCGTTGGGTGGCTTGCTGTCCGATCACATCCAGGCCCGTGTCGATGGCGTGTTGTGTTCCACGCGCGCCTCAAAGAGATGTCAGCATAGAAGACGGGGCCGTCAGGGCCAGAGCCTGCCTAGGGCTGCGAAATCCATTCGAAAGAGTCACTGCGGCCCTGAAACATAAAAGGCATTAGGACGAACAAGAATGGGTTTTAGTCAGTAAGAGTCTGACATGCCCACTTCCCATCCTTAAAAAAAAGTACATAGACGTACGTAAAATTGCACATATAAGTCATACTACAAGTGTGCGCTAGACGTAGGTTTGGGGAAACTTACTTATGAGTTTATGCCCTGCATTGGACTGGAAATAATAAAATTTCACACTCTCAATATTGCACCTACCACTATCTGTCTCTGCATCACCCAAAACTTGAGTGGTAGAAAATGACAAAGGCAATTAGTCCGCCTCTGTACATGTGTGTAGGTTTCGCGTACGCATAGGTAAAGTAGGTTCCATGACTTTAGAACAGGTAACTTACGTGACCCGAACTGTAGATACGGGGCACTTTTTTCAATTGAAAAGGAATTACTTGCCCAGCAAAATTATAGCCCAGGACATCGTTATTTAAAAAAAAGGTTAAGGTAAAGCCATTGAACTATTATGAGCCGGGAAGTCACAGGACCTTGAATTATCAACAATTTGTTAATAAAAGCGTAAACACCGCTCCGTGGAAATGATAACGATTATTGTGTGAATTTTATACCACAAACAAGAGACAAGAAGACATTAAAAATAATATTTTTTTGTAATCATAAGTTCGACCTCATTGTTGTAAGGTCGAAGGTGTGAAAGACGCAATTATTTATATCGTCTCACATTACATTGTTCGCATTCGGCTTGAATTTTTAATATTTTTTGTTTAAGGAAAAGAAACAAAATATTTTTGATATGCTGTTATCTGAATAACTAAGCCAATCTGTGGGTTATTTAACCTAAAGTTTGGCTGGTAGAGAAGGCCTTCTTGCATCAAGTTCCCCTTTGTACCACTACTGTACATTTCGTTGAAATAAATTAATATTTCGATTGAAAATAAAACATCTGTAGCAGTTTAGGAGGCTGTGGTTACACTGTAACAAAACATGTTTACGTCTGAAAATGTGTGTTCCATTAGCATCTATCTAGACGTCCCTTGGAAACATTACGTTTTGTGATGAAAACGTAATAAAGGAATATAATACTTATTTGGCTTTTGAGCTTTTACAATACAATCATTACTATCATCGGTTTTTCTTTTCACGTTTAAGCTTGTACACTGTTTTGTGCCTGTACTGTGTCACAAAACAGTTCTTAAAAAAAAAAACACAAAAATCTACAGTTACGTCAACTTATAAATGCTACTGCATTTTTTTCTTCCGCTTACTTATCTTCACAAACTGCAATAATACTTGAACTTTACTTTAAACTAGGTCGTACTACACATAGTTTACATTTTTTCCCTCAAAGGTCAAACGCGTGGAGCGCCTAGCGTTATTGTCAATGTCTTGCGCAAGAGTTTAATTGTTCCATTATTTCGGATTCGGGTGGCCTCAAATTCGGTGCGGATGTTAGGAAACGGACCGTTCGTCCGTTTGTTTCTTGGGAGATCCGTGTCCTGATAGCTTGGACACCCTAGTTACACCACCGCCCTTTGTTCGGCGAACGTGAAATTTGATTAGTGATGCACGTTTTTATTTTTATATTATTGATATTTTCTTAGTGCAATGTTTAGCTTGGGATAATTTAGTGTTATGGAGGTTAATCGAAGTGAAGGTCGATCAATAGTTCTGATGTTAATCGGTTCTGCGGTCAATAACCTACTTGGAATAGAAGATATTGTCTTAACTTGATAAAACAAGTCCCTAATAATTTAAAATCAAGTACGAATGTTTTTAATCGACGTGGGGTTTCCAAATAAGTTCTTATTAGGACAAATAGGTACCTGAAATATGCAAAAAAACTTCACAATTAAAGAATTCTAATTTTGTTCAAACTGCGTCTTACTTTAGTAGTTATGTCTACAATTAAAATAGCAGTATTTAAATACAATAAGGACGAGTCTCAAATTCTCACGCGAGCAAAAAGTTTGAAAAACCCCATTTAAAACGAAAATGGACACAATTATTTACAGTGAATTAGACATATCCTGTTTTAAGCATTTTAATTTAGTCGTGTTTATAATTAGAATATTCTTGGCTTCTTTACGCAGACATTCTTGATTGAAGAGGGTTTCTAATCAAGTTTGCGAAATCATTTGATTTGTTATTTTTATTTATTATCATTTATTATTTTTGTTATCTTCAGCCGGTGGAAATGTTTTAAGGAAATTTATTATAGCGATGTATACTTATCTTTGTTATTACTGTTAGTTTATTATTAATTTGTCCTGTGCGAGATAATATATTTTTATTTACCACTCGTGGGCTAATTTTATTCCAAATCCGTTAAGCGTTTTAGATAGGTTTTATGAAAACGTAACAAAAAGACATTAGTTGGTATGGGTAAACTTAAGAAAATAAAACAGTTTCTTTCACGCAAAAACATACAAGTAAATAATTAAGCTTTTAGCTGTAATTGTGCCTATCTACCTAATCACCACAACATTAAAAAAAGTGAACCAAATATCTAAATAAAATCGCTCTAAATCGCTCTCAGGATCCGCCTATATTTCGTAATCAGCACATCTCGTTCCCCGAGGCACCACAGATACGGATCAATGATAAGCGCTGTCAATTGTGCGAATACGTCTAATTGATTTCTCGAAGCTATCGAGATGGCAATCTGATTACTATGTTAGTGCTCTATGGACAGCTGAGTAGGTGTGCTGATGAATTGTAGATTTCGTTCAGGCTGACACCGATACTAGTGACAGTGCTGCAAATGCTGCACGATATTTTGGTATAATGGTGGGTACATAATTATGGCTTTATTATGACTTCCTTCCTATTGTGTACTAATATAAAAATGCCCGTCGCATTCAGCGACAGGTACTGAAGATTCCTCTGTGATAGAATTATCTTAATTATCTTTGTTTACATCTATATTATTTTTTAAAGTGATAGGTAGGTACGTAAATTATCTTATCGATCAGTACCTATTGACTAAATATGGAAAAAAAACGTGTATTTAAAAAAAAAACACTTGATGTCATAAAAATAACTGAAAATACTACTCAGTTACTCACTCAACTTCTCAAATTAATTTTAAAATCTCAGAAAATTCTTGCGTTAATACAACAAACAAAAACTCCTTTGTTTATTAATTAAAAAATAAGATGCAACGATGCATACCACAATGTTTGCATACCAACAAAAAAAAATCGAATAACAAATACAGAATAAAGAAAACAGATTTAATAAACAAACAGTTTTGCGAGTGATTGTACAACCCCAATATTTGATCGAGCTCGATAGGTTTGCTTAGAGTTGGCCTATTTTCGCAATGATGTATTGAAATTCGTCGATCTATTGTATTTCGATTATGTTTTGATGCAGTTTCGTGCGTACGCGCAATTTCTTACGCACGAGTCTGTAAAATGCAAGGTCTGAAGCTTATTTCTATTACAGTTGTTTCTTTAAGTTCGCATTTGTTCTGTTGACGTTATTGCGATTGAATCAGTTTTGCGAAAAGCTTGCTGGGTGTTAAATTGGATGAATTGGTCATTGCCTTGATCGTATGATGAAACTTAGGGACTTGGCGATTGATTACCAACTTTACGATGTATGTATTTACGTTAATGTATTACTGTGTTTGTACATGTTATTTATTCTTTCTTTATATTTTACTAGTTGCCGCCCGCAGCTCCGCCCGCGTGATTGTCGAAAATTATCCCAAGGGAACATATTCCCGGGATAAAAAGTATCCTATGTGTTATTCCAGACTATAATCTACCACTGTGCTAAATTTCATCAAAATCCATTCAGTCGTTTTTGCGTGAAATAGTAACAAACATCCATCCATCCATTCATACTTAAAAATTTTCGCGTTTATAATATTAGTAGGATATTCCTGACAGCGATGTCTCAGTCCTGCAGCATTTGGAATAAAATATTTAAGTAGTATAATTTAAGAAAGGACATATAAGAAGTTTATTAAGCGAGGCTCAAACATTCTTTGAGGCAGTAAAAATGACAATACCAGTTATGGAAGGCTCCATACATTCCCTGAGGCAATAGAAAACAATAGTGCCAACCGAAATCATGGCAAGCATCATTCAATTACAAGGAGAATTAGTTACTAAAGACGATATCGTGCTTGCCCTTTGTACTGTCGCAATCTAATTGACAAGTTAAACACTCGTCGATGCACTAGCCGTGTGGGTACCGTCACTACTTGCAACTAGGTATGTTATGTAACCGAGCGTCTTACGGCCGGTCTCAATAACGTACCTTTCACCAACTGTGAAATGAGCTAAAAACAGTCGCTGAAACGTCATTCGTGCTTTCCAAACATGACGTTACAGCTACTGTTGGTAGCTAATTTGAGAGTTAGTTAAAGGTAGATAAGTTATTGAAACCGGCCGTTAGAGACGGAAGCTACTCCGTAGTATGAGAATCTACCAAAGAGAGATTAGAGGTGAAAATAAAAAGTAAAAAACATTATTCTATTTTAATAGTTTTTATTGTTTTTGAAATATAGTTAAAGGAAACAAGTTTGCACCCAACCTTTAGGCGATTTTTTTGTGGTTCATAAAATTGACTGGCACCTAAACACTTTTATCATTAGGTACCCAAGTGATTGGGAGCAAAAATATGAAACTTTGAACCTGTACCACTTGGTGTGGCCCAAATCTTGGCCCCTCCACGGCTTAGCTGTATTTTTTGGGACAAAGAGGGCAGAATAGGAGGCGGAGCATAGTTTGTGATTCAGCTCCTCATTAACACCCTTCAAAGGTGGAGGCAGATGCGGAGATCTGATTTCATAAGAAGTTTCCTTACATGCAGAATAGTTTGCGGATGCAGAGGTTCATGCGAAAATTCTGAACTTGCGGAGGTTAGGTTCTGGCACAAATGCACTTCCAACCAGCTCCGTAACATCGGGATGTTACGGAGCTGGTTTTATAACCGAAATCGGAGTGAAACTTTTTTGGTTCGTCGGAGTCGGAATCAAGTCGAAGTCGGAGGCGGAGTCGGAGTTGGTGGCAAAAAAGTGATGTGCTCAGGGCTGTAAAAGAGTAATCGACGTCAGAAAGCACGTAGGGTATTCCTACGCCTCATGCATAAATCTGGGGGGCTACTCTCTAAACTCGAAGTCCGTAGTTTCGGGCGTATTCTACTCCGTATCACCTACGGACTTACGATCAGTTCCAAACCCGAACTAAGAATGAATGACAACACGATTTGACAGTAACTGTCAAATCGTGTTGTCATTCATTCTAAGTGGTTCGGTGATACGATGAATACGCCCAATTAAGCCCGAAACTACTGCCTTCGGGCTTAGAGAGTAATCACCCTGTTTCTACACGTTATCCGCTATACTTCGACCTCCGTTAAAAACTCCGATTAAGAAGTGTCGGAGCCAAAGTCGGAACCGGAGATGATTACACCTCCGGTGCCGACTGACTCTTTGTCTCAACCCTACTCGCAACTATTACAAGTTGATCATCATGGACGGACCATACAGGGAGACATGCCACGGATGCCACGCATTCTGGGTTAAAGGTTATGAGCAAGAAATGTGTTTGTTAAGTAGATAAGTATTTGGATGAGTTTAGAATTTGGATTTTTGTAGTCAACTATGTGATTGGTTTTCTTGCTGTTGTAGAACAATTCTCGTATTTTAAGGAGTGTTCGCATTAGTATCGTTGCAATCTGACAAAAACGCCTCTAATTTCCCTACATTTTGACAATGTTGTGATAATTAGTGTCGCTGAAATGATATAACGACTTGCATTTGTACGCTTTTTGGGTAAAAGAGTTCGCCTTCTAGTCTAAAGATGGTAATTCTAGGCCCAGTCTAAAGATGGTCAAACAACCGGTTTAGTTGGTAAGCAATGATGTGATTCACCATGGTGCACGCTTGCCTAGAAGTTGCCTATTCACTCTTGACTTGACTAAAAGATCCTCAGATTCTATCAGACTAGGCATTCGAGTTTTTAAAGGATACGATTATGTTTATTTGTCAGAAGATGACGTTCTGACAAATAAACAATTATGATTATGATTATAATTATTTGGAATATCTTTCTGGTAATAAAAATGCAAAAATAAACTTACCTACGCAACTGAAAAACGTAACTCCCTAAGGGTGTTAGTGCACCAGTCGATCGTTCATCGATTGATGCCGTCGATCGATCGGTGTGGTAGCTTTGGTTGATAGAAGAAAGAAGTAGAAATTATCGATCGACGTCGACTAATCCATTCTACCATCGATCGATGGCATAGATCGACGATCGATCGATTGGTGTGGTAACTCCCTAAGAAAAAAACATTTTAATCTTTCATTTGAATCTTTGATGTTTGAATACAATCGATAACAAAAGTGTTACACCCAGCGTAACATTGATGAAACATTAATTGATTTAGTTCAGCCACTTTAGCACTCATAATACGCCTCGCGTATACAGGGTGTCCCAAAACTCAACGTCAAGCCGAAACGGGGTGACAGGATTGATCATAACCATCACGAGAAAAATCTGAAAAAAAATCTATCCCATGCAGTTTGAAAATTATGGGCATTTTAAGAAAAACCTAGAAATTTGATCAAACTGTACCATTTTTCGGTTATTGTGGTTATTATTTTTTATTTTTGTTCATTTGAACTTTAGAAACGTAATCCTAAATAACATTTCTAGAATCCCAATAAAAAATAATGACACAATTGCCTCAAGTTCCCGAGAATTGAGACTATTTGTTAAACTACGAATTTAAAATTTTCAAGATTCGTCGACTTTGACAGGCCCTCCTATAAAAAAAATGTACTAGAGTGCCTTGGCAAGTAGCATTAAAAGTTGGCGCATTTAATCAGAATTCTAAAATGGTACAATACTTGTTAGTTCCATACAATAGAAAAGAGTAAAAAAATTAAAACCTCAAGTAACCCGATTTTTGCTATCAGATTTTACTCAGTTAAAATGTTTTTAATTCGCACAAGCTCTAGGTAGGTTCTTAATTTTAAGGCAAAATGATGAGAGAGATGGATAATGGGTATGTTTGCCATGAGTGAGCGAGACAGATAGTGACGCCACGCATTGAGACGGAGATGCGTCGTTTAAACGAGTGCGAATGAAACAGATAGATGCTATGGCATCTATCTGTTTCATTCGCACTAGTTTCAGCCAAGCAAATGGCTACGCTACCAGTCCGACACCAACCAGTTAGTACGTTTCGCTCATTCGTCTACTGCGCACGTTCGTATTCGCTTGTGTTGATTTAGTACTGACAACTTTGGCTTCTCTTTTTGGACTTGAATCTTTGTGAATTGGACTTGTTGATAACATACCGGCAACTTTGGCTTCTCTCTGGACTTTTGTGTTGGCATCCTTTTTATCTACCATGCCTACGCGCTACACTTCACAAGAATATGCGAACATGCACCTCATTTATGGGGAATGCAGATGCAACGCAAGTGCTGCCGCTAGACTTTATCGTGAAAGATATCCAAATTTAGAGCGCTACCCGGATCACCGCGTGTTTGTTAATGTGCACCGTTCACTCACAGAGGGCGGCCATTTCCCGAATCAAATACAGGCTGGAGGTAGACCTGTGTTTCCTTTCCAGGAAGAAGTATTGCAAGAGGTCGCACGTGACCGAAGTATTTCCGTACGTGGAATTGAAGAAAGAACGGGAATACCGAAAAGCACTGCTCATCGTATTTTACAAAGAGCCGAAATGCATCCGTTTCACGTACAACGAGTTCAAAGTCTTCTACCTCGAGATTATCAGGAAAGGATTTCTTTTTGTAGAACAATGCTACAGAGGCATAATGAGAATCCCCAATTCATCCAAAAAATTCTCTGGTCAGATGAATCGACATTTAAAAAAGATGGTTACATGAACTTGCACAATTATCACGAGTGGCATGTGGAGAATCCACATTTAATGCGAGAAGATAGATCCCAGTATCGTTTTAAAGTAAACCTGTGGACCGGAATTTTAAACGGTAAAATTATTGGGCCTATTGAACTGCCTGAGAACTTGAATGGAACTAATTACCTACATTTTTTAAGAGAAGATTTACCAACCCTGTTAGAGGACGTACCACTAGCAGATCTTCGCGACATGTGGTTTCAACAAGATGGCTGCCCAGCGCATTTCGCAGTGCAAGTAAGAGATTTCCTTGACCAGGAATATCCGGGAAGGTGGATTGGACGTTCGGGCACTATCTCGTGGCCCGCCCGTTCACCAGATTTAAATCCCCTGGATTTTTTCTATTGGGGAGTTCTCAAAGAAAAAGTTTACTCAAAGCCCATTGAGAACGTAGCCGACCTGCGTGAACGCATTTCTCAAGCAGCTGAGGCGATCAACTCTCGAAGATATGCCCGACTAATAAGTAGATCTTTTTTAAGAAGATGTAGGGCTTGTATTGAGGCTGATGGTAAACAATTTGAACATTTATTGTAATAAAAAACGTTATTTCTCTATCATCTGACTTTTATTCCAACAAACCTAATTATTTTACTAATTTTACTAACTTTTTTTCACTTTGGTAAAAGTGGCGTCACTATCTGTCTCGCTCACTCATGGCGAACATACCCATTATCCATCTCTCTCATCATTTTGTCTTAAAATTAAGAACCTACCTAGAGCTTGTGTGAATTAAAAACATTTTAACTGAGTAAAATGAGATAGCAAAAATCGGGTTACTTGAGGTTTTAATTTTTTTACTCTTTTCTATTGTATGGAACTAACAAGTATTGTACCATTTTAGAATTCTGATTAAATGCGCCAACTTTTAATGCCACTTGCCAAGGCACTCTAGTACATTTTTTTTATAGGAGGGCCTGTCAAAGTCGACGAATCTTGAAAATTTTAATTTCGTAGTTTAACAAATAGTCTCAATTCTCGGAAACTTGAGGCAATTGTGTCATTATTTTTTATTGGGATTCTAGAAATGTTATTTAGGATTACGTTTCCAAAGTTCAAATGAACAAAAATAAAAAAGAATAACCACAATAACCGAAAAATGGTACAGTTTGATCAAATTTCTAGGTTTTTCTTAAAATGCCCATAATTTTTAAACTGCATGGGATAGATTTTTTTTCAGATTTTTCTCGTGATGGTTATGATCAATCCTGTCACCCCGTTTCGGCTTGACGTTGAGTTTTGGGACACCCTGTATAGTGACCGCTTGCTCGATGGCATTAGTGTTGTGTCTTAATAGAAACATTGTATAATCAGTTTAATGTTATGCGGATTAAATGCGTTAGACGAGGATTGCATTGTCTATGTATGGGTGGTGTTACTTGTAATGTGCTCGTTTTAGAGTTTAATGTTATGTAATTGTTTATTTATGTACACATAAAACACTTAAGAGAGATCAAACAAAATTTCTTCCAGCCGATCTGTGACAGGAGAGATGGAAACAGTAATGAAATTTATATAGTAAACTCAAAATAGACTTAAGCTGAAATGAAGGAATGAAGAGGTTTTATTATTCATCATCAATTCGTTTGGGCTAAGTGTAGCATGAAAAACCCATCCATCGCTTGTTTGATATTCCTTTTCCCCCATAGCCATTTTCATTAATTACTGCTCAAGGGAACATCCTGTTCTTCCAAATTTTATTATCGTATGAAGAGTCATCTCTGCTCGATTTAAAACCTGACCCAATTTTGTTGCTGCGTTCTATTTTCAAAATTGACATTTGAAATGAAGACATCATTCTTTACATTTACAAGGCCAGTTTGTGAAACACTTTTCCACTAAAGTATCCTCAAGTCATTCTGTACAGCCAGTGACAGTGATTCTCTTGACATTATTACTTACCTAGGGATAATAAGATAAACTGATGTATTCACACGAAATTTCATTGAAGCCCATAATTGGTGCGTGGGCGATATAATGTCAGAAATGTCAAATAGTGATATAGATTTGACAAGAAAGAGCACTTGGTCACTTTGTTCAAGTAACTTGGGGCTAGGATTACCAAATATCATTTTTGATGATAGAATATACTAAGAAGGTCTGAATATGGGACTTGACCGAATTTGGTAATAGGCGCCACAAAAAAACAAACAAAATCTGGTGTTTTTGATGAATCAACATAATTGCTAATCGTTTTCAACGAATTTACTCAGATTCGCCACACCGCAGAAGTTTTTAGCAAGTTCGAGTCATTAGTAGGTGGAAATTCCTGAGGTTTTCATGAGTTGTTATTGATATTAGTTATTAAGTGAGTCAGAAGTAAATGATACACCAGCAAAAAAATTAAAATATACCTACATGACTCTTGATAACTTTTTGGTTAAAGTTTCTTTTTTACTGATTTACAAATGAAACGAAATAAGTTGAACGTTGCAAAGATGTGTGGAGCCAAGACAAATTTAATTAATTTCTAATGTTCCCCATTAAGTTTAAAAAAATATTTATTTAAGTATGTACTTACTACACTTCCAGTCGACAGCGATGTTGGTTAATTTTTTGACGCTATATTTTTCTAGTGTATATAGTTAGTTCAGTATTTATTAAACCAGTTGTAAATACCTGTTGGCAATCATCCATAGATATAATTTTGTTTTTAGTACTTGTCCATGTTTGGGTACCAAATTTCAAATTAATCGGTCCAGAAGATTCGGAGAACATTTCTGGCTAACAGGCCCAAGGGTTCCTGATTCTATGAGGGTTCCATTTTTCCATACGACAAGGAACCATAAAAAAATATCACATTTATACAGGACAGAAAATTATTTTGTTTGTATAGTTATGTTTGTAAAAGGTACCAGTGACCTAAGTACTTATCCGACAAAGAAAACTGTGACAGATAGAGAAAGGGAATTGCTATTTTATGCTGTAGTAATGATTATTTCCCATGGGATGGAGAAGCGGCCCTCAGGAAAAATCTAGTGTAACACAAATCAGTTGACCTCTGACCTCTGATCCATGACTGATGATATTACTTACTATTCATCTTATTTGAAATATGATGGATAATGAAGTAATATCATAGGTACAATAGCGAAAAGGAAGCAACTGATCCCAATCAAAAATAACGAGATGACTATTCATAAATCTGTTTTTATTTATCGTCATTACACATTTAATAGGCAGTAGCAGATACAGCTGTAAAAACCCCGGTTTTCCTGATCCAAACATGAAAACCTCATCCACATAAGGACGGATGGCTTAACTATATCGTATTAATACCTAACCATATACCGTATAATTACGGGCTTCTTAAAGGTGCTGATAGACTTGAGCACTCACTTGTAACAGAATATCCGAGCGTTCGCCGTTTTTAAATTTGTCGAACTGAACAACGAACAGTGCCGAGCATATAGCCAAACATTGCTACGAACAGTTTCACGATCATTCTAGCGAACTGTTACATCCCTAAACTGTACCCCTTCTAGCTTACTCAGCATCCTATGCTGCATT
>NDFZ01004884.1:0-12209 GCA_002192655.3 Mamestra configurata
TCCCAAATACTTCATGGTGGACTCGACAGCGATACGGGCCCCCCCGACCACGATGTGCGATCCATGGGGCCATGAAAAACAATGGCCTCCGACTTGTTGAGGGCCACCTCCAGGCCGAGGCGCCGTATGCGGCTCACCACCTGTGAGACCGCAGCCGTCGCCAGCAACGCTGCCTCCCTGTGCGAGCTCCCCCGGGCAGTGACCAGTGTGTCGTCAGCGTAACACACCAGCTGCACTCCCGGCCGGAGCTCGCCCCTCAGCACCCAGTCGTACCCGATGAAATTAATCCTACCTGGTTTAACAACAACGTTTTGATGTTATATTGAAACAAATAATTATAAAAGAAATTGTTTTAATTACAACATCTATGAGTATCGCCTCTAGTTTGCGGGTATAAAAATAATTGTAAGTCAAGAGAAAATCTTTTTGCTTTGCTTTTCTATTAAACCTATGGGCTTTTTTCTCTTACATGCCGGAAATTGCGTTATTTCCTTCTTTGAAACTAATTTCCCATTTTCTGTAACTAATTTCACCCTTAATCCAAGTAGTAGAAAATAAATAACATGTTTAAAAGGGACTTATTATGATACAATATTCTGAAGGTGAAAAATGAGAATCGTCTTTTAAGAACTGAAAATAGCGCTGCAAACCAACTTGAAAACTAAATAATAACCACCGGGAACAAAAGTAATCACCTAAATCTACAGCACAAAGTTAACACGGACTGTTCATCAATTTATGGAACTAAATCGTAGTTTTAACATTTTATTTGAAAGTAAAGGTTAGCACGTACCTACAGACCGGATTCTTGATTTATCATTTAGTACGAATAGTAGAGAAGAGACCGATGTGTAATTAATAGGAACATATCAAAGTTTGTTTTACCTTTGTGTAATGAGGTATTCGATTTGATCCACTGTTCAGTATTTCGATTTATTAGATTAGATGTCTCTAGGTACATTTCATGTAGTAGGATGTAACCAGCCGATAACTCAAAAACGAAATGGGAAGTATAAAACCATTCTAATTAAATTCCAGGCACCATTTATATACTTACCAAAAAATTACTGCCTCTGGGTAATCCCTTATAAGCCATTTAAAAACGTAATAAAGCTACTAAACGTTTGTATGTATATCACCCCTTAGTTGCCGGAAAGCTCCCCTAAAGCACACCTACGTATATTATGCCCGTCTGTGTGAAATTTTTATTTTATGATTAATTGGGTTTTTGACCCACTTGACTAATATTAACCTATATAAAGTGTACGTTTTGTATTCCTATAGACCAACGAATACATGGTAAAGAATGAACGAATTAAAACACAAACAAGAATGTGCTAAAGTTAATAGCTTAGCAACTAAGCGGAGTGAAATAAATGTGAAAACTGCACGGTTAAACACTGTATTTAAAAAAAAAACAAAAAATGAAGAAAAAAAAACACCGGATGCGCCGCTGGTTGCGTATATTCCCACGCATCTTTTGAGAGTCAGTAGAGCAAAATAGGTTACGTAGAG
Organism: Mamestra configurata; assembly: GCA_002192655.3. Lineage (NCBI taxonomy): Eukaryota > Metazoa > Arthropoda > Insecta > Lepidoptera > Noctuidae > Mamestra > Mamestra configurata. The sequence continues at coordinate 1,516 of NDFZ01004884.1, forward strand.
TTCCGCTTTTTCATCCTCAATGCTATGAAAGTTTGTTCTTTTTCTTTCGACAACGTAGGTGGTGGTATTTTTAGTCGAAAACGGGGGCACTGTATGATAATATGTATTTAGAAACTTGGTTTACAATTCGCTAAGTTCGTTTTTCTTTGTTACCAGGGTTATGAAGACGAGCCTATATCAAAGATCTTAGCGAACATAGGCGAGAGTGACACGGTGCTGTTGGACCGATGGGAGCTGGGGGTTGTGCCGAACACGGCAGCCGCTGGCGAAGATACGAGCAACGCCAAGCCAGAACTACCTCTCAACGTGGTCAATAATTATTTCTCGTTTGGCGTCGATGCCCACATAGCCTTGGAATTCCACGAAGCGAGAGGTAAGTTTGTATCTGGTCTCCAAAGTCATTATTGCTATTTCAAGAAATTGCACTTTTTTATACTTGAACATTTATATCTTAATATTTACATAACAGTGATCAACCACATTTTAACCGTCGTTTGCTCATAATTATGGTAGTTTATTTACTCAGGTCAGGAAAGTACATCTTGGTTAATCAATCGTTTTCTCGGTGTTGGCGCTGTCCCTAGCTTTTCATATTTCGCATTTAATGTCCTCTTATGCTTTGGCTTGTTTTTGCTCTTCCATGAATGTGTATGTCCCATATACCTTATCATACTTTTTATGTAATAAGTTGGCAAAAAAGCAAATTTGCCATAGCAATATATAAAATAATGCACTGAGTATGCATATATTTTGCATGTCAAAGTGGTATGCAAAAATAAACCCATTGACCCGTTTACATTACCACAACTTAGTCATGCACGACTGCATAACAAGATGTTGTATAGCATCACGCTATATTATAATGGCAAACTGGGTAATTGTTCTCGCTAAATGTAATAAACACTAGCATAAACTATTCTGACGTTTCAATTAATTAAATAGAATATCCTTCACGACCTGAAATCGTACAAACTGGAGCCAATTTCATAAGCCGCTTTAGAGTGGAGACAAATTCACCTACAAAGGAGACCGCAATAGTACGCAAGACAATTTGATATGCATGCATTTCAAATTCTATTCACATGTTGTTAAGCTGTTCCGAGGTTTCCTCTTATTAATAAAACTTTGCGAGAACTCATATTATTCTATTTGAATATTTCAATCGTTTGAAAGTTACCAACCGCAGACGTTCTCTACTGTGATATTGTGAATTATTGTTGAATATTAATATTCTATTATTATTGGATTCTTTTAGAAAACCACATCGGTCATCTTCATAACATCATTCATGTTAAATTATCGACTTCACGCCATTGTGTTCATTCGACGTATAGTTCAATCGCCATTTAAATTTCATTATTAAATGGCGTAATGACAAATATACTTTCTTTTCATAACAAATCTGCCCAATTGTGGAATACTAATACACACAATATTTTAAGTAGAATTTATTAAATTAATATATTTATAATTACAATTTATAAAATGACGTATATCTTGTTTCAAACAGAGGCACACCCAGAAAAGTTCAACTCTCGAATAAGAAACAAGCTGTTCTACGGTACCGCCGGAGGAAAGGATCTCATGCAACGCAAGTGGAAGGGTCTGGCCGAGTTCGTGACCATGGAGTGCGACGGCAAGGACCTGACGCCCGTACTCCGCGAGCACAAAGTTCACGCCATTGTCTTCTTAAACATTCCAAGGTCAGCTCAGCTCATTTATTTGTATTTTCTACAGGTGCCGCCAAACGATGCCGACAAAATAATACATAAAAGAAACACTGTGTCATTTACGAAATTGAAACCGTGAAAAGACTAAACTCACAATGTGAAAACCCAGTATTTTTTTTATTATAAGGAAAGATCAATAACATTGAAATCATTTCATTATTTATGTGTGCTTCGAAACTGTGAATGCTTCTGAGTCTAGTCGAAATACATTATATTGGAAGATATTTACGTGTCTGTATTGTTTACAGTTACGGGGGTGGGACGCACCCTTGGAATAAGTCAGGGGGAGCCTTTGAACCCTCCACTGAAGACGGCTTAATAGAAGTAGTCGGATTAACCACTTATCAATTGGTAAGTCGGTGGAAGATCGATCATTGAAGTGTTTGAATTTGCGCAGGTATTACGTTAGACTCCGTCTTATCGCAGCCGGTGGCGCGATCAACGGCTTCAATATTCTTGTGCCGAAATTCACAAAATAGTTTGAAATACGATATCGAATATTTGCAGTACCTACAATGTTTATTATTTTCAATATATAGGGCCCTCAGCCTTCTGCCAATCCAGTTGGTATTATAATCCTATTTGTCGTATATTGCAAGACCCACGCGAAGAAAAAGCTGATATTTGCCGCAGGAGCCAACAATTGCTTCATGTTTTAATATTGGCCATCGGTTTTTTGTGGCTCGAACGTAATAGGATTTATAGCCATTGTTTTATTACATGAACACGTTTAGCAATTAGTTTGTACAAACAATGTTACAAAATGGGGACATCCATCTCGAATCAGGAATAGATACAAGTTTACACGTTCTTTCGTATAAGGCTGACTATCCACTGGAGCAGACAGGAGAGTGGAGTGGAGCTGTGCCAATATTAACCAATGGAATTGCATAAAATCCCCACCCCACTTCAGTGGACAGGGTTTTGCGAACAAGCTTAAAAAATCATACAAAACCGCGAAGCTGAGCGAGGCAGCGAGCGGTGCGGAAGCGGAGTGGGGAAGTGGATTATTCGCCCGCTTGTCGCGTGAACTCGACCTAGCTCCGCAACTCCACTCCGCACTATCTCACTCCGCATCAATGATGGGCAGACATAGTCCGCAACTCCGCTCCGCATTACTCCATCGCTCCGCTCCGCTGCCTCGCTCAGCGTCAATGGACAGGCAGCCTTATTCTGCTGTCTGAGTTTTCTGTAATAGGTAGTCTTGTAAAAATATTCATTAATAAGTTGTGAAAACAATAATATCATAGATAATATCTTAGAAAATAAGAAAACTGGAAAATACATGAGTAAATTCCGCGTACAAAGAGCGAAATAAAATAACAACCTCTTTAGTAGCCAGTAAATTGCTGTTTCGAGATTCTTTCAGATACGAGTTCAAGGATTTCTAATCTGTGGGTTATAGTTTCAAGGTATCTTGCATCTTGCAGTGTAAGAACAAGAGGTTTTCTTAATTATAGATTTTGTAAATCTATCTATCTAATATCAATATACATATATATATAATTCTATAATTTATCTATAATATCTATACTTACAAAATAAAGCTGAAGAATTTGTTTGTTTGAACGTACTAATCTCTGGAACTATGGTGTGTGTGTGTGGTAGTGGGATTTGCTAAATTATTTTTGTATATGATAGTCACATTCATGAAGAAGGCTATAGGTTATATGCGATCGGAAAAAAACGGGATATGCGCGTACGTAGTTGCGAGCAAAAGCTTATTTAAAATAAACCAGAAAATGAAGCAGCATACGTAACTTCAAGAATTCTGTTGTGTTTCCTGTTAGTGTGGTATTTGAGCTTATCATTCCTCGTTTTTAAGTTTTTGTTTTTTTTTTAGAATTATTAGAAAAGTTTTTACAAGTCAAAACAGACTCGGAAAGGCTAAATCAATTAAATGATAATTGTACTGTGTAGCCGTTACTCCAAGCGGGCGGACACGGCACCTGCATCTGTCAATGCAAGACTGCGAAGATCGTGACCACGAAAGTTATCCCAATGCAAGTGGATGGGGAGGCGTGTCGACTAGCGCCCTCTGTCATAACGCTCTCACGACTCAACCAAGCCACCATGCTCGCTAAGAAGAAACCTGGCAGGACTATTGCACCGTAAGTATTTGAAGTCACACCGTTTGCATTCGAATCACAGATACAATATTGTCGTCCTTAAAAATATTTTTTCCACAAGGAACTGAAGGACATAAGACTTGACATGGCGACGTAAAATTGAGTTTGAGCGTTCGAGTGTGCGGCAGTGAGTGTCATTTTGAGCAATCTGACAAATTCAGAGTGACAAAAAACACAAAAGCTTTGGTATTTTTCAATCTGCAAGCACAGCCTTTTTCTGTATTGCAGTCCAACTAGATACGACAGAGTGACTGCATTTCAGAGAGCCATTCTCGTCTGACTTTTGAAAACAAAGGCTCCCGATATTCTAAGATAAAATTGCTTGTTTTAACTTTTGGAGGTCCTATAGCCAGCCGTGCTGCACTTCTATCGATTTTATAAATATTGCAAGTTTGACATCTGAACTTGAAATCGAAATAAATGTATAACCATTACGACATCAAGAATGTTACAAACCTCTTTTACTGTAATACATTATACTATCAAGATTATCCACGATTGCATGATGTAAGACGCTATCAAATATTCAGTAGTAAGCACTCTTTGAAAGCTTTTAAATAAATATAATTAAGTACTGACTTCATATATTATTCATTGGTCTAGGAGGGTGTTAATGTTAAGTAGGTAATTTTAGTTTCGGTAGGTACTTGGCGCACATGATAGAGTTTTCTAACTATTTATCTACTTTATTTTTATTGCTAAGAGCCAGTTAGATATAAGATGATGTTATATTGCTATTCTTATGTAAATCTATTGTTACAGTCAAACAACAATGGACAAACTCACCCTCACAGTAAATCTCATAACAATGGCGGATTACGAGCGGCATCACTACGATAAGGAACTGCTCGCCAAGACAGGTAACAAATATCATTGTACGGTACATTAACATTAATTAATTAAATAAACGCCCGACTTAGTAGCCCTTGCAAAGTTAACTTGGCAAATTATGTTATTCAATCACACGCCCCGAAATCTTGCTACTAAATGTAGTTGGAAACTTTTCGCTATTACGTTTGATCTTGACCAGAGAAGTTTACCCGGTACTGTTAAGTCAAATCGATATTCAAGCTTGGTTTCAATAGTACTGGAATGGCTTCACAGAGCTTTAAGTTCAGTTGTTTATTTCGTCGTTTCGCGTCGGTAGTTGGCGCGGAATTCGATACCTGTCTGTTCTTTTCCTCAACTAGAAGCAATCGACACCGAGTCGAGTGAAACAATCGTAACACATTTTGTTTTGATACAGAAACTAACTCGTGTGTTTATTTATTTTATGAGTTCCGGTACCGAATGGCCAAAACGATACTTTCCCCATTACATTTTCAACAATGTGGCCTTATCAACTGAGAGTGCCTGTATCTAGAAAACAAGGCAAAAAAAGTTTTAAGAAAGAGTACTTTTTTGTGACTCGTATTTTTTTTAGACATGACCTCACTGAGCGAGCCGTGGTAAAGGTAATGAGTCCATTACCAATAATGGGCTCATAAACGAACCCTTCAAATTCGTAAAACTCTTCGTCTCATATCTATAATGATCAGTAATATAATTAATGACCAGACGAGGCCGATCTATTACTACCAAACTAGATATCTGATTCTCAAATGACTGTCCTTATCGCAAGTGACAAATCGAATACTAAACTTACCAACTGGAACGAGGTTTATGGACGTTTTGACTGCTTTCTATCTTGGGGATATAGACTAGAGGTTTTTGAAAATACATACTATCGGGTGGTGACTGTTTGCACAGTGTGCACATCATTACTTTGTCATTTCATAATACTACTTTTATGAAGTTAGTATTTACCTCATAAAATCTTGATTATTGCTCATAATTAGAATAAAATATTCATACATTTATTTTAGCTTTTAACAAGTTTGTTCATAGCAACTTTACCTTTATAATTACAAAAAGTTATTTAATAAATATGTCGCACATAATTAATAATTTAATTTTACTGCTTTTTATAAACTTTGTATGCTTTGACATTAGACAGCCGAGACAGGTCGTTTTGAAACTCGGGGCAACCACCTATGATTATTTTCATAATGGGACTTTTGTTGTTAAATGTTTGCGTTGTTTTCAAAATTAACCTATGATTATACCTACACAAAATTTCACGTGAAATTGATAAACAGATTTAAAGCAACTTGTATGATGTACGGGTGGAACTCAATTCAACCCCTACATACAACTCATTTATTAAATTTGAAAGAATTTAAGACAAGTCCTAATTTTAGCGAGAGTGGGTGCATTTTTTTTCATAAAGTTATGTCTCACTCCTGTATTGACAAACATTTAAAAGTCCTACTAACACTTATCGCAAACAGGAAAATCCTCTTGGAAGAGCTAAAGTCTTTTGATGTCGCGCAAAAAAACACAATAGGTAATTAAACAGCCGCTGGAAGCAACAGCCAATTTATCTACGTATAATGAAGTTCGTTCGATAGTCAAAGATTTAATGTCAAGCCTCATTGCGGCATATTTAAACGAATGAGTCGTTTAACTCCGTTTTATATAATAAATTTCAATTAATTGATACATCTGTCTATACTCTATCCGTTTAGGTAGTTAACTAAAGGTAAACAATCTTGATGTGTCTTTTTACACAAATTCATATTAAACAAATAAACTACTTTTCAAACTTATGGTTCAATTGATTTAGTATTCGTTACTGTTGTATTTACTTTGGTTTTTACTTGCATTTTATTTTTAAACTGAGTTTTTAAGTAAAAAGTTACATCAAGATTGTTTACCTTTAGTTAACTACCTAAACGGATAGAGTATAGATACAGTCCACGTTACTGTAAAAAATATTCTATCCATAATACTTATAGAATATGTATGAACCTGAATACTATCGTCACATAGACGAAATAAATAACCGAAAACATGAACTTTGAAAGTCAAATGAGTCGTTATAATTTTATTATACATTTTAATAAAATAATTGTTAGCCGCGGTCGAAATGTCGATAAATTTGAAGGCCGATAAATTAATTTGTCCCGTAAACTGATGAATGGACATGTTGAGAGAATGAATTGTTGAAATGAGAAGTTGAATTTCAGAGAGAATTATTGTGGCAGATATTTTTTTAAATTTAATACCAAAAACATTGCGGCAATGATAGGCTCATTTCGGGTTGCTGGTAAAACTGATTTGTTTTGTTTCAGCGGAGCAAGTCGGCACACTGGACGTGAACCCGGCCGCCGACCTGGAGCAAATGCGCGGCCTCATTCAGGGCATGATCAAAGAATCTCAAGCATACTCGAACCTCACCGACTGGTGGTTTGTCGACTGTGAGTTGTCCAGCTATTGAATCACTTTAGACGTACTATACTAGGCCCTTTCACATTTCTGTACCTGACATGTTGAAGAGAACAAGTATTAGATATATTTATACCTTGAAGTTCCTTATAAGTCTTATTACGTACAATTCAAACCTACGTATAAATCTGGTACATACAGGTAAATAATAGGAACAAATGCTTATCTGACTGAAAGCTCAACATCTTCAATCTTAAAGAGCCCCTCGGACGACGAAAGGCAAACATGTGCTCTCTCGTGTTCCCATTATTTAAAGTATGTCAAGTACATATCTCATGCTTATTTTATGTAACTCTTTGTAGGTAAGTATATCTACTCACAGCGTTTTCATCAGGTACCTACGTATTCACCATACAAATATAGAATAACGTATTACCCTTTTTATACAATCGAGAAGGCTATATTTACAAGTTGGACGAATGAATGAAAGAAATTCAGACCTTACCTATAAATACTTTGAAATCAGTCGGATTTTTTTTTTTATGTGAATACGTTAACTCTTTAGTACGAAATTGAAATGTATTCAACTGTTACCTTAGCTAATTGTTCCAATTCTGGGAAAATATTCGAAAGTAGAAATGCCAATAAATCAGAAAGTAGACGACGCGACGTACCTACCCAGATGACAATTTATGAACATTATTTAAGTCACATTGAATACGTGCTAGGGTCGAAATCATGATTCATGGAGGGAACATAATTATGTCCAAAGCTTCGCAATAAACCGAACTTCACATAGTGAGTAGGCAATCGTAAGTTACCGTGAGTAATCGTAAGTTTTCGTTCGTTACCAGCCGTAACAGCGGAGCGGTTCTTTCGCATCGACAAGGCTCAGGAGAACCTGCACTACCCAGCAGACATCGGACACGACAACATCTACATCTTAGATGCAGCGCCACACACTCCTCACACGCCGGACACGGAGTCTACGGCACAACCGGAAACCACAGCTACGGGCTCTCTGGAGCGCACGGCCGCGTCCGTGTCGCTGGATACCACTACCGGCCTCTCCGTGTCGCTCGACATCTCGCAGAGCGTCGACACGCCTAGCGCGGCCGTCTCGCTAGACGTGCCCGAGTCACATGCTTGGTGAGTTTCTCTATTTGTGACACCACCGTCACTGTCTGACTACAGCGCACAATTGCGTCGGTGTCGCTCGATATCAAACGAAACCAAACTGGTCTCCAATTATACTCCTAGTCACTCTTTTCAGTATTAACATAATAAAGTACACATAATAAAAAATGGGTTTTACGACACTTTTATCCAAAAAGGCATGTTTGTTATCTAGAGTTTAACATCAGGTTTCCGATAAGTAAGATAAGTATGAAAATTTGCCCTGCAGATAAAAAAGAAACATATCTAAGGATTGCAGTAGAAATAGCAAGAATTCACCAATACGAATGGGTCGCTGGATTGCACCATTGAATCTATACCGTCGTGTGACGCCAAATGAAGCTCCGAATAGCCTGGCACCGGCCACCGGGCGCTATCGCAATTAAACTACCCGCTGCGTGAAACTCAACATTCCAAAACAAAGCTGGAAAGAACACAGCTACTTCAAAGTAGTAAAAGTAATGACTTTTAACAGTTTTCCGTTTTTATGTGTCGTTAGCATTGATCAACCTCACCACAATGAGTCAGCTGTAAAACCCTCATCAAAACTAATCCAATTGAATTTCAAAATCTTAAATTCCCCTTTACCGCGAAAAAAAGCAAGAGCTACTTAAATAAATACCTGATTGAGAATAAATCTGGATAATTTCACGCTTGACTTGCGATCTCATCCATTTTGGTTGATTTCCTTTTAGAAAATAAGGAAGCACGGAAACGTTTGCATATATCTTAGCTTCTCCATGAACGTATTTTATAATGTTGCTGAGAGTTTCTTTTTTATTTGAGATGAGTTTGCTCTTGACTCTAGTCTGGGTCATAGATGATAGAGACAAAATCGACGATAGAGCGAGCTTACCTAGAAGAAGCCTGTTTACTCTAATTTTAAAGAGATTTGAGTTGTATGCGTTCGGAAACACAGACGCAGGCAGAGAATTCCACTACTTTGCTGTGCGCATTATAAAAGACGTTTGGAAATTTAGTGCGAATTGGTGGAATAGCAACAAGGTAGGGATGGTAACTTGCAGTGCGTCTAGATGTCCGATGGTAGAAGGGGGCCGGTGGGATGAGGTCGTGGAGGTCTTGTACACTCTCCCAGTACAATCTGTAGAAGACCGACAAGCAGGCAACCTTGCGTCGGTGAGCCAAGCTGTGAAGCTTGGCATCCACCAGTTTTACGTCGCCAATAAGCCTCTTAGCTCGGCGTTCCACCGAGTCAAGCGCGGCAAGTTGTTATTTAGCTGAGCCATCCCAAAGGTGGCTGCAATACGCCATGCAGGATCGGACTTGTGCTTTGTTAAGGGTTAAAAGCTGTCCAGGCGTGAAATATCGCTTCACTCTAATTAGGATGTCCAGCTATTTGGCCGCAGTTTAGGCTTTGTGCTCAATGGTGGCGCCGAAGTTGAGACTGGGTGTCAACTTAGTCTTTTAACCTAGGAGTTCGAGCCGATCGGTTACAGGGACAAATGTACCCCGAAAAGTAGGAATTAGGTGGAAATGACTCCTTTTTACGGTAAAAAGACACGCTTGTGTTTTGGTGACGTTAAAAGAGACCAGATTGTCATCACCCCACTGAGAGACAAGGCTTAAGGTCAAATTTTGCCGCTCTACCATGGCATCTCTCAAGGAACGAACCTCTTCCCCGCTGGTTTTTGCGCTGAATCTCTCTGAAACTGAACTGTCATCTGCGTACCCAACAATACCAGGCTGAATCAGGTCATTGATGGAAAAGAGTTGCAGAGAGAACAGACCCCTTAGGAACTCCGGCATCAATAGCCATGAGGTCAGAGGAGCAGCCGTCCATGACTACTCGGATCGACCGTTCATTAAGGAAGTCTGATATCCAGCTACAAAAATCAACTGGGATGCCATAAGCAGGAAGCCTGCTGAGTAGACTTGCGTGCCATACCCTGTCAAAGACCTTCAAGATATCAAGCGATACAGCTAGTTTAAACGGAAACTTTCTTGAGTGTTTCCCTGAAACACTACATGTCCATATCTGGAAAGTGCTAGCTAGTATATTGACTGTAGGTTTCTGCGTGCCTTTGTAGATGTCGCAGCCTACTGTCTTGAGCAGCTGTTCAAAAAGCGGCCTAGCATTTTCATTTAACGCAGCGCAACGCGCTGTTTATTCAACGGCCTTAGTAACATCTCGGCATAGATACAGTCATGTACCTATTATATGTATGTTCGTAACAAAAGTTTTAATTACGAAACAGTGAATCGGGTCTCGACAGTCCTGCGCGGTCGTCAGAAGAGTTGCTATCACCTCAGACGCCGCCTCCGAGCGCGGTGGGCACCGCTCCGACGACGCCGGTGTCTGTCCGGCCACCGTCGCCGACGCCGCTGGCCGCGCCGCCAGCTCCGCTGAGCCCGGGTGTGGCGCCGGCCGAGC
>NDFZ01004884.1:12647-30115 GCA_002192655.3 Mamestra configurata
GTGGCGCCGGCCGAGCCGCTGTCTCCACCGCTGTGCACCAGTCCGCCCGCCAAAGACCACGAGCCCACCACCGACTCAATAGCGCGGTTCAAAACGTGAGTACGTTCACTTTTATCATCTAACCACGTCGTTGTGTGTGCGCCTAGATTTAGATGCAATGTATTAATTTGAGCGCTTCTAAAACGCCGCCGTCTGAATCAAACTGTTGTTACAAAGTAGACGCGCACGTCTGTGCAGCTTCGAATGGTAATCTCCGAGGACCCTCCTCGGGACACTAATAAGGATTAAGATGGCACTCGGTTCGACGAGCTCTCTTTGTATCTAACCTTTAGCTGTAGTCACAGTTCGAGATTAGTTGAACTGCACGGTGTTATTAGTTATTTATAAAGACTTTTGTCTAGCAAATTAAAAGTAAGGCTGCTGGAACGAAATATTTAATTAGAAACGTGTGCGTGTGGCAAATAGATATTGCACAATTTTCTTGGTAAGTGTTATATACCTAGTTGCTGATGCGGCCGCTATATATCTAACAATGAGTGATCACTTTCTGTTAGGAGTGTCGCACAAGTACAGGCATTGGAGCACGATGCACACTTGTTTGAAACTGAAATCTGCACTCTATCTCTTCTTTCTTCTATTGCATGCAGCATTCATGAAAAATTGTTTGGACTTGAGCAAGAAGTTTTTGGCTATAGGTGAGACTTTATATAAATGGTTTTAGCTATAGAGTAGTTTTAGCTCTACATCTACTGACTGCTTTATATGAGGTAACTTCTAATAGCGATTAGTAATTTTTAACTTCAATTTTTCTAACGTCCAATTTTTTTCTTATTTATGGTATTATAAAATTTCCATAATCTGTAAGCCAACGCTAGTCACCCAGTCTGTCAGATTCATAAGAAGATTATTTATAAAGCAGTCGGTATGAATGCAGCTGTAAAATATATTATAATTATTTAAATATGTGGAAATATTAGGTACCACATAAACACAAAGTACATACTTAATAGGTATTATATAAAAATAATATAATAAGTATGGCTGACAGTAGAAAATATAATTCGGTAACTTTATTAACGCAACATAAAGTCCCAATAATATACAACAAGAACATAAAAAGTTCATGAGGCGTACGTATCTCGTTCGCTCAGCTTTAAACGAGTCAGTTAAGCCACAAGACTAACAAGACGTCTCATTTTATTTATCTTCTCAAACTTATTCAGTTTTTGCAGGACAAAGTAAAACTTTGACATTGTTTCAGAAATTTATTGGAAAAAACATCTGACGCTCTGCTCAAAGCGGCTAAAGTCGGCGATCTGAGAATGGTGAGAGAAATCATTTACAGACATTTTCTTTTCATGTGATTTCCCTGATCAAATATACTGTACGAATTTTCTTATATTCGATAAATAACCTTAAACCTGTTAAATACGCACCACAGGCGTTAATTTTTCTTGTGAAGTGTGAATTCCATTTTCCCCTTTTCCCCCCACAAGGAAATCAATCAGAGCGTTTAACGCTCTCCAATAAATTAATAATGTCAATCCGCGATTACAACTGGAATCATAAACCTCAGTAAATGTTAATGGCCTAAAAGATCAGCAAATCGCGCTGCTAATTTAACTTGTGAGCTACAGCTTTAAAATTTTCCACCTGTTTTTAAATATGAAGGAAACACGTTACGAAAGAAATATGCTTTTTGAATGGTTCAGATGAAAGATTTGCACGCGGCGGGCTACTCGCTGCTGTCGATCGACGCTAGCGGACAGACGGCGCTGCACGTGGCGGCGCGCTACGGCAACAAAGAGATTGTGAAGTACCTGATCGCGTGCGCGCCCACGGCCATCCTCAACATGCGCGACAACGAGCGCGGCCAGACGGCGCTGCACAAGGCGGCCGCGCACAAGCGCCGCGCCATCTGCTGCATGCTGGTGGCGGGCGGCGCCTCGCTCACGCGCCGCGACCACGCCGGCCTGACGCCGCGCCACCACGCGCTGCGCGCGGAGGACCACGACCTCGCCGCCTATCTCGAGAGTCAGTATACTACTTCCACGACAACTCGACTATTAAAATCGAACAAATCTACAAACGCAATACCTCTTAAGGGGTTATTGTACTCATCATTATTATGAGTACAATGACCCCTTATGAGGTATTGCGTTTATTATGTTACACAATGTATACATACACATAAATAAAATTGAAGTGTCTGTTTATAATACCAAAATAACAACGTTTTTACTAAATGCATATGAAATTAAATACGATACTTAGAACAAAAACACCTTTTTTGTCGCTTATCTCCGAAACGGCTTTACCAATTCTGACGGAACTTTCACTCTCCGATAGCTGAGATTTTAGGGAAGAGAATATTTTTTAGGATTTATTTTAGAAAAAAAGCTTAGGGTCCCGTTCAAAAACAAAACCATGAAATAAAAGAAGTTGAGACAGACGAAACAACTTTCTTTCAGAATCCACATCAAAAAGTAATGCTCATTTATGTCGTCTTACTTTGGTGAAAATAAATATGCTGCAATAAAAACATTCGATGTCCTTTTTCAGGTCAGGAACATTTCCAATTAGTGTCTGAGGATTTAGAAACTGCCGTTTAAAAATCGAATACGTTGACCACGTCCTCGGCACAGAAGAAAACTATCGAGCAAGCTCGCACTACCAAACTCTAGTGATAAAGTGATAACATGACTTACGAATATTGTTTCAAACACCAAAGTGATATTCAGATCTGGTGTAGGATTATAAAAACGTTTCATCATTAAAATAATCTTAATTATTGAAAGAGTTAACATTAATCATAATTATATTTTCGTCGTAAATTATTATAATATATTCAATTAATTTATTGAATTTAGTCACTGTAAATGTTACAGATAAATTAAATATTAAATAATCAATTTATAGCCTACGAAATATTTTAATTAAAAAATTACAATATTATAATAGAGCTTTTAAAATTTAGTCCAAGTTTATTCTATTATTATCTTTACTGTAACATTTATAGTTTTAGTAATATATGGATTTAGAATAAACACTTATAAGGTGAATCTTTTCGCATTTTGTTTAAATTTTCTCTTTTCTATTATAAGGAGTGAGTGTTTTCATGAATTATGAAACTGCTCTGAAGTAAAAGTGTGTGCCTTTCCCGTGTGTTGTACAAACAACAAGACAATGGAATGTATCCCGCACCCCAATATGAATACAAAAATGAAACACAACAATCTGAAATGGTATACTAACATGATAGGTTTCACAGACTGTGAATGCAGCAGTTTGCTTGAGACTGCGCGTGATTAATATTTGCAGTCTAAAGATATCGCAGGCTCTAGTTTCTATCTGGACTGAGTTGTGTGCGGCCTTCGAGAAATGTTTTACCACTCGAAATATAGCCAAAGGAAATAAATCCTTAGTGTTATGATAAAATATTTAAAAGCGAGCCTTTCATGTGAAATCTGTCTGATATCTGAACATGTAAGGAGTGTGAGCCAAACATAAGAAGATAATGCGGAGCGATACATTCACGATGTCGACCTTTTGTGTTCTGTCAAAGAACCTTTCTAAGTACTTGTATATTTAAGAATAAATTTAACATCGCTTTACAGACGATTCGTCTTTCCAGATTTCCTTCTAAATTACTTCAATTATGAATCCATGGGACCTTAACTAACTCTTACTCTATGGAATGATAAGTCTTTGTGATAATGAGAAATTTTCCTATGCGATTTATTCATCTTATGAATGCGTCCGCGGACCCCAATGAGTAGGTACACTTGTGATAGTACAATTGTGTAATACGTTGTGTTGCCAGTCATTTGTTTTACGTACTTTACATCAACGTGACTTCGTTATTTTTATAAAGCTATACTGTTTACTCGATGATTAGGCCTAACTACTTAAATATTGTTATATATTATATTATTGTTTTTTGATGCAATATTTCTTGTATAAGTGTTCTAATATTCTTATTATAGTCTTCGGCAATAATTATTTAACGTCTAAGGCTAACTTTTATACTACTGAGTTGTACAATACTGATATAATCGGTGTTGTATTTATTATGATCTCAGTATTTGTATGTATCCGTATTACGGTGTAATGTTTATTTCTGTATGTCATAATAATGAGCGGTAATGAGTTTATTGTAATATAGTTTAACTTGTTTGTTATCTCATACTACGTTGAATTAAGTTAAGTGCACTCACTTGTGGAATGTGTAGCTCGTAATGGTCGCGGCGGCCTTGGTCGTAGGTACACTACTGGTCGCAGTGGTCGTAGGTACACTACTGGTCGCAGTGGTCGTAGGTACACTACTGGTCGCAGTGGTCGTAGGTGCACTACTGGTCTCAGTGGTCGTATGTACCTGTGGTCTTAGTGAGAGTTTTCTCAACGTTCTCGATCGCGTTAGCGTAAACGTCAATTTGTATTGAAACTGAATAAGCGCCGTCTGGTGACAATAACGGAAAACCTTTTTATCTCCATACAATTTGACATAAGTCAACGTTTACGTTCAAACTAGCACTAAGCCCTCTGGTCGCAGTGGTCGTAGGTACTGGTCGTATCGGTGGCCGCCGCTCGCCTCGCGTCCAATTGTTATTTATTACTTTCTCGTCTAACTATCTCCTGAATGATTTGTGCGTTTGAACGAGTTTGGATCGCTAAGTGTTGTTTATGTCTATTATGCCAATACCTCTACTAGTAGATGTACCTAATAGTTTAGTGTTTATCGAATTTACTCGTACTACTCGCTGACAAGCGAACAATGAAAGACAAAGCTGTGAGAATATTGGTCGTAATGTAAAATGTAAGTTCATTTATATCGTAAGTGAAACGATATGCAACATTATACATAACACTGTTTTGTGAGTTTCTTACTTTGTGATTGTAGATAGACGTTTTTGATATTTAACACAATATTATGTAGAGAATTAACTCGTTGTGTTGAAGAGTTGACTTTCCCTTTGGGCTTGTTACAATCGCATCGCGAACCAACATCTCTGCTGTGTGTTACATCGTAAGTGCTGTCCCTTTGAAGTTTGAAGTGCCGTCGACGCTCTTCAACACAATTTGAGAACATTTGATAGATGTGACATTGGGTAGATAGTAAATTATAATCTATGCGTGTTACGTCTTAATATTAATATTTAAAAGTGAGATATTATAATATTAGAGCCTATATTTATGGGCGCCAGTTTAATCTTTAAATCGTTAGTGATACTTTTCCTATGAGATATTATTATACTTAGTCCTGTACATACGGTAATGGAGGCCTTCATTCAAGTAGTATATCGTGACACTTTACACGATTAGTAATTATATCTCATGACCAAGTTCTGTCTAAGAAAGGAAAATTAATATCACTAGGTTAAACATTTTGAGCTGCTTTTGGATCGAATATTTACTAGATTTATGAGGGAAACCCACTTTTATAAAACCTGCCTGTGTTGCATATTTTTTCATTCTGGACCTGTATATGCCTTCCATGTATCGTCTGCATACAAGGTGTGGCATTATATCAAGGGGGTAGTTTATGTAGACGACATTTACACGGTAAAGCCATAAAGAAAAAATTCTCATATGTTCAGTATTTCCGAATTAATATATTTACTTTATTACACAATATATTATATGGTTAGTTATAGTTTAAATGGTTTTCTTCAGAATATTACTATGGTCTTCAAAAGCTGCACCCTTATAACGCTACACCCTGTATAGACTTGTCAAACGATATAATTTGCACTGCGTCGTGCCTGTAGCCCCTGTACGCGTCGATGAATAGGTGCCTACGTTAGCAAGCTATTCATTATGCGTAGGAGTGTAAAACTCGAATACCGAGGCGTACACCTGCCTGGCACGTGGACTCCATTAATTCGTAGATACCCTTTCGTTGACATTCTCTAATGCTGGCTCTACACTTGGCGAATTTTCACAAATGTTCGCATTATTTCGCTAATACAAAATGAACTTTATTTTAAAAGGAATAGGGTACATTTTAAATTACCAAAGTGAAGCGAATATTTTTACAAATACGCCAAATTAAGTGCCTGCATAACAGGTTGTGTTGATACGAGTATACTGAGTAGGTATCTGTTATAGATCTGTGTTACTATAGCTAATATGTTAATGATGAATTATGTACTATATCTAATTCCAGTATTTAATCAATACTGTTTTTTTTAAGTTTGAACTATTTTCTTAAGCACATGCAGCATTCCATTCACTCTAGATACCTATGCCTTTAAATACATATGTTCTTCATTTTCTAAGCCTTTCGCTTTGTGACACATTGTATTTTTATGTTGCTAAATTATTAACGAATAAAGTAAATATAATTATTATAAAAGAAAAATATAATTGCATTCGTTTTGGGGTTCTGTATTAAAAAAAAAGAAACAATTTATCGTAGTTGAATTTTTTTGAAACTAAAAATAACTGCAATCCAAATTACAATAATTTTCTTCAAAATCATGTTTAAATTCTTTCCAATATTTTATTGGGTTCTCTATGTTCGACCCTTCTGCTAGTTCAGTTTCAACGTTGCCTTCTTTTATTACGCATAAGACATAGTTCATTCTACTACTATTCCGATACTTCCTGGATCTCGATCAGGGTGACCCAAGCAGTTCCAACGGACGAAACCCGAAAGATCCGCGATACAGTATTACCACAAAAGTATAACTACAGTTTAATTGTGTCTTGCTTGTAAAATAACTTTTACGCCATATCAACAACACGGAACCCCTGGCAAGTGATGAAACTCGCATTTCCGAACTTTTTGACCATAATATGTAAATGGAATAGACCCCAGAGACCCTTCGCAGTGCCGTGTCGATAGTTGCATCTTATCGTAAAATATGAATAATTTACTATATGTCTTTGTCAGCAAATTTTATCAATTATCTTATTTTAGATCTTATTTGTATTTAACAAAGAAAGTAATCCAAGTTTAGAAATCGCAATAGCGAACCACCAAGCACACGTGACGTGGTCTATTCAAATGTTCCTTTAACGTGTGTACTTATTAAGGTAAAATGTATTTCAATCTAATTAACTATGGTATATAATGTAAAAGACACAATCTTGTATAAATTGGCAGCTGCGACACATGAAGCGAGAATGTATGGTGGCACGACATCAATATGTATGTACTCATTGTGAGGTTAATTAAATGATTAATAGATAATGTCGTTTCCTCCTAATTCTGCTCCCAAGTTTGCCAAGTTCCCTTAAATTTATATTTCACTTACGTACAGATTAGATTGTTGTGGTATATAACTGTTTTGCCGAAGTTATAAATCTAATTGTCCCGAGACACAAGTTGTTTGCCATAAATAATTTTAGCACAGTACAGATACGTGTTTTATCACGAAAATATTATTTTTATTTGTAAGCATTCAATGTTCTTTTCTAATATGGCTTTATGTTCATTTAGTCTGAATTTTATTACTTCTATTCGTATAAAATATTTGGAAGAGATAAATTTGGCATTAACTGGAACAAAAAGTAGTGATGGTAACTACATTTAATTATTTTCTCTTCCGTTGCATCACAGGTTTCTACTAAGCTTTACAAATTGTAGCTATGAAATTTGTCTTAGAAGGTAAAATACAGTGACGAGATTAGTTGGGTATAGAAGCTCCATTGCACCATGTAAAGAAGCGCGCAGCTTGCCTCGTGGAGATCGCCCCGATAAGCTGCAATATCAATCGCTGCCATCATGCCACCGCCTCCTCGACCCTCCTCGTCGAAATTAAATGCTTCGTGCGTCATCTCATATAAACTTAATCCGTACAAACTCAGCACATCCCACCATGCAGACAAAATATGCATTAGATTAGATCATAGTTGTCGAAAATTTGCTCAATATCCGAATTTATGACTACAAGCTATCCTTCAAAATCTAATACTTACTCACAATCTTAAAGCTTGTCTATGTCTACCTCATAGTGATTACATACATATAAAATGGAAGTGAAATAAATATTAAATAATTATAAATCCCTATACGAGTATATTACGTAAATTATAGCCTTTTTCAAAATCCAAGGGAATGCATGATGATCTATTTAAGTAGGTACTTTTACGCAGTGTGTGTAACAGCACCATCTACTTATTCAATTACTCTGTAGTACGAAACTGGATATTATTATATAAACTATTGAAAATTAAATGGTAATAAGTAAAACTAGAGTTTTGAGAGCACTCATTTCAATGTAAGTATGTACATGATACTTATTTTTGCACTCAATAAAGTCACTATTTTAAATAAAATTATTAAAATCAAGTACACTGAAAGAACAATAAATAAAGTACGACCTAATTTGAGTTTCATTTCACTTCAATACTTCTCTTTTCAGAACTAGCCGTGACTAACTGGCTACTAACATACTACCTCTCCCGAACACAAGAAGATTTATAACATCATAATATTATGTTACAACGGCATTCAAAGCCTTTTTCCAACTATATTGGGGTCGGCTTCCAGTCAAACCGGATTCAGCTGAATAACAGTATTTTACGTGGAGCGGCTGCCTACCAGAACTCCACAACCCATTAACTGGGTAACACGGTACTTCTTGGCAAGACTGGTGACAGATTTTCTGGCATCTGACTATCCGTAACGACTGCCAAAGATCTACAAATGACAGCCGGGACCAACGGCTTAACGTGCTTTCCGAGGCACGAAGGAGTGTCGGTACGTTAAGATGGTCACCCATTCACAGACCAACCTCGGCAAGCGTTGCTTAACCTTGAAGATCGACCCGTGCGGCTGTTATTATTTAGCCACGAACTCCTCAACTCCTCCGCATTCAAAACAAATTCTTCAAGAAAACACAAAGTTCAAAAATACTATTTTATTGCATGCATTGCATTGCATGCAACTAAATTGAGAATGCTAAGAGGAATGTGTGGTGCTACGCGAATGAATAGAATGAGAAATGAGTAACAAGGCCACGTCTCGATTTGCAGCCTTGGCAGCATTACCATCTGTAAGCAACTCACATGCAAGTCTTATTACTTGTAGAGCACGATCAAGCGATTAATCACATTATCCCTCAGTAGCACGCACTGTAATAATGCAACTTGCAGGTATGCGAGCTGGTTGCTGGTGATAACGTGGTCTAAGACAAAGTCTGAAAGTCAAGGGGACTAAGGTGTGGAATCGAATATCGTGAGGAGAGTTGCGAGTATGAATGGCTATAAAAAATAAGAGTAGGGCTAGACACAGTAAGAGATAAAAATATGACTAGAAAGTGGTTGACTACCGAGATGACGTCTAATAGAACACAATGGAAAAAAACCCGTGCCCCAGCCCCAGCTTTCATAAAAATGCAAAAACCTTTTATAATTTTTTTATTTTTATTTCAAAGTGTACCTTCGGTACGATTAACGCGCCTGGTTTCTATTTCATCGCCTCCTATCTAGGCGATAGTCGTACTTGGACTAAAAAGTCGGAAATAATAAAATAAAACAATAACATAATGGAACAAGAAATGTCAATATTAACAAAATTGTCCAGGAAAACCACGAACTCATCCCACCGTTCCCCTTTTCTACCATCGGACATCTAGACGCACTGCAAGCTACCATCCCTACCTTGTTGCTATTCCACCAATGCGCACTAAACGTTTCCAAACGTCTTTTATAATGCGCAGACGCAGGCATACAACCCCAATCTCTTCAAAATTAGAGTGAACAGGCTTCTTCTGGGTAAGCTCGCTCCATCATCGACTTTGTCTCTGTCATCTATTGCCTAGACTAGAGTAAAAAAAATGATTTAAAATTAAATTGAAAAAAAGAAATCCATTTAGATAAAAGTTTGATAGAAAGATTAATATAGCAAGGAATATTACAAGGAGAAAAAGCAGGTGATTTATCACATGTTTCTTCTCCTTGTAATATTCCAAAGTTCAGATGAATTAAATTATATCCAAGAAACCGAAAATAAATGAAATTGCTCAAATTAACATATAAAATATTAATTCGTTTTTATACAAATATTGCGAAAACCTACATAACTTTTTATTCGTTTTTATGTAGGAGTATTGGTTATATACTAGTGATAACCAAATCCTCTACAGGTGCGACTTAAGAAATGAGATCTTCAAAACTTAAACCTAAAATTATTCGAATAACCGAAAAAACCTACTGTTGGATCATGCTTGAATAAGTCAAACAGTATCATAAAATACAAATAAGTAAATAAAAAAAACTTGATCATCATTAATCTTTCGTAAAATGGCTTACAGTTAAACAAGAAAATGAAAATGGGAATAAAAACTTATTTTTATTATTATTTTCTGTAACGTTTTTCGTTACTCGTTTTTGCTAACTCGTATGATCGCATACTTTAATTGTAGACTAATTAATTTTAATCTGTCTAATCAAACAGGGAATCAGATATTGGTATAGTTCGACTTAAGCGGTGGTACGACAAGCAACCTTACGCTACAAGAAACATAATTAAAGAGAAGTATAAACTAAACGAATTTCACGTAATTTATATTTTATTCATTGCGTTTAGGCAGGCGAGTTGTAAAGTCACGATATCTTTAGACCATTCATTTGAAAGTTTTATAAAGTTTAGAAGAAAGGAGATGGCGGTACCAGCAAGACTACAGACCCGACAATTACCAAGTACTTTAATCTTTATTCTGGAAGGGTACAATCAAGACTTCAAAAGAAATACCTGCATGAATAAATTGAGGAAAATGTTGGTACAGTAATTTTAATTATACCTAAATTCCTTAAAAGATGATGATTCCTTGAAAGACTTGGTGTTTCGATTATTCACTTTTATAAAACAACTAGGTAACCAAAAGTGACCGTAACAAAAACAAAGTACTAAACACAAAGCTGCAATAGTGCAGCTTCTAAGATAATAATTTGAACGGTACGCGTAGCACAAAGGGTGTCAGCTGCGACCTCGTATACGAGGAGCTGCCTAACTTACGTAGCTAAGATTAGAACGGCTGCTACGCCGTAGCACCTGTGCTACATCAGTATTTCTGCGTAGTACACATCATTACATGTTACACTTCATTGTCTTGTTATTTCAAATTCAAACTCTTCTCATTAAATTTAAATAATGAAAATATACTTTTTTAGAAAATGATTCTGTAAACCTACCGTTACGAATGAAGTCTTTCCTTCCTTGGTATTGCATGGGACAAAAATCTGTCTGAAATTAAATAAACATTCTGCACGTCTCTGTATATTTGAGTATGTAAATGAATTCAACAACCTTAGATAATAGAAGATCCTTTGGGATATAGCTGGAGCCTTTTTCCTTGCCACTTTACATCTCGGCAACTATTCAGAGGTAATAAAAACCTTTTTATTGGAGCTGCGCTTTTCACCGTACTAACACTTAACGGACTATTTATAATTCATGTGAAGAGAAGTTCTAACTTTGCATGCCGACGAAGTTATATCAGTTTGGGATTTAAACAACTTACCTAGGCCTTAGAAATTGAATATATTATGTTCCGTAAGTTTGTTGCTTGTTAGTTCAGATATTTTATTTATAACGCCCTGAGCTCAGTTACATGAAAACCTATACTGGGAACTTAATATTTCTTATGATTGTTCTCTTTTTTACTTTGTGTTTTGTTGCTGTTGTGTTGTGTCTGTATCGAATAAATGTTTTCTATTCTATTCTTATTTACATTTTATAGGAAAATATGTAGTCTTAAAGTATGATATGTTGTTCGTATATATCGTAAAGCTGGCTTTGACATCTCAAATCTTGGTTTCACGATATCCGATTTTGTAAGTATTTCCTTTTATTTTTCGCTATAGTTTTCTGAAACCATCTTTGCTATTTTGTGTCAACAATATCACGCACAATATTCGTCTTTACTGCGTTTTTATTTCGCCAGGTTTATGGGACAGTTATTAGATAAGGTTGACTATCTGTAAACGTCAAATAAAACGCACGTGTAAACGCCACCGCCGCATAGGAGATATGTATATCTCGCTGTATACTATCTCGTAAAACAACTGCTGGTCCGTGCAAAAATATTACATAATACATTATTTCTTTACTCTTATTTTGGTGACATGTTTTGAAGACGTTTGGTACCTCTGCCTACGTTTTTAATTGTAAGTTTTTTTTAGGTGTATAATATATTTACAGCTGCTTTAATAAATACTGAATAAATTATGTATGTCGCAGCCAAATAGCTTAATCAGCCGTTTAATTGTGTCCTAGCAATATGCATTTTATCCTTAAAACCATACTGCACCATGTTTCATGCAAACAAAATTATTCTATTTGATTCCCAATTCTTTTTGTTTGGAATGATTTGATATAATTACTTATTATTTAGAATAAATATGACTATTTATAACCACGGTTATGTTTGTTTAACAACAAACATAACCGTGGTTAGCTAACTACAACGTATGACGTTTACGTACAAACACTTTTCATTCACGTTCATACAACTCAAGTCAATTACACAGATTCACAAAATTGGCGGGAACGCCGGAGCGTTTTATACACGCTCGCACGCGACTCAGACGACCGAGCGGCGCGGGGGCGTAACGGTCGGAATATGAATTGCGACGTTGTCATTGATGTTGCCAATTCGCTTCGCGCGTTTATAAACAAATTCAAACGAAATACTATTAAAATAATCAAGTGAGTTGCCTACAGGTTCTTACAGTCACTACTCTAATATTACCGTCGCGGCCAAGGTGGACTACGCTAATCACGCCCTTATGCCATGCGTTACGAGGCTGGTTCTTTTCCAGAATCAGCACCATGTCTCCCACTTTTACGGGCGGCACTTCATTTTGCCATTTTTGCCGCTTTTGAAGAGTGGGGACATACTCTTTCAGCCACCGTCGCCAAAACATGTCTTCCAGAGTTTGAGATTAAACTGCCAAGAAATGCCCTCGGTAACGACGAAATCGTGAATTTTGTTCTCCATTTCCTGAACATCGGGTTTCATCTCTGCGTCAGCACCTCCAAAGTTGGTGCCTCTATCACTAAACATAATAATCGGTTGGCCACGTCGAGCTATCAAACGCCCGATTGCTTTTATGGTCGAGTCAGCTGATAGTGAAGATGCGAGCTCAATATGGACACCGCGACTGACTAAGCAAGTGAAAATAACGCCCTATCTTTTTTCACGACGTCTGCCTATCGGAACTTCCATTGGACTAAAGTAATCAATCCCACAATGTACAAAAGCTCTTCGTGTATTTACAAGTCTAGCCGGCAGGTAGATCTCCCATCTTGGGCATTGAAGGGCGAGCACGGCGCACCAAACATGACTGACATTTGGACACGGCTGATTTGACTGTACGTCGCAATCTAGTAATCCAATATTTTTCCCTAATATTATTAATGACATCTTCAGTATTGGCATGGTAAGCACGCTTGTGATATTCGAGAGCAATGAGCCGCGCGGTGTAACTTTGACCTTCTAAAATAATTGGATACTTTTCATCGAACATTAATTCCGGTGCAGCACTAAGGCATCTTCTGACGTGAAATAATCCATGATCTTAATATAAAAATGAATCTAAATCTCGAATTTTACTTCCCGCAGATAATGCGCTTTTTGTTTTCAATAGTTCTAATTCCTTGGGGAAAGTCTCAAGCTGTGATTGTTTTAATAAAATATTCTCAGCTTCACGAATATTGCTAGCAGTTAACTTCTCAACCTGATTCTTACGACATATACTTACAAAGGCAAGAACTCGACCCGCGGATCTAACAGCTCTTGGCCAACTAGAGAACCTACTGACATTAAGTAGCGGAACATACTCCTTAATAAGATGAACCTTCTCAAGATACTCCAAATCAGTATCACCTACGTCCTCAAATTCGTTGACCCGCCACTGGTCTTTGTACCGGTACAAAAAAGAGGGACCTGTAAACCACAACCTACAATTCGTGGGTCAGTGCAGGGGTTATCTGCAGATGGCACCCAACGCCACTCACTTGGGCTGGACTTCCGGTCGATTTCTGCCAACCGATGTGAGACAAACTTTTGGGAATCACAAGGATCTGAATGCATCCATTTCAAGACAGTTTTTGAATTGGACCTTCAACTGGGCAACGCGAGCTTTACCAATAACAAGTGAGACGGTACGTATGCCGCACTCATCCCTACCAACTAGATAAGCGACTGCAGCATAAGCCGACTCGCCTGCATCACCAAAAACATGTAATTCGACAGTTGAAGGGTCAAGCTTGTGCCAACGTGGCACACGTGGCACACGCTGTGTTATATCTCGTAGCCACTTTTCCCATTCATTAAACTCGGCCTCCATCAGCTGATCGTCCCAACCTATACCAGATTTCCATATTTTCTGTAACAATATTTTAGACTTTATCGTATAAGGATAAAGTAAGCCTAAAGGGTTAAAGATAATAAATCTTAGAAACTGTCGTTTGGTAGGAATAACTCTGCCTTCAACTACGTTAGGCGTCACTTTTTTGAACGACAAGTCGAACGCTAACTCTTCTGATTCCAGCATCCATATCAGGCAAGGTTCGTTCACCATTATACGGAGACTTGTCAAAATATACAGTACTGGGCACGACAGCTGGTAACTCTTTTTAAAGTTCAGGTGTATTGGTCACCCACCCCCTGATGGAGAAACCACCAGCGGAGTGTATCATGGAAACATTTTTGATCAGCTGACGTGCGTTTTCTATTGAGTTTACACTATCCAAATACGCATCCATATAATGGTTTTCACGGATCGCCTTGTCCGTCTCGGGATATGAATCTCGGAACATTAGCATTTTTATTCAATACATGTATGGCGGAGGCAGGCGACGACTTAGCACCGAAAATCATAGAATCAATAACATAATATATGTATCAGGGTTGCGTCCTCTATCCCGGCCTCTCCATAAAAAGAGCTGCGTGCCCTAATCTTCTTTCCTAATTTTAATACGCAAAAACATGTCAGCTATGTCCGCTGTATAAGCCATTGACCAGATCGGAACTTAAACAATACGCCTAATAAGGAATTTAACAAGTCCGGCCCTATAAGCAAATAATCATTTAAACATGCATCTTCATATTTAGCCGCGGCATCGTAAATTAATCTTAGTTTATTTGGTTTATTGTGGTTAATGACCCCAAAATGCGGTAGGTGCCATAGTGGGTTAACGCTCAGTGGAGTATCCAATAGCTTAGCATATTCTGAAATTAACCGGTCAATTTGACGCGAATCGCTTCAGCATAATTGGGGTTCTTAACCATCTTACTCTCTATGCCACGTTATCGTTTGATAGCGTAGTCGTAATTGTCAGGTAAGTGTACCGCGTCACGTGACCAAAGCAATCCTACCTCCCAGCCTCCGTCGACAGGGCGACTACGATTTTACAAACGCGTTCAGTCTCAACATTTTTTTGTGACACTTCTGTGATACCGATAGACTCGAGCAAAAATTGCTGTTTCACAAGGTCATTTAAATCATCCAAACCGTCAAAGGCTAGATTTACTGACTCACTATCAGACCTGTAAGCTCAGTTATAGGTCATCCACTATAATAACCCACCCTAACTTGGCAAGCGATGCTAAGGGTTGCCCGGATTTTCCCTATCGTATTTCCTCATTTACGATCGAAGTTGATCGTAAATGAGGAATTTTCAGTTATCTTGGCCAATTAAAACCATTGGTTTCGCGCACGACATCTCACACAAATCTAAATCTCTCAGATGTTTATTATTATTCAAAACTGGCAGGCACAGATTGGATAGGCAAGTCTAAGTTATCAATCGTTTGTAACACGATATCATGAGATACGTCGTTAGAACCACGAATTAGCGTAGTCACCATACAGAAATTGTTATCTGACATAACAAGACCGCGTGCACTAACAATTCTTAACGGAGATGATGGCCCACTGAAATTACACACACTAGAATCTACTAACGACACTGTGGCCCCATCATCTAGCAAAGCATATAAACCATGTTCAACATTATTAACAATAATCGTTACAGGCATAACTTTTTAAAAGTTTTAGTGGTTCGACACAGCTCACCCATACTCGTTACCGACTCGGCGACCGGCGGCGACGGCGCCGGCGGCTGTACATAGGCCGCCTGCGCCGCGGCCGGCGCGGGCGGGGCACCGACGGCGTCGGCGGCGCCCGGGGCTCTTGGCTTCTCGTATTGTAGAAGGGTGTGATGCGGAGAACGACACTTTTCACATCGTTTTGCGCGACAATGATAACGAGAATGGCTTTACAATAAACATTTTAAACAAAGTTTGTTGACCTTTACAAAGTTCCACTTTTCAAGTTAACTTTTTGTAACGAATTTATCGCACTCACTTGATGACGACGACGCACTCAGTGACGATGACGTAACTTCCTCGCTGGTGGATCTCTGTGGAGGAGATGTACTTGGTATGCAGGTTCCCGGTGTTGGCGCAGGGACTCAGCGCGCTTGGCGCGCAACGGCGCGGCGACAGCAGGGTTGGCAGTAGCGGTGGTCAGTTTACGATTATTATTGTGCTCGGTGTTCATGTTCAACGGTAGGTAATAAGCTGATGCCCGTGACCGGTGACTCAGAAACTCGAGGACTATGTGTATATTCGGCGATAAACGAAGATCTTCTTTTAAAATATACACACAATTTCGAACAACGCAAGTCATGTTTCTTAAATCAACGCCACTTTCACACACACGGGGCAGGCAACTTTTTTTGTTCAGTGCAGTTTCTAGTAGCAAATCAGGGTGACCAAACTCCTCCTCTATGGCATTTATCACATCAATCGGGTTGGACCCGGTACGCAGCAAATCTTCAATGGCACACATTGCCACGCCACGCAATGATGCTTGCAGTCATACGGTGTTTTCGAACATGCTACACGTGGCCGAGATAGCTTCGTAGGTACGTCGATATGCCAGCCAGTCTGCCGGGCTGCCATCAAACACGGGGAGGTTATAATTTTGACGAGGTCGCTTTGAAACGAATATGTCGTTAAAATAACTTCGGCTTTTTTTTTTTAAAGCTTGGAAATCATCAAATGACTTCTTCCGCTCTGGGTGGAGGTGGAGGTTTCAGACTCTTACTGACTAAAACCCATCCGTTCCTTCTAAAGCCCTTTGCGTTCCAGGGCCGCGGTGACTCTTTCGAACAAATTCCGCAACCCTGGCAGGCTCTGGCCCTAGCGGGCCCCGTCTTCTATGCTGACATCTCTTTGAGGCGCGCGTGAAACACAACGCGCCATCGACCCGGGGCTGGTGGTGATCGGACAGCGAGCCACCCACCGCTCGCCGTCCGCAGGCCCGCGCCTACGGTGGCCGGGGATCGCCCTTCGACTCCCGACGCCCGGGGCGTCTTCTCCTGTAGCGACGGTTGGGGCGAAGGCCTTGCCTTTTCCTCGCGCTGCCCGCCTCCTCCTTCGCTAGCATTACTGCTTCGCAGAAGGAGGTGACCGCTTCCCAAGCCTCCTCGCTCCGGACCATGGATT
>NDFZ01004884.1:30717-97236 GCA_002192655.3 Mamestra configurata
ATCGCACGCGCGACGCCGCACGCGCGCTCTCGTTCTCGAGCTAGGCCTTCGGTCACGATCGGACAACCGCTGGACGGCGCGGGGGGCGCTGGCGGCTTTTCCGCGTGTGAGTTGCATGGGGCTTGACGTGTGCTTAACCACTCATCCACGTTATTAGGGCCACTGTAAATACTCATCGCTCGATTTTCTGCTTCTTCGTCCTCAATCTCCGCGATTTCTAACTCTGGTTTCACGTCACGACGTAACATTGTCATTAATTGTGATCCAGGCTCGGAGGACCATTATTATTGAGGGCGGGATCTTTATACAGAGAGACAGTCACTAGGGTTAAAAAAGGCGTTTATTCACGTTCATACAACTTAAGTCAATTACAAAGATGCAATAAATTGGCGGGAACGCCGCAGCGTTTTAAACACGCCCGCTCGCGACTCGGTTTTTACGGCAACCAGACGACCGAGCAGCGCGGGGTTGGTACAAAATGCGCGCTAATATGAATTGCGACGTTGTCATTGATGTTGCCAATTCGCTTCGCGCGTTTATAAACAACCCGTAGCATTCGTAGATCGTAGCACCCGTAGCATTCGTAGCTCACAGCACCCGCAGCATTCGTAGCTCGTAGCACCCGTAGCATTCGTAGCTCGTAGCACACGTAGCATTCGTAGCTCGTAGCACCCGTAGCATTCGTAGCTCGCAGCACCCGTAGCATTCGTAGCTCGTAGCACCCGTAGCATTCGTAGCTCGCAGCACCCGTAGCATTCGTAGCTCGTAGCACCCGTAGCATTCGTAGCTCGCAGTACCCGTAGCATTCGTAGTTCGCAGCACGACGCCAGCGAATTTTCGTGGTTGTTTTTCTATTAGTTACTAACTAAATAACTTTCTAAGAAATTTAAAATTTTACTAAAAAATACTGATTTCCTTGTAAAAAAACAGTAGCACTTGCGACCTCTAGACCAACGACCAGTCAAAACTCGTTTTATTTAGGAAAAATTTCAAGAAAGAAATATAAGAAGACACACTCTAACAATTATTTTTGAGCCAGAGGCAAAACAAATGAAAATAGTATTTGTTGCAATATTTAATTGATATGCTTAGTGACTATATTGATGTACAGAATTCATGTTAACGTGTAAACTTATATTTAATAAGACAGTAAAAATATGATATGTCAGCTTATAAAAGTAGACCAACAGTTTCGAAGTTGGGTAGATGTTTAATTTTTTCCCTGAAGTCATTGATTGTGCAGCAGAAACTGTATCCGATTTCAGCGCGGTCAGGTTCCCACCGGAGCCAGGCGAAGTGGTTGTTGCCGCGGCATTGGTCTTTTTTGCATATGTTTTGGGCGAGCTTCTCCGCTTCGGACAGCAAGAGGTGAGGATTGTTGATAGTTATGAACGCTGTGCCTTTCCGACTATATGCCTCATACACCACCTAAGAACATTAATTTTACTTTATTATTTACAGTAGCTAAAAACGTTTATAGTTTACAGTAATATGACTTAGTGTAAACGCCATGTTACATATTACCAAGTTTGGCAAAGTGTCATATTTGATACTGTATCGTAACCTGCCGTTCTGCTGCTGTGCGTAAGTAGCGTTTTACCTTGTAGAAGTAAAGTGGAACTGGGACCTTGCCCTGCGACAGAAATATTTTGACGGGCTTTTTGTTTTTATCAGGCAGCTGCAACACGTCATAGGTACCAGTGTAGATGACGGTGTCGTAGCCAGCGACGCCAATGCGAGCACGAAGATACTGCAATTATATAAATTGGTTGTTGAGTTTTTTTGGATAAAATAGTAGTAAACACTAGGTTTATAAACTTCGCATGCCAGAGTATCAAAAACACTACACATTTAAATTTTATAAGAGTGCCTTATTGTAACTTCACGAAATGGGTTATACTCTTAACTCCCTCGCTACGCTTGGGAGTTAACTATCGAATCCTTCATTACGTTCGTGATTCAATATGACGCCCGTGACATAAAACACTGCTTTATCCCCTCGGTGTTACAAAAAAGTTAAAGAATACTTATAGTAATATGGAAAGTTGTTCTTTTGAATAGACTGTGGGTCGCGCGGGTGTGAAGCGCGTGTCCGTGTTTACTTCCTCGAGGTCGTTGCCTAAATTGTGGTAGATACAGACGCCAGTACATGAAGCTACTCGACACTGACAAATTTTCCCAAACAACCTTGAACCTAATGCCTTAGCGATAAAGTTGAAAATCTATCAAATAAATTTGACAGATTGTTGTAGCTTGATGTGCTGGCGTCTGTAACTCACCGAAAAGCTTACCTGCTCCAGCCTGTTCCAGTTACCAGCGCTAATGCACTGCCACTGAGGAGCAGCATTGATGTAGAAGAAAGTAGCGAGCTGAGCGGAAGCGAACACAAAATCACTCTTAGCAGCAAGGTGACCCTTAGCCATGAACCTTTGTTTCGTTGTGGTGATATATGTGTCAGATCCGAAATATTCCTTAAAGGCAATCTTCTGACTAGCTTGGGTGTATAAGGTATCGAGATCAACTCCAGGGAAGAATTTTTCAGCTGAAAATGTAAATATTAAATCAGATGGTTTCCAAAGGCGTGCTTTTTCACTTAAACGTGTTCTGAGCAAACATAAATTTTAATTTATCAAATTCTATTATAGCTCCAAATAATATCGCGTTCAAGCATCACACTTAGTTAATTTGAATATCTGTGACCTGTTGCAAACTCTGTGGCCATTTATAACAGCGCAGATTTTTAGCTCACTAAGAACACGTCAAAATGCAGCTTACGAAGTAGTCTGAAAATTATACTCTGTAAACTGTTATTACGTTTCCATGCGCTGGGTCTGGTGACGCGGATTTGATGAACTGCATTTTTGGGAGTCTGTTCATACCAGACATACAGAACTTGCAGAAGTTTTTTGTCGAAGCAAGCACCGTACAGCCGGTAGAAAACATTGTTGACATTAAAGCCCACACTGAAAAATAAAATCGGCATTATTGTTTTTTGATAGAACGAAATGAAGACGACTAAACACTAAACTATAAGTATAGTTACGAAGATAATATTACGTTCAAGACCGTATGATCCCAACTCAAATGAGTGGAACATTTTCATGCAAGTTGGCAAACTTTGTCGTTGCAGCGAAGTGAAATAAACGCCCGAGCCGCAGGCAAGGCGTTGTAAAGCCAGATACTCCATCAAATGACAAACGACGTTTTCAGCTTACTCGAAAAAAAAACAAAAAGAAGCAATTTGTGCGTGTCAGTATTTATGAGTTACAAATCGTAATAATATCGCATCAATGTATCATATCAGAGAGAGACATATTTATCCTTTCTCTTTCTTTACTCTCTGTAAGGAAAGAGAGAGGAAAAGGAAGAGGGAGGAAATGTGAAGTCGATTCTCGAATGAAACGTTTCACTTCAAAAAGTCATAAAATAAAAAAATGTATCAAAATATATGTGAGAAATATCATCAGGGCTTGCAGAATTTTTATGGTGTTCGTTTTTTGTAGAAAACGCGTAACTGCCAAACACCTAACTATTAAAATATTAAAAAAGAAAAAAAATGTTTTTCGTTTCGGTAATCTTCAGAGCAAATACTTACAAAATTACGGTGTGGCCATACTGGCCATCCCAACAACGTTCGGTAGTCTCTCGAATCACGGGGCTCAAATTAGCGGAGCAAGTCAGCTGCTTGAAGGGCCTGTTTGAGTTCCAGCTTTTACTAGAGACGAGATTTTGCTCCACACATTTCACTTCCTAAAAAATTTAAATAAACATGATGCAAAGTTCAAAAAAAAAAAAAAAAAAAAGTCACGACTTTCTTGTGGTTTCTACGCTAAATAAAATGCTGCTGTTATTAATTAACGATGCTCAACCAATTTAATATTTACATTCTGTAAACAGAAACAGTTAAACAGTTAATCGCATTTAGTTGGTATTTCTTAGCCACCTCGTATTTTCACAGTAAGACAGACAATAGATGGGACCAAAAAAACTTACCTGAGAGACTCCAAATGGCACAGCAATTTTTTCACTGAGCAGAGTTATATTTTCAATTTGAACGCCATGGATAGACTTTTTAAATAGGTAATCCCGAAATATTTTCTACTGCTTTTCTCTTCAGATTCTAGTTTTTCTTACGTGATTAGTAGATCAACATTGCCAGATGCTTTGGTGAGATCCAAGTTCTGGTTCCTAAATTGAGAATCCGAATTTGAGAACTTTTCATACCAGCAATAAAGCAGAGTCCTTCACTTCAAATTCTACGGGTGTATCATTTTTAAAGTCCATCAATAATTCTGGTCCTTTATATTGGGGTTTGTGATATTATCCCCAATTTCTGAATTAAGTATTTGTCGAACTCTAATTTAGCACGAAAACCTGTCTAAATTTGGCAGTATTAGTAGGCGTTGACACGTTCTTAACTACAAATCAGACTTACTCTGGGAGAAACAGGACCATGTGGTCAAGTACAGTTTACTTAAAAGCGTCACTGATTTAATGTCCTATGCCCCCAAGATGGGGCAGATAGCGTATTCCTGCATCAAAAATGGTTAGGAGCTTCACACACTCCACTTTTATCCGCTTCTAAATTTAAAAAAATAATAAAAACGCATATAATCATTATGGATCACTAAAATGTAAACTTAATTCGTGTAATTATCTACATGATATTCGAACATTAATTAGATAAGACTTATAAGCGTGATTTTTTACGTCACAAAATATCTAAGATAAAAAAAAACTACATCTGCATAATATTATAAATAAATATTTTATGAATTCGTATATGGTGGACCTTTGTGTTGTAAAGCTCCCAGGTAGTTGTAGTAATACTGCCTTTTAGATTGAATTTCGTAGCATAACTCTTTCTATGGTAGACACCAGATAAATGTGCAATAACGGTCACCGACCGTTATCGACTTTCTTAATATCAAAAACAGAAACAAAGACATGAAGCTGTCCTGAATCGACTTCTATCGTGATCCTATACGTTTTCTGGTTATGAAAAACGGTTCATAATTTATTGTTCGGGTATCTACGAAGGTATATTAGGGAAAGGTCAATGTACTTTATTGCAAGTTTATCTGGCGCCTACCATAAAATAACAATCAATAAACGTCGAGCATTACTTTCAGCTTTTCTATATTATTGTAGTACGTTTTGCAAATTCAATTATAACACAGTTTTAATTCTGGCAAAATGTAGATTCAAGCGCCTTCTTGCTTGCAAATATGAACCGCTCAGCGCAATTTTTTACTATTCATTTTGTACTATTTTTCTTATCGACTCAAGTTTGTTGGTGTGTTATGTCTTTGTCGAATATGTTTTCTATTGTATTCTTATTCTTTAAAATAATATGCTCAAGCAAAAGGTGCAATGTGCAAACTAAACAGCGGTCGAAAAGTCAAAATCTACTGAACGTACAAAATATGTATCGCATATAGGTATCTAGCCAGTATTGAGCTATGCCTGAGTCATTAAACGGGGCTAGCTATCGGATAAAATAAACTTGCAAGTTGAACGTGCTTTTAGACGACATGTCAATAGAAACGTCTCAAGAGGTCCCACACAAAGTGCCATTATATTAGTGAATGCGATGGTCAAAATATAAAGGATTAATCATTTCAACAACTTTTGTCATTCCCATACATTTTTGTCATTTCGACGATCGCCTCGACACGCTACCGCTGACAGAATGTCACTTATCTAGAGTCTAAGGCCCAAACAAACACATATGGGTTGTACAAACAGCCGAAACAAAACTCAAATAGATTTTTTGTCGGTATATTTACAACAAATGGTATATCGTGATGACATAAAACTTATGCAAGGAGACCGTTAGTTGTAAAGGCGGGTAGATGCGGAATAGTTCTTCTGAAGTCATCGACTGTGCAGCAGAAACTGTACCCGATGTCGATGCGATCAGGTTGCCAGTTGAGCCAGTTAAACGCGCTGTTGTTCCAGCAGCGATCTGTGCAGAAGGTCAGGGCTTGTACCTCCGCCTGCGTGTAGTGAGGGTTGTTGATGCTCACGAACGCTGTGCCGATGCTGCGAGATGCGTCGTACACGACCTGAGACATAAAGATAGTATTGTTTAAAAAATACAACAGCGAATTTCATTAGACAATAAATTATCGTCTATATTGGACAACAAAATTCAGACATTGACAATCTCGCTTTCCAGAGCTTTTACACCTGACACAAACTGCAATTATAGATTCGGGATCGCACCTTGAGGACTCTTCTACTGCTACGGCCATAAGTCCTACGGCATACATGACCACTGCTAATTTAGCTTGCTACTCTGCAAGCTGTGTCCATAAATCTAATTAACTTCCAGCTGATCTATTTCCATATTCCGTATTTCCGTTTTCTCGAAGACTACTGCTACTTTTACTTTGTATTCTAGTTTTTTTTTTTAATTCAGGGTAAGACTTTACCTTATAGTAGTAAAGCGGTACTGGGAGCTGGTTGCGCTCTGGTACCAGGTAGATATCGACGAGGCGATTGTTTTGATCACGCAACTGTGATACGCCGAAGGTACCAGTGTAAATCACTGTGTTGTATCCAGCAGCGCCAATGCGAGCACGGAGATTCTGTATATAAATAAATTGGCATTAAAAATGATGACCAATCCAAAAAGACTTAATGGTTGCCATTTTCTAGACGAAAAATGTACATACCTGTTCCAGCCAGTTCCAGTTACCAGCGTTGAAGGGCTGCCACTGAGGAGCAGCATTGATGAAGTAGAAAGTAGCGCGCTGACCGGTGGCGAAAACATAGTCGCTCTTAGCAGCCAGGTGACCACGAGCCATGAACTGTTGGGTGGTGATATATCTGTCAGCTAATGTTGCTCCAACGTATTGAGTGACCACCGCCTTTTGATTAACTTGGGTGTACATGGTATTGACCGCAACGCCAGGGTAGAAGCTTCCAGCTACAATGAAAACATATGAAATAAGTTTTTTTACATAACAGAATTTTATGATCAGTAATGTTTCACAAAAATACCATTGACAAATGTTTAGTTTACAACCAACATTTCGTATACTATTTATTTCATAAACAACTTTTTCCGCAAATGTTTTATTTTGTAAACATTTATTTGGCAAATGTTTCGAATGATATTTAATCTATTTAGATTATTTTGAAAAAATCACGTTTACAGTAAATATCATTTTATAATACATTTTCTAAACCATCACAACAGCAAACAATGCATGCAGCATGCATGCAAGCATGCAACATGCAACCAAGCATGCAACATGCAGCAGGCATGGTTTCTGTCACAGCTCCGGCGCTGCGGAGCTCCGGCGGTCCCACGCGAGCTGTCAGCGGCGGAGGGCGTTACAGCCACTTGTTCCTCAGCTCGTGGGCCGCCTCGCCCCTCCACGCCTACGCGGGCTTAAATTACACTCTAGGGGTAAGGCAAACAAGACTACGTGGAGTCGGTTTTGCAGCGATTTGCTTGTGTCCCTAACTTTTGTAGCACAACATTATTTACGTTTTAAGACAATATTTAAATTCAAAGCTAAAAATGCTATTTTCTATTATAATTTAAATAAAATCCATCGCGCAGTATTAATAAATGTAGGCGAGTCGTCCATTAGGTATTTCATAAATAGTTGAAATATACAATATCATTAGATAAAAAAAATCA
Source organism: Mamestra configurata (assembly GCA_002192655.3). Classification (NCBI taxonomy): domain Eukaryota; kingdom Metazoa; phylum Arthropoda; class Insecta; order Lepidoptera; family Noctuidae; genus Mamestra; species Mamestra configurata. The sequence continues at coordinate 38,375 of NDFZ01004884.1, forward strand.
AAAATTCAATAGATTTATCGTTCGTTCGTGCAATTTTTTTTACTTAATATGGGTTTGCTCTTGACTCTAGTCTAGGTCATAGATGACAGAGACAAAAGTCGACGATGGAGCGAGCTTACCCAGAAGAAGCCTGTTCACTCTAATTTTTAAGAGATTAGGGTTGTATGCGTTCGGAAACACAGACGCAGGCAGAGAGTATATTATGTAAAACGCTTTTATTCCAAACGCGTAACGTATGAAAATATATGAATTGTTTGAAAAATAATCCGTTATTAAAAAAAAGTTTATTAGATAATTATTTTCTTAAGTGAATTATTTCGTAAAGTTGTTGTTGTATAATGATGAAATGACAAATCATGTTTTTGCCAATCGTTGCTTGTAAAGTGAAAAATTGTAAATTATTTTTTATTGAACTGACAGGACACCAATTTTATCACATCATTTCCTCCCGCTCAATTTACGTCAAAATGAGACTTACCTAGCCAACTAGGTCTGTCGACGCCAGTTTGGTGAACAGCATTTTCGGGAGTCTGATCATACCAGACGTACAAAACTTCCAGGCGGTTCTGGTCGAAACAGGACCAGTAGAGTGGGTAGAAGACATTATTAACAATGAAGCCAACACTGGAAAAATGTCGTAATTACTAAACATGCAAGAAACCAAATCGGACCACCAAACAAGTAGACTCCAAATTTTTGAAATAATTAAAACAAAACATTACGAACCGAATAACGATGTTGTTATTGAAGCAACGAGTAGAAGTAGCTTGAGCTTCATGGAACGCGTGTGCAGAGCAAGTCAGCTGACCGAAAGCTCCGTTGCCGTTCAACCAGCCAGCTCCGGAGACGAGATTGTTGTTCACACATGTGGCTGTCTACAAAGAAGGATACAACATCAATAAAAATTACGGCATACCAAATCAACTGGCTTTTAAAACCTTATTTAAAAAAACCTTATATAAATTTCTGCGTTTATATTATAATTAGAACTTACAGCGACGTCTCTCGTTGCTGCGATGTTTGGGTGCAGGATTGATCGAATGGAGCCAGTGCAAGCGATCACGACTTGTTCACCGGTGTTCAGACGGATCTGGCCGGTGTTTCCATTGGAGGCCAAGTATCTGTTGCCTCCGCGAAGGTATACCGGCTGAAGTTGTCCAAGATCTCCGTTTACATTGATCGTGCAACCTGAATACGAATTTTTTTATATTGAATTTATTTGCGTGAGTTACAGAGTGATACAAAGAATATAATATTTTAGCTTCACATCATCTCTATCTCTAGAATTGATTATGGTATTAAAGAAATACCGCTTCTGAGTTCAGCTTCAGCGTTAGATGAATTAGCCGATCTGGATTGTTCAAGTGCCAGGCAGGCATCGAGGTAGTCTTCAAAATCATCTTCGCCGAGAACCAGAGCCAGCTGTCCGGGCTCCCGTATTTCAGGCGGCAACGCTCCCGCCGCAGCCAACAGAGCTGCAAGCACTAACACTGGACGCATCTTTAGATACCGCCGACCTCGCACAGTTATAGGGTATGTCTACTGTTCTACTGCTTGCTTTTTAACACAATATTACAAGAGTAAGACGGATCAACTGTTTTTATATATTTTGACTTGATGCAACAATAACGTTACAAAGTTTCTTACGATTTAATAAACGTGTCTTTGTTTTATAGTCTGTCAATAACATGGAGTAATTCCTGCTAATCGTCGGGTTGAGGACGTACCGAGCGGATTTAATATTTCTTTTTAACACTTTACGTACACTAATGTACAGAGGCGAACTTAATTCCATAGGCATTTTATACCAGTTACCTATTTTTTTATGGTTACTGTTTTAACCATAGTCGATAGCCTCTGAGCGAAGCTTGGTCGAACGGATGAGGTGTTGTAATCTCATGAAATGATTTCTAACTTGGTGTTCTGCGGATAGCATAACGAGTAGCATGCCTCATCTGCACAATGGAACGAGCGTTCGAGCACCAAGCACCCTATGGTGCTTGGTGGCGACGCACCGTGTTGGTAGAAGCGACGAGCATCGAAATGACGTGTAGCGAGGTGAAGCGTGAAGCTAGCAAAACTGTGGACGCCCTCTGTCAAGCCTCTGTCAAGTCTTAAGTCAAGTCAAGTGTGTTTTATTCTGCTACCTTTGTTTTAAACTTTCCCATCTATTTTGGCTCATTGTGCCACCGGCCTAGCTTAGAGAGTTAACTGGTAAATTTAGGGACTTCTAGTGTCATTTTCCTTGTTAATTACTGCGACTGTATTTACCTATTTTATTGAATGCGTCATAACCCATTATTTCTAAATACATAAGAAAGACATACTTTTGTAACTACTTCCACCACATGTAGGCTTACATGAAATAACTATTAGGTTTTTACCAATGAAATTGCCGTTTTATTAAACAGGCCACTTTTAACTGAAATGACTTAGGTTTATTATGGAGTTTAAAAATTATTTTTATTGCATATTATTTCTTTTTCAAAAGCAGTTATTATTTTTTTCTTTGGGTTTTTGTCTTCCCTAGATAACATCGTACATAATTCGAACATTCGTAAGTTGCTTTCAAATTAGGTGCCACGTTTGCTCACACTGGACTAAGAACAAACCGCGAATTGAGATTGAAGTTCTCCAATCCCTAAGAAAGAATTACAGCTCCTTAAAACTCATACAAGAATACCATAATGCGTTAAAATGCGGCACAGTGACCAACCGCAACACTGTGCTGCTGCAGTGGATAAAAGGACACAGCGGATCACTAGGAAATGATGCGGCCGATGAGCCGGCCAGGAGGGTATGTATCTAGTATGTATGATGGCCGTTGGACCTTGGGGTCCAACAGCCATCAGCCAGACATGGCTACAAGATCACACCTACACACAAGCAAAACGCTGGTGGGCTACTGGTTAAGGGCATAGGCCTCCCTCATAGGGGGCGATCGTAGTGTAGTTATTGAACTGCACAGAGGATGCTGCTGCTCATTCTCTGATGAGTACCTTAGTCGCCTCTGACGACACCCACGGGAAGTGAAGTGATCCAGACACCTACTAACGGCATTTTAGAGACCTCATGATAATGGTCCTGAGAAACAAATTTGACTCAAATGAAGAAGTGGTTGCCGAAATTTACTATTTTGAGTGCAATGACTATTTTGAGTGCAATGAAAAAAATATTCTACAAGAAGACATTATGAATATTGAAGTAGGAGAATTTCGACGAATAGTTTAATTTCCTTTGTTTTGTTAGATCAGAAACTTATTGAGTGACACATTTCAACTACAAAATAATCCTGACGTCACACCAATCTACATCGCAGTATCAAAATTCACCGCGCAGTTTGAACCACAGCCCCAACAGCCTGCCTACAACTATCGGACAGTAACCCACCAGACACAACAACCGTCTGGTTGGAGGTTTCTCGCTTTTCTATGAAGGATGTGGAACTCTCCACTCTGCTCCGCATACCTCTATACCTCATCCTCACATACCAATACAAGGGCATACTTTTAAAGTTCCTCTAACAAATAATAGTGATCATCATTGAGTGCCTAAACAAATTATTTACTACCTTATAACAGAGCTACCTGTTGAATAACACATTTGATTTCTAAGTTCAGAGCAGAAATTTTATGCATCACTTGGTGATGTGCATCAATCGGGTAGTGATGATGAATACTGCTTTTGATATGTCTTAAGAACAACAAAGAAAGCAATACAAAATGAAATTGAAATAAAATATTTATTTAAATCAAATTATAATAATTAATTACAAAATCAGGGGCAGCATTAAACATCTCGTGCTGAACGCGATGGTGTGATATTTATTATGATAGGAGACCATTGGTTGCGAAGTTGGGAAGATGCGGAATAGTTCTTCTGAAATCATCGACTGTGCAGCAGAAGCTGTATCCGATGTCGACGCGGTCAGGTTGCCACCTGAGCCAGTTGAACGCGCTGTTGTTGCGGCAGCGGTCCGTGCAGAACTGACGCGCGCGGGCCTCGGCCAGCGTTAGGTGAGGGTTATTGATGCTTATGAACGCCGTGCCGATGCGCCGAGATGAATCATACACCACCTGAGAAAGAAAGTTTCCTTTGAATTTGGATTGCTGCAAAAAGCATTCAGTTTTCAAAGTTTCATTCAAATAATCAAAACAAACTATCTTCCAAATCCATATTGTCAATACCGAATATTTTGCAAACCGAAAATCACTGATCACCCTTAACAACGAGGTTTAAAATTGACCTTATAGAAGTAAAGTGGAACGGGTATCTGGTTGCGCTGCGGCACCAGGTAGATGTCAACCCAGCGATTGCTCTCATCACGCAGCTGCGTCACACCAAAGGTGCCAGTATAGATGACGGTGTTATAGCCAGCCACACCAATGCGAGCACGAAGATTCTGCAATAAAATACATAATTATGTACATTAATTAGTAAAATCATGAGAGATTACTCAATACCAAACAGTTTAATTGCCTACTGTCTCCCACTGCTGGGCAAGGGCCTCCCGTCATATCCTTCCAGACACTCTTCTCCTACGCCGTCTCGAACCAGCCCTCGTGGTGCGCGTCCAGGTCATCCCGACAAGGCTTTCCCCTGTCCTTTATCCTTTCATGGACGAAAGTTCCCCAGGCACCCATTGCTTGCAAATTTTTGTCCAGCGGTCATCATGCATGCGGCCAACGTCTTTTTGGCCATGTCTGTGAATCCTGTTTTGGAGCGTAGCGTGGTATTCCGTACTGTCTCTATTTGATGTAATATATCTAGTTGGTAATATCTCTACAAAAAGCTTACCTGCTCCAGCCAGTTCCAGTTTCCAGCGTTGAAGGGCTGCCACTGAGGAGCAGCATTGATGAAGTAAAAAGTAGCGCGCTGACCGGTGGCGAAAACGTAGTCACTCTTGGCAGCAAGGTGACCACGAGCCATGAACTGGTGCTTTGTGATATATCTGTCAGCCAATGCAGCTCCGACATATTGGGTGACGACTGTCTTCTGGTTAGCTTGAGTGTACATGTCATTGACGGCAACAGCGGGGAAGAAGTTGCCAGCTACAAATATTCAGTGAAATATTGAATAGTAAAGTAGTTAAGGTGTCCAAAGCTTCTTTTTACAGCTCCATATTCGAAGGGTAACCAACAAAACTCTATTATTAAGCCTCCACTGTCCATCCGCCAGTCAGTACATCCGTCTGTATGTCAGTGGTCTGTATTATATGAACCGTAATAGGCGGATAGTTGAAATTTTCATAGAATATGTATCACTGTGTAATTCATATACAAGATGACTGACTGGAAACGAGTGTGTTCCTTCAAATCGGACAGTTAAGGTTAAATAATATGGAGAAGTTACTAAATGATAGTGTTAAAATTACAATTTTCACAAAGAATTTTTAAATTCGTTAAAACTGTTTAAAAACAAGTCTACCTTAGAGCATATTGCATTATATTGACTACACATTCTGGACAACGGATTGTTTTCAGAAACATTATTGTAACTAGCGGAATAATTGAATGAATAATTGTGGAGTGCGCATAGATTGAGTGCTAATTTGCAACGATTTTAGCTCCAATAACTTGGCGATTTTTTCGAATAATATATTTGTCTGTTGTCGGCTTGCCTTTGACTTTCACCCGAATCTTTGCACAATCGTATTACTAAGTGAAAAAGGTTAAGTTAAGTCCAAAATTGGTACTTAAATATGCAACTATCATTACCTTGAAAGTTATTAGGCCTTTTGTTTAAGGCAAATAAAGACTTATCTTATCTTATCTATCTTATCTTATCTTATCAACGCCTGTTTGGTGAACTGCGTTTTCGGGAGTCTGATCATACCAGACGTACAGAACTTCCATACGGTTCTGGTTGAAGCAAGACCAGTAAAGAGGGTGGAAAACATTGTTAACGATGAAACCCACACTGAAAATAAAAATGGCTTTAGTTCACGTGCACAAATATAAAAAGTCATTAGGTGAGTCAGTAGTGCGGGAACTGGTGTATGAACTGTAAGTTAAAGAAATTAGAGAATAAGTGCTTCACCGAATGACGAGGTTGTTATTCCAACAACGAGTGTTAGTTGCTTGAGCTTCGTGGTTGGAGTTGTCAGAGCAAGTCAGCTGACCGAAGGCTCCGTTGCCGTTCAACCAGCCGGAACCGGAGACAAGATTGTTGTTCACACATGCCGCTGTCTGTAAGGAATGATAAAATCGAATGATGGGGATATTTTTTTATTTTTGTATTGTCTAATCGTCAGCTGTGTTGAATCAGTTCCTATTTGTGTATGCTTTTATCTGAGGAGACCAAATTTCTGAAAATAGATTTTTTATGTCTAAAAGTAGAGTTAAGTTAGTAGTTAGTGACAGTTATCAAGAAACCCAATAACTCATTAACTGCATATTGTTTCTACGAAATAAAATTGGTTTAATTTACGTTAACTCGGAAAACTCATTGATTTTCTTTATATAAGTGAAACTTACAGCGACATCTCTTGTGGTTGCAATATTCGGGTGACGTATGGATCGTCCGGAGCCGGTGCACGCGATCACGACTTGTTCTCCGGTGTTCAGCCGGATCTGGCCGGAGTTACCGTTGGCGGCCAAGTACCTGTTACCGCGGAGAAATACCGGCTGAGGCTGTCCAAGATCTCCGTTTATTCTGAACGTACAACCTGAACACAAGAGTTAGTTATTACTTTCTCTACAAGTTTTCATTTGCCAACTCCACATAAGGGTTCGGGTGCATTTAATTCCGTTACAATAAATATTTACCACTTCGGGGTCCAGCTTCGATGTTTGAGGCATTAGCCAATTTCGATTGTTCAAGTGCCAGCCAGGCATCGAGGTAGTCTTCAAAATCATCTTCGCCGAGAACCAGAGCCAGTTGTCCGGGCTCCAATATTTCAGTCGGCAACGCTGCCGCCGCAGCCAACAGAGCTGCAAGCACTAACACTGAACGCATCTTTGAAGATGACACACCCTGCCTGCACTACTTATTTATAGATAGGTCTGCGGTTTTATATCTTTCTTTGCACAATAACAATTAATTTATCTACATATATATTTTAGTTCAAGTTATAATGTTTTATCAATCAAGATTTAACCGATTACTTTTTGTTATCGTTTCAATATATGATAACAGCTCCATGAGTTGGAATAGATTGATTGAATCCATTATATTTCCATTATCGTTTCCTGTCTAAAGTGTGAAGCCTGCGTTCACAAGCAGTTTTCGTGCTTGTTCACCGTAACAACCTTGTAAGCTCATTCCAGTCGGAGTTTAGACCCAGGCACAGTACCGCATACGCTCTCCTTAAAGATTACTGGTAACATTAGATAAGCATTGGAAGATACAAGATTACTGTATTGATTCTTATTGATTTCTCAAATGCAGAGGCATTGAAATGACTGGTGGCATTAGAGAATGCCGTCAGTCATGATATCCTTCTGTCTATCTTCTCACATCATATGGTTTCATCCGAGGCGCTGCAATAGTTCTCTACTTATCTTCGAGGACGTTAGCAGTCGGCTCGCGTAGGCGACAGTTTGTCGAGTTGGCGTGATCTAGATGCTGGTGTACAACAGGGCGGTATTCTGTCTCCATTGTTATTTTTCAAATTCATTTATTTAATAACCCTCTTTCTTTGGTATTCGTATCATCTTTATGCTGATGATCTTTAAGTTTATACAGTTGCACGGGTAGAAACTTTATCAGATGTTATAGAAGATGTAAAACAAAACCTGGATGCCATCGAAATAGGTCCATAGATTTTGGGTGTCCGTAAACTCCTCAAAACGTCAGGCCATTTTAATAGGGAGCCCACGCATGATGGATGTAGTGGCGGTTAGCTCTCTTCATCCTTTTTTTTTCCATGATTCTGTCATTTCCATAAGCCTTAGCGTAAATGAACTCGGTTTGCGTTTTGATTCGACATTGGGTTGGCATAGCCAGCAAAAGTGACTCTTTCTCTGTCACTGGAAAGCTGGGTTCAGACAAAGAGTCACTTTGAGATACCCGTATCATCTGAGAAACTCTTGCCCACAAAGACGAAAGCTATGCTTGTTCAGACTTCGATTTTCCCTATAATCGACTGTAGTGATGCGTAGTAGTAAATAGCGTAGTGCTATTTTGACTTGATTGCGGTCTTGTATGGATAAACTTGGTAGACTCTTCAATTACATTCTGTTCATGTATAATCTTAGGAAATATAACGTGTCGAGCTCAAATGGATGCTCTAACCACGCCTTTCTCCCTTCTCATCCCTCTCACCCCCTTCCCTTCCTACCTTATGTCTCAATATATTATGTTCTTTACATGCTGGAAATGTGCGTTCCCCCAACAATCCTAACAATCTTCTCTTACTCTGTTCTTCTCATTCATCTGACTATATGTTCATTCTTCCTTTCATAGTCAGTCTATTCTTCTCCGCAACGCGCTTCCTCTCGAAATCTCAATAACTTCTGTTATTTTACTATATAATTATATAGGGATACATTACATATGTATTAGGTGTATTTATAGTTTGTTTTTTAAATTATTTTATACAATAATCAAACTATTAATAATAATCAATATATTACTTTATTTCCTTCTATCAATGCATCTGACACGTTATCTCTTCAACACCCTTGGTTGACTGGTAGAGAGTGCCAGGGGAATTAAATCTACCATTGTACCTTTGTGCATGAAGTTTAAATTAATAATCATGTATCAAAATACCAAAGTACCTACTGTAGCCCCAAGGTAAAGTTTAGGATCAGATATGGAGCCGGAATGTGGCCCTGTGAACCTCTTAAACTTGACCCAAGGTGCCAGAATTAAGGTAAATAGTACTTTATACTTTTAGAGTCCAACCGGCCTGTAACTCTATGTCTACCAAAAATAATTGTAACCGTTATAACAATAATTGTGTCAAAATGTTCGACCTCGCAACACTTGCTCTTACTTCCTGAGTCATAAAGTTTTATTCTAACTATTCTAAAATATATTAGTCTAACATGTTTTTTTTATCAACTAAGATTTTAACTGATAAATTGTAACTTTCGTTCGTTTCAAAATACCTCTATGATAACGATATGGTTTTAAGCACCGTTCGTAGAGCTTCATGAGCTGGAAAATATTTATTTAATAACAGCGCTTGCCTACGACTTTGCTCGCGTAAATCTTCATTTCCGCAAATATAATCATTGCATTAAACCGTCTCTAGGGTTCCATGTACATATACCAAAAGTCATTATAATCTTTTCAGCGGTTTATTAACAAAGAAACTCAATTTACCATTTACAATATTATAAAAACATACTTTAAAAAAATATATTTACATATAAATTCACCGAATTGAGAACCTCCTCCTTTTTTGGAATTCGGTTAACAAAATACCATTGTACTATGGCCACAAGCCATGGTACATGGTCGCCATGGGAATCCCTCAAACCATGGCCCTCAGCGCCAAACCTGCCGTATTTTATAAGACAAACATTACTTCGTAATACGTCGTAATTCTAACCCATCGAAAATTTGAATACCCAGCTTCGGGGTATTCAAATTTTCAAGCTCACTTCACTTGCTCTTTTTTTTTTAAGCATGGGACATCATCAACTTTTCCAAGTGTTACAATTATCATTTTGTTTATTTTTATTTTTAGGAAATCATTTCTCCTCATAATCTATTTATTTTTTTAGGGATCCGTTCGTTTTAGGGTTTTGATACGCTCGCAAGAGTATCAAAACCTATAGGGTACTTCCCGTTGACTAAAGTCATGAAATTTGGCAAGAAGATAGATCGTACAGTACAAGTACAGGAAAAAGTCTGAAAATTGGAAATTTGTAGTTTTATCATATAGAATTTTTTTTTTCTTCAAATCAATTGCACAAAACGTCCAAGTGACATCAAAACTGCGATAAAAGACAACATATTCGTATGAACTAGTATTGCCAGTGTTTTGATTTGTTGTAGTATCGTCGTCTCCATCTTGTATGTATAAAACTCTTCCATTTCTGAGAGACTGTCAGACAATGCGCAGTCAAAACTACTGGTCGTAGAAAGCAGAAATTTTGCATGTAGCTTCCTTGGGGAGTGTAGGGGAGAACTAGGAGAATTTTCTGAAATCCTACGGAAACGGGAAAAACGACATATGCGTGTACGAAGTCGCGGGCAAAAGCTACTAAATGATATAACTGTTAAGAGAAGACATTTTCAGGCAATTTTGCATTTGAGTTTTTACAATTGAGTTTATAACACTTGGTATTCGGTTAGTCTAACAAATGCTTTTGATAGGACGTTAGGACAAATAGAACCAAAACATTTTATTATAAAATGTATTTACAAAATAGACCAGCATTGAACATCTCGTACCGAATATGATGGTGATGATATCATTATGCGAGAAGACCATTGGTTGCGAAGTTGGGAAGATGCGGAATATTTCTTCTGAAATCGTCGACTGTGCAGCAGAAGCTGTATCCGATGTCGACGCGGTCAGGTTGCCACCTGAGCCAGTTGAACGCGCTGTTGTTGCGGCAGCGGTCCGTGCAGAACTGACGCGCGCGGGCCTCGGCTAGCGTAAGGTGAGGATTGTTGATACTGATAAACGCCGTGCCGATGCGCCGAGATGCATCATACACCACCTGAGAAATAGATTTCCTTTGAATTTGGGTTGCTGCAAAAAGCATTCAGTTTACAAAGCATTCATATTTTCAATGCCGAATATTTGTCAACCCGGAAAATTTATAGGATTGCTCGAATCTGGCCTACTAACACCAACGTTTAGATTTTACCTTGTAAAAGTAAAGTGGAACGGGGATCTGGTTGCGCTGCGGCACCAGGTAGATGTCAACCCAGCGATTACTCTGATCGCGCAGCTGCGTCACGCCAAAGGTGCCAGTGTAGATGACGGTGTTGTAGCCAGCGGCGCCGATGCGAGCACGAAGATTCTGCAATAACATAAATTGACATTACAATTTTGTAAAAGAATAATATAGTAAATAGTAGTAAACCTACAAAAAGCTTACCTGCTCCAGCGAGTTCCAGTTACCAGCGTTGAAGGGCTGCCACTGAGGAGCAGCATTGATGAAGTAGAAAGTAGCGCGCTGACCGGTGGCGAAAACGTAATCACTCTTGGCAGCAAGGTGACCACGAGCCATGAACTGGTGGTTTGTGATATATCTGTCAGCCAATGCAGCTCCGACATATTGGGTGACGACTGTCTTCTGGTTAGCTTGAGTGTACATGGTATTTACGGCAACACCAGGGAAAAAGCTGCCAGCTACAAATTATGAATGATAAATCAGAAATTGTTTCAAATGTCTCGGATTACTATGGGAAAAACGGGCTTTGTGAAAACCAGATAGAGAATTTAAGTATGCAACTATAATTACCTAGCCAGCTCGGTCTGTCTACGCCAGTTTGGTGAACTGCATTTTCGCGAGTCTGATCATACCAGACGTACAGAACTTCCATACGGTTCTGGTTGAAGCAAGACCAGTAGACAGGGTGGAAAACATTGTTAACGATGAAGCCCACACTGAAAACAAAATGTCGTTAGTTTCTGTGCATAAAACAAGTACGCAATGTGCAAAGTTAGAGATGAGACCAGCATCAGGTGACTAGGTAGTGCAAAAGAACTATTGTAGACGTGGTTGGACTACTCACCGAATAACGAGGTTATTATTCCAACAACGAGTGTTAGTTCCTTGTGCTTCGTGGTTGGAGTGTGCGGAGCAAGTCAGCTGACCGAAGGCTCCGTTGCCGTTCAACCAACCGGAACCGGAGACTAGGTTATTGTTCACACATGTCGCTGTCTGTATTGAATGTAAGAACATTACAAATTTGACCAAAAATTATATTTGGTGGACTTGTGAGAAATCATTTTGCGAGCTTATGCCAATCTAGATTTTAAAGTATTGAGGCATAGAGCCGTCGCGTTCATAAATTGATATTTTTTAATATACCAAATCAAGCAAACCCCGCCCTTTTTTTTGTGCGAAGAAAATGCCTAACGCATGCCACGCCGTCCGGGGAGACGACGACGATGTGGTTATGTGGGGCTTGCACCCACTAAAAACTTCGCCTGTGCTACTACTCTCGCCTTGATGGGTGGGCCGCGAGAACTGCTACACATTCGCGACTCATCCAGCGTGGCCCACTTCTGTGTTCCCTCTTCTTTGCCCACCTCCGGCTCCCTCTTCCTTCAGCGATATTCGGAAGCTCTGGGATATCACCACAACTCCAGGGACCGTGCAGTGTAAACGATAGAGTTCCTGATCTATCGTCCGCTGGCCCCTCTTATGGCGACATTTAGTCTGCCTCCCTGACCCACAAGGAAACGCCGCCCTTTTTTTTTTTTTTTTTTTTTTTTTATCTCGGGGGGAAATAATACAACCCGTTTTAACACGCTGTAGATACGTATCCTGTTATTGAATACTCAGTCTTACTAACAAAAGACCGATCATTGAAGTCAACGCATTCTGTATAACTTAGTTACAGAGGTTGAAAATAATTTCGTTGCGATTTTTGCTTACATGGGTACATGCAACGATACGTACAGTTGTAGGGCTATAGGTTAGCTAAAACATTTAAGACAGGTCCATAACAAGAAAGATCCTAAGTGTGGTGACCCTTCTTGCGCTTAACAAAAACAATAAATAGCCAACCAAAACTCAATTTTACGGTTACTCAGCAGGCTAGCTCATATTTTGAATACGAGTGAAACTTACAGCAACGTCTCTTGTGGCTGCAATATTCGGGTGCCGTATGGATCGTCCGGAGCCGGTGCAGGCGATCACGACTTGTTCTCCGGTGTTCAGCCGTATCTGGCCGGAGTTACCGTTGGCGGCCAAGTACCTGTTGCCGCGAAGATATACCGGCTGAGGCTGTCCAAGATCTCCATTTATTCTGAACGTACAACCTGAATACAAGAGTTAGTTATTACTTTCCCTACAAGTTTTCATTTGCCAACTCCACACAACGGTTCGGGTGCACTAAAATACGTTACAGTAAATATTTACCACTCCGGGGTCCAGCTTCGATATTTGAGGAATTAGCCAATTTCGATTGTTCAAGTGCCAGCCAGGCATCGAGGTAGTCTTCAAAATCATCTTCGCCGAGAACCAAAGCCAGTTGTCCGGGCTCCGGTATTTCAGTCGGCAACGCTGCCGCCGCAGCTAACAGAGCTGCAAGCACTAACACTGGACGCATCTTTAAGGATGGCACACCCTGCACTACCAATGTGTAGATTCATATGTACAGTTTTATACCAATATTTGTACAATAACGGATTATCTATGTATCTATCTTAGTCCATTTTGTCAATTTTATCAAACAAGACTTAAACGATTAATATTTTTATCTTTCTTGCCAAAAATATTGTTAGATGTCGTTTCAAGTTCCGTAGGTATTATTCTTCATGAGCTCTAAATAGAATGTTTTAATGTACTCTCCTCTCATAACCGTTAATGTTACGTAGAACAAGGGTAGGGCCCTTGCTCCATGTAACAGTAAAGGTCGGATTCGATGTGGTGACGTGACTCTGGTGGCCACTGTCGACACTATCTCAGTTAAAAGGCTGATTTGTACATTAAGTGTAAGAGCAATACAAAGTATGGGGACATGCTGTCTGTTATTCAATATGACCTGTTTAATAGATCAATCGACCCAGAGAGTCCTACATCCAGTCAGGACAGGACTTGTTCGATTAAGGAGAAGCCCAGAGGAGCAATACCTTATTTCACCTTCTCATCTTACTATCGGTACGATATTACATCTAATTTAATTTTACCGTGGGATGTTTAATTAGAACTTTATTACGTATGAAAATAGATGGGACCAAAAAAACTTACCTGAGAGACTCCAAATGGCACAGCAAATTTTTCACTGAGCAGAGTTATATTTTCAATTTGAACGCCATGGATAGACTTTTTAAATAATCTCGAAATATTTTCTACTGCTTTTCTCTTCAGATTCTAGTTTTTCTTACGTGATTAGTAGATGAACATTGCCAGATGCTTTGGTGAGATCCAAGTTCTGGTGCCTAAATTGAGAACTTTTCATACCAGCAATAAAGTAGAGTCCTTCACTTCAAATTCTAAATCCAGATACCGGGTGTATCATTTTTAAAGTCCATTAATAATTCTGGTCCTTTATATTGGGGTTTGTGATATTATCCCCAATTTCTGAATTAAGTATTTGTCAAACTCTAATTTAGCATGAAAACCTGTCTAAATTTGGCAGTATTAGTAGGCGTTGACACGTTCTTAACTACAAATCAGACTTACTCTGGGAGAAACAGGACCATGTGGTCAAGTACAGTTTACTTAAAAGCGTCACTGATTTAATGTCCTATGCCCCCAAGATGGGGCAGATAGCGTATTCCTGCATCAAAAATGGTTAGGAGCTTCACACACTCCACTTTTATCCGCTTCTAAATTTAAAAAATAATAAAAACGCATATAATCATTATGGATCACTAAAATGTAAACTTAATTCGTGTAATTATCTACATGATATTCGAACATTAATTAGATAAGACTTATAAGCGTGATTTTTTACGTCACAAAATATCTAAGATAAAAAAAACTACATCTGCATAATATTATAAATTAATATTTTATTAATTCGTATATGGTGGACCTTTGTGTTGTAAAGCTCCCAGGTAGTTTTAGTAATACTGCCTTTTAGATTGAATTTCGTAGCATAACTCTTTCTATGGTAGACACCAGATAAATGTGCAATAACGGTCACCGACCGTTATCGACTTTCTTAATATCAAAAACAGAAACAAAGACATAAAGCTGTCCTGAATCGACTTCTATCGTGATCCTATACGTTTTCTAGTTATGAAAAACGGTTCATAATTTATTGTTCGGGTATCTACGAAGGTATATTAGGGAAAGGTCAATGTACTTTATTGCAAGTTTATCTGGTGCCTACCATAAAATAACAATCAATAAACGTCGAGCATTACTTTCAGCTTTTCTATATTATTGTATTACGTTTTGCAAATTCAATTATAACACAGTTTTAATTCTGGCAAAATGTAGATTCAAGCGCCTTCTTGCTTGCAAATATGAACCGCTCAGCGCAATTTTGTACTATTCATTTTGTACTATTTTTCTTATCGACTCAAGTTTGTTGGTGTGTGGTGTCTTTGTCGAATATGTTTTCTATTGTATTCTTATTCTTTAAAATAATATGCTCAAGCAAAGGGTGCAATGTGCAAACTAAACAGCGGTCGAAAAGTCAAAATCTACTGAACGTACAAAATATGTATCGCATATAGGTATCTAGCCAGTATTGAGCTATGCCTGAGTCATTAAACGGGGCTAGCTACTTATCGGATAAAATAAATTTGCAAGTTGAACGTGCTTTTAGACGACATGTCAATAGAAACGTCTCAAGAGGTCCCACACAAAGTGCCATTATATTAGTGAATGCGATTGTCAAAATATAAAGGATTAATCATTTCAACAACTTTTGTCATTCCCATACATTTTTGTCGTTTCGACGATCGCCTCGACACGCTGCCGCTAACAGAATGTCACTTATCCAGAGTCTAAGGCCCAAACAAACACATATGGGTTGTACAAACAGCCGAAACAAAACTCAAATAGATTTTTTGTCGGTATATTTACAACAAATGGTATATCGTGATGACATAAAACTTATGCAAGGAGACCGTTAGTTGTAAAGGCGGGTAGATGCGGAATAGTTCTTCTGAAGTCATCGACTGTGCAGCAGAAACTGTACCCGATGTCGATGCGATCAGGTTGCCAGTTGAGCCAGTTAAACGCGCTGTTGTTCCGGCAGCGATCTGTGCAGAAGGTCAGGGCTTGTACCTCCGCCTGCGTGTAGTGAGGGTTGTTGATGCTCACGAACGCCGTGCCGATGCTGCGAGATGCGTCGTACACGACCTGAGACATAAAGATAGTATTGTTTAAAAAATACAACAGCGAATTTCATTAGACAATAAATTATCGTCTATATTGGACAACAAAATTCAGACATTGACAATCTCGCTTTCCAGAGCTTTTACACCTGACACAAACTGCAATTATAGATTCGGGATCGCACCTTGAGGGCTCTTCTACTGCTACGGCCATAAGTCCTACGGCATACATGACCACTGCTACTTTAGCTTGCTACTCTGCAAGCTGTGTCCATAAATCTAATTAACTTCCAGCTGATCTATTTCCATATTCCGTATTTCCGTTTTCTCGAAGACTACTGCTACTTTTACTTTGTATTCTAGTTTTTTTTTTTTAATTCAGGGTAAAACTTTACCTTATAGTAGTAAAGCGGTACTGGGAGCTGGTTGCGCTCTGGTACCAGGTAGATATCGACGAGGCGATTGTTTTGATCACGCAACTGTGATACGCCGAAGGTGCCAGTGTAAATCACTGTGTTGTATCCAGCAGCGCCAATGCGAGCACGGAGATTCTGTATATAAATAAATTGGCATTAAAAATGATGACCAATCCAAAAAGACTTTTAATGGTTGCCATTTTCTAGACGAAAAATGTACATACCTGTTCCAGCCAGTTCCAGTTACCAGCGTTGAAGGGCTGCCACTGAGGAGCAGCATTGACGAAGTAGAAAGTAGCGCGCTGACCGGTGGCGAAAACATAGTCGCTCTTAGCAGCCAGGTGACCACGAGCCATGAACTGTTGGGTGGTGATATATCTGTCAGCTAATGTTGCTCCAACGTATTGAGTGACCACCGCCTTTTGATTAACTTGGGTGTACATAGTATTGACCGCAACGCCAGGGTAGAAGCTTCCAGCTACAATGAAAACATATGAAATAAGTTTTTTTATATAACAGAATTTTATGATCACTAATGTTTCACAAAAATACCATTGACAAATGTTTAGTTTACAACCAACGTTTCGTATACTATTTATTTCACAAACAACTTATTCCGCAAATGTTTTATTTTATAAACATTTATTTGGCAAATGTTTCGGATGATATTTAATCTATTTAGATTATTTTGAAAAAATCACGTTTACAGTAAATATCATTTTATAATACATTTTCTAAACCATCACAACAGCAAACAAGCATACACAATGCATGCAGCATGCATGCAAGCATGCAACATGCAACCAAGTAGCAACATGCAGCAGGCATGGTTTCTGTCACAGCTCCGGCGCTGCGGGGCTCCGGCGGTCCCACGCGAGCTATCAGCGGGCGGCGGGCGTCTCGCCCCTCCACGCCTACGCGGGCTTAAATTACACTCTAGGGGTAAGGCAAACAAGACTACGTGGAGTCGGTTTTGCAGCGATTTGTTTGTGTCCCTAACTTTTGTAGCACAACATTATTTACTTTTTAAGACAATATTTAAATTCAAAGCTAAAAATGCTATTTTCTATTATAATTTAAATAAAATCCATCGCGCAGTATTAATAAATGTAGGCGAGTCGTCCATTAGGTATTTCATAAATAGTTGAAATATACAATATCATTAGATAAAAAAAAATCAAAAGATTTATCGTTCGTTCGTGCAAATTTTTTTTTAATTAATATGGGTTTGCTCTTGACTTTAGTCTAGGTCATAGATGACAGAGACAAAGTCGACGATGGAGCGAGCTTACCCAGAAGAAGCCTGTTCACTATAATTTTGAAGAGATTAGGGTTGTATGCGTTCGGAAACACAGACGCAGGCAGAGAGTATATATTGTGTCAAAAATTTTTTATTCCAAACGTTGTTTTATGAAAATATATAAATTGTTTGAAAAATAATCCGTTATTAAAAAAAAGTTTATTAGATAATTATTTTCTTAAGTGACTTATTTCGTAAAGTTGTTGTTGTATAATGATGAAATGACAAATCATGTTTTTGCCAATCGTTGCTTGTGAAGTAAAACATTGTAAATTATTTTTTGTTGAACTGACAGGACACCAATTTTATCACATCATTTCCTGAACGAATATATTATACCCGCTCAATATACGTCAAAATGAGACTTACCTAGCCAACTAGGTCTGTCGACGCCAGTTTGGTGAACAGCATTTTCGGGAGTCTGATCATACCAGACGTACAAAACTTCCAGGCGGTTCTGGTCGAAACAGGACCAGTAGAGTGGATAGAAGACATTATTAACAATGAAGCCAACACTGGAAAAACGTCGTAATTACTAAACATGCAAGAAACCAAATCGGACCACCAAACAAGTAGACTCCAAATTTTTGAAATAATTAAAACAAAACATTACGAACCGAATAACGATGTTGTTATTGAAGCAACGAGTAGAAGTAGCTTGAGCTTCATGGAACGCGTGTGCAGAGCAAGTCAGCTGACCGAAAGCTCCGTTGCCGTTCAACCAGCCAGCTCCGGAGACGAGATTGTTGTTCACACATGTGGCTGTCTACAAAGAAGGATACAACATCAATAAAAATTACGGCATACCAAATCAACTGGCTTTTAAAACCTTATTTAAATTTCTGCTTTTATATTATAATTAGAACTTACAGCGACGTCTCTCGTTGCTGCGATGTTTGGGTGCAGAATTGATCGACCGGAGCCAGTGCAAGCGATCACGACTTGTTCACCGGTGTTCAGACGGATCTGGCCGGTGTTTCCATTGGAGGCCAAGTATCTGTTGCCTCCGCGAAGGTATACCGGCTGAGGTTGTCCAAGATCTCCGTTTACATTGATCGTGCAACCTGAATACGAAATTTTTTATATTGAACTTGTTTGCGTGAGTTACAGAGTGATACAAAGAATATAATATTTTAGCTTCACATCATCTCTATCTCTAGAATTGATTATGATATTAAAGAAATACCGCTTCTGAGTTCAGCTTCAGCGTTAGATGAATTAGCCGATCTGGATTGTTCAAGCGCCAGCCAGGCATCGAGGTAGTCTTCAAAATCATCTTCGCCGAGAACCAGAGCCAGTTGTCCGGGCTCCGGTATTTCAGTCGGCAACGCTGCCACCGCAGCCAACAGAGCTGCAAGCACTAACACTGAACGCATCTTTGAGTATGGCACACCCTGCACTACTGTTTTTAATATTTGCGTCTACATTTATAGCTATGTAATGTAAATTTATCAAGCAAGATTTAACCGATTAGTTGCTGTTATCGTTTTTCTCACAATATCTTGTAAAGTTGTTCCTATTTTGCAAGTTCCGTAGGTTTCAAAATAAATGTTAAACTTATAATCTATCATTGAGAAATCTCTGCTTATCGTGAGACTCGGGACTAAACAAGGCAACTCATTCTTTATTATGCGCACAAAATTGCCGTTGATAGAAAACTGCTGTATTTCGTTATCATACTCAGTGTCACAGTATAAACTTTGTCAGTGTTAATAGTCGCTGTACCTAGTTGCAGCTTTTAAAAACGCGATTCCTTCCCAATACTGGTGGATCGCACATCAGTTATAATGATTTCAAATTGCTACCATTGATTTTCAGCTAACGCCACTGCGCGGTAATGAGGTAAGTTTATTACCTAATTTATTTACTAGATGCACACTGATTCCCGTATTGGTCCTAGAAAACATAAAAATAAACCCTTTTCTTAGTGGATCTCCAAAGATGTATTGTAAATTGATTTGAACAAGTACGTAGGTAAACGATAAATATCAATCAGTTATATAAGAACACATAATGTATACGAACCAATTTATTTATTAATGACGTCTCAAAACAATCAAAACGATCTAAATATTTTTGAGATAATTTTCAGGTAAATGAGTTTCAGGTAAAAGATAAATCTTTAGGTAAATGAGTTTTCCGGGATTTATCTACTATTTATACGCATTAACGCACAGCCAAAACCACTGGGACTAGAAACACGTACAAGACAATGCCTCGTGGGCTGGACAGTATCATTGTTAAAATTAAAGAAACTCATTCGTGCAGCTGATATGTAGGTTCCTATCTAGGTAGCTTTTGTACAAAAATAAAACAACTACTTGATTTAATTTTATTTGTTAAGCAATTTATGTCATTATATTGTCTGTTCTTGTTAGGCCACTGTTGCCGATTGCAAACACTCTCGTTGGCCAACTTGTCTTTTATACTAACTTATGAGTAGTGTAAATCGTATAGATAGTGATGATTTCGCGCGTATCTATCTTATCATTACTTTCGTATCTAATTAGGATTAAATGGCATAATTATTGCATCAATCTGGTATGAATTGGATGGTGTTGACTGAGAAGAGTGCACCGTTTTCTTCTATGACGCCCGCGACTTCGTTTGCGCAGATTTAATACAAACAATTTACCCCATTTTCACCCCTTCTAAGATTGACTCTCCAAAAATACCTTCTTAGGCTCACCAACATTATAAAAGGAAGCCTTGTGCAAAATTTCATGTTCCCAGTTCCAGTAGCATCGGATGTACTCCCTTTTATACTCGTTTATAATTATAGATGAGCTGTCTGAACTGATGTGTCTTCTATGCCTAAATGGAGACTCCTCGACATTTAATGTAAGCTAAAATGATTTGAAAAATAAACTTATTATTAAACTTATAACTTATTATTATATTATGTGTGGTTCCCATTGAACCTAGACGATACTACGGCAGACTAAGGTGACACGTCGGCACGAGCTGCACTCCTACCAACAGGACTGGCCCACATTGAGTAGTGATCAGAAGTCTGTGAAATAGAAAGAAAAGGGCGAGATTTTTCCCTGCTACACATAGAGACAATACTTGCATACATGTTGTCTTCCTCAACTATAGGAAGAAAGGAAGACGCATTTAGTAACATATGGGCGGGGCCCATTTCATACGTAAATATTAATGCGATAAAATATTCCCAAAACGTTATCAAATTAATCCTTTTTGCCTTTCCGTCTCAAAGTTACAATTCTACCTATAGCTGTTTTGATATTGAGTATTATTCACAAAATGTGGGCTTGTGCGTGACCAACCAGTGCGAGATATCATGTTATCCATCACCGTTATTGACTTTATCGAAATAAATAACATGTTTCAACAAAATGGAATGATTAGCGTGGTACTTTGATTGTACATAAGTATTTTCTAAATCACTATTTTATCACGATCATTATGAATGGGGATTATAGCACGCGGCAATGTAATGCATTCAATCAAATAAAACAGTGTTGCTATACAAAACACTAAATCAGAATAATAAAACAAAGGTAGCCAAAGGAGCTACCAATACTTACCTTACATCGAACGTGACAATAGGTAGCGAGTAAAATGTCCAACAATGCAACCGTAGCGTTAGTAGAATCCTCCTTTGACAAGAGCGTCTTTTATTTAAGTATTGTTTCGAGCCCTCACTTGGAAGTCGTCCTTAAGAGTCTAAGACCGTCGAAGTGAATCTTTACAATAAAATCAAGAGGATCCGTTGTCCTCATCGGCTTAAGGTATCTAGAAAAAATAATATAATAGTATACCTTTCTTAGTTCACTTAAATAACAAAAGAACGTGCTGATAACAAACGTGAGTGGTTAGTAGATCTTTTGATTTCACGAAACCCTAGCATCGGCATCAATTAAAAAGTAATTTTAAAAAATTAAACCGGCTTCAATACTACTAAACTAAAAAAAAATTTTAAAAACATAATAATTGATCAGCAATTGGCACCGACCTCAAAAATACTTGGCATATTTACTTTAGATTTTGAAAAAAGAAAGCTTTTATTTCTCCCTTTTTAGTTATTTATTAAAAGTAGTTTTGAATTTAATTTTTTATTTAAATTACTTTAATATTTCATGTTTTTTTCAGTGGTAATTGAAACTAATGACTTAAAACGAATATGTACTTATCTTTCCATAATTATCTACTATGTAACATAAAGCGACAAACTATTTTTTTGTTGCCATCTAATGATTACACGTTTAATTTTTAAAGTACAAAGCTTTTTGAAGTTTTCATCAACATTATTTAGCAAGAGGCCTAGAGCCTAACTGCATGCATAATGATATGTTTTAGAATTACGCTGTAACGACACGTTTTCCTAGTGACAGATACGCTCTTAACTCTCTATGCCGATTTTGATGAAACTTGCACTGTTCCCTAAGTTGGACTTCACCTAGTCTAAATAAAGAAGTATTAAATACTTTATAGTTTTAAAGATATGCGCGGACAAACATACATACACTTACGAAATTTGTCACACATGCTAAGAAGCTGGTTCTTATAGACTAAAATTCACAAAAACTGTGCAATTCTCACAATATTACATACATAAATAGGTACGGGTCGAATTAATAACTTCTTTTTTAAACCAATTAAAAATAATAACTGCATACAGTTGTATTTATGAATTATTACAGCGGGAAGCGACTAATAAAACTGCGGTTCCGAGTAACAAGTGGTTTATTTCCGTGTCCACAGCATTAGATACAAGATACCAATATACCCTAAAAATACAACTTTTGGTCCGTTGCCATACTCACATACATTTGATACTTTTTTTTTATGGATGAGAAATCATCAAATGACTTCTTTCGCTCTGGGTGGAGCGGAAGGGCGTGTCAGACTGTTACTGTGTTCCTTCTAAAGCCCTTTGCGTTCCAGGGCCGCGGTGACTCTTTCGAACAAATTCCGCAACCCTGACAGGCTCTGGCCCTGGCGGGCCCCGTCTTCTATGCTGACATCTCTTTGAGGTGCGCGTGATACACAACTCGCCGTCGACCCGGGCCTGGTGGTGATCGGACAGCGAGCCACCCAATGCTCGCCGTCCGCAGGCCCGTGCCTACGGTGGCCGGGGATCGCCCTGCGACTCGCGACGCCCGGGGCGTCTTCTTCTGTAGCGGCGGTTGGGGCGAAGGCCTTGTCTTTCCCTTGCGCAGCGCGCCTCCTCCTTCGCTAGCATTACTGCTTCGCAGAAGGAGGTGACCACTTCCCAAGCCTCCTCGCTCCGGACTATGGATTTAACCGGGTTCGGACGCGAGAGGTCGCCGCCGCCGATCGCCTCGACGAAGACACGGCAGTGCTCCGCCCAAGCAGGCCAGACCTCCACCGTATGCAGGGGCTTTCGCCTCCAGATCCCATGGCGGTAATCCGGCAAGAAGGCTCACCGAAGACCGTGCGATATCCCCGGCAGGTCGCTCCTTCAACATAAGCGCGCACACCGGGGCCCCAGAAACTGCCATGGACCGCACGATTCCCGCATAGAGCCTCCGGCAGGCGGCGTTTGGACCCCTAGATTGGGCAGGAGCCGCTTGAAGGCAGCCCCGGCCCGCGCCAGTCTGGGAGTCAAACGTGGGAAGTGCTCCTCGAAGTTTCACCGGCTGTCGAGATCGAGCGCCAGGTACCTGATCGTTGACCCGACGCCGATGTGAACCCTCCTACCGTTTTTTGGGATCCCATTGGTGGCCTGTTGCGAGAGCCATGAAAACACATAGTTCCGGCTCCTCCCTCACCAGGTGCCCGACGAGGCGGTTTGCTTTTACTCTTTCAAAGAACTTGCCCACCTCGTCGAGCAGCACGATTTCCCAGGCTTCTTAGTGAGGACCAGTTTTCCCGTCTTCCAACGAAGTGGGAACTGACCTCTATCCAAGCATGCGCTAAAGAACCCCCTTAGTCGAGGCCCGAGAGCCTCCAAGGCCAGGACCCAGTCTTTCCCAGGTAAGCCGTCGGGTCCTGGGGCGGTATTTTTTACCTTTAGCCTGTTAACCGCCACTCTCGGGTCTACCCTCAGTCACCTCCGGAGCGTTGTCATCGTCGTCGCCGTCGTCAGTGTGGTCCGCATCGGGCACCGCGTCAGGTGGCGAAGCCATTGGCGGTACATTTGATACTTACCTACACTTTATTTAATTAAATTCCTTATTATCTAAACGTAACACGTTTTCATGCGAAAGATAAATCACTACACTCATACAGAGTGACAGCTCAATGACGTCACGTGCGTGGAACGAAATTCTCGTAGCACCCGTAGCTCGTAGCTAGCACGACAACAGCGAATGGGCCAAAATTGCGTACACAAAAGTGTCACATTTTTCGGTATAGGGGTAAGCCCCTGAAAAGCTACAATTTTACACAAATATCCCCAAAAGACGATTAAGGAGGAATTAAAGATTTTATGGAATGAAATAACCCAACCGTATGAGGGAACATTGGCACCATGTTCGACGATACTACTTTCCACCTCGCTGCCTGCCTGCGTCTTGGCGCTCCTTGTTGTTCTCCTCATCGCTGCCACTGTGGCGAAGTTGTCAACAGCCTCGAACACCAAGGTCTGTCATGCAGCCGTAGCGCGGGTCGCATAGCGCGGCACGCAAATCTTAACGACATCATCCGACGAGCTCATGTCACCGTCGGCGGTGTTGGAACCCAATGGCCTGGTACGCGACGATGGTAAGAAAGCGGACGGCATGTCGTTATTTCCATGGAAGATGGGTAGGCCATTAGTGTGGGACGCTACTTGTGTCGATACTCTTGCGCCATCCCATCTTCCTAGCTCTTCGTGCTGTGCTGGCGCTGCCGCTGCGGCTGCAGAGAACCTCAAGCGGCGGAAATATAATAAACTTGTTGGTAGTTATANGCTACTTGTGTCGATACTCTTGCGCCATTCCATCTTCCTAGCTCTTCGTGCTGTGCTGGCGCTGCCGCTGCGGCTGAACCTCAAGCAGCGAAAATATAATAACCTCGTTTGTAATTATATTTTCGAGCCGTTTGGGGTTGAAACTCTCGGGTCGTGGGGTCCGAGTCCGCATATCTTGTTTAAAGATCTCTCAAGACGCTTAGTTGACACTTCGCGTGACCCAAGGGCTACCTTAGTCAAAGAATAAGCATTGCCATACAACGTGGCAATGCCGTCAGTCTTTTGTGTACACTTCCAGTCGACAGCGATGCGGATGAATTTTTGACGCTATATTTTAGGGTTAATTTAGTTAGGAGTTTTATTTATAGTGTATATAGTTAGTTAAGTATTTATTAATACAGTTGTAGATACTATATTCATATTTTTGTATGATACAAATTGTGTATGTCACATAGAATTAAACCAAAATACTATCGGGTTGTAGTTTTTTTTAACAAAATTCACTTACGTTAACGATACTTTAACGTTACTCATTCGTCAAATCATTCGTGTTAAGGCCCTCAGCAAATCAAACTTTTAGAAAGTAATATATGTTGACCTTTCAATATAAAAACTGTAATTTGCGTGTAACATAATGCTGATGAGTTAAGCCAAATATAAGATAACACGTATGTTAAAACCAGGCAAGTCAAATCTTGAGCCTTAATTTATCTCATTTCAGAAATATCTACAGAACTGGGCACCCATTTAGATCTCAAATATTTTGTCGCTGAAGTCGAGAATCACGCATATTATTAATTAATATTGAACTTAACTCCCATTTATGTTTTTGATGGGATAATAAGTTACAGCGACATACGGAAGTACCGTGTAACCCAGTTATAGAGTCGATAGGAAGTCGCTCCACGTTAAATACTGGTATTCAGTTGAATCCGATTTGACTAGAAGCCAGCTCCAATATAGGAAAAAGCTAGGCTGAATAACTTACAACGACTACGACTCCTCCTGTACTCTCTGGATTATTCCAGTGATCGATGGTTCCTCTGGAGCACGCGATCACTTCTTCTCCGGTTTTCAGCCGGATTTGGCCGGTTTTGCTGACGGTTGTTAAGTACTTGTTGTCGCGGAGGTATGTACATATACCGGCTGA
This sequence comes from Mamestra configurata, assembly GCA_002192655.3. NCBI lineage: Eukaryota > Metazoa > Arthropoda > Insecta > Lepidoptera > Noctuidae > Mamestra > Mamestra configurata. The sequence goes on from NDFZ01004884.1 coordinate 63,998, forward strand.
AGCTACCCATATCACTTATGTCGCTGGTTAAACGGCGCAGTTCAATGAAAAGGCTAGGCTTTTAATGAAACGGATGATTAAGCTATTTGGCTGCGACATATCACCAAGTTTAAAGGAAAACTAGCACGTTAACTAGGCTTAAAAACTTAATAATTAACCGTTAACTAGGCTTAACCACTTAATGATTTAACCGTTAACTAGGCTTAACAACTTAATGAGTAATAGTTATGGTACAAGTACGAGCCAGGTAACTACGAAACCCTTCACTGTGCGTAACCCGACACGCGATTGGGCTGTTTTTTTAGTGAAAGAGTATATTGATATCAGCAATAGAATTCTTAAGTTCCTAAAAAGATTATAAGGAGATGTAAACGACCATATTTTTTCTTTTTTTTTTGTGGTGTGGATCTCATTTCAGTGTTTGAAATTAAATATGTTTAAAAACGCTATTGGAGGGAAGATCATCCTCTGCTGAACTACATAAGATTCATTTATCCACGTCGACTGACTAATAAGGCGGTGTACTGCACTATTCTCCTGTAAAGTATCCACTTGGTTGTGGCTGGTGTCCTGCCGTGATGAGATTTCCAATTTGCTCAACTACTTACTACAATTTGTACGCCTTTTAAAGGTCCGGGACTTCAGGTCCCGAGGAATTGTACACAAACAAGAAGCAATTCATACAGTCTGCAGTTACAATCTTAAGTAAAGTACACAGTTTTAAGGGGGACACAGTATTTGTAACCACTTAGCAGGGGAACCGAACCTCGTTTTTCCCTAAGGGCTTCAGGGCGGGCAAGGAAAAATCACCGGGAGAAAACCCGAGTAGGGAAACTTTTTCAAAAACATAATATTAATATAATACTGGGACTGACAATTTTTGTTTAGTAAAGGAAATTCGCAACTTATTAAAGTTGGATACATCGGGTTCGGCCACTCCGGAATTAATATACCGATGCAAAAAAAAGTTATCTGCGTTTCCTTATGACCGTTTTTGCTTACTGTAACGGAGACGTCATGGCACCAATAAAATCTAAAAAATATCCATCATACATGGCTGACCACGGTTTCGTTTGGTTCGATTTGGAGAAATCACGGAATCAAATAAAATGGTTTTCGAAAAACACGTTAGCCACCAGATACAGCAATGGGAATAGTTTACAATTATTTGTACTCTAGCATTTGTGATAAAAAACTAGCTAGTGAGTTTTGAACCTGAATCATCTCCTTTCGTGCGACCGGACATTGGAAACTCGATTTGCTTTGCCGGCTGGCGCAGTATACTCAGAAACTGTCACTAGTGATGTGCGGAGGATAAATAAAAACTGTATTTTATTATCTAAATGCATTGTGTTCTGTGTGTTTATAATATAAATAAATTGATATAAAATAGTAACCATTAATCTTGAGAATTTTTAGGCTCCTTTTTCAGCATTGCTGCCACCGCAGTCAACAGCAAGCACTAACACTGAACGCCTGCACTATTAAAAAATCAAAGAATAGCTTTTTCATTGAACTTCGCCGTTTAACCAGCGACATAAGTGACATGGGCAAGTCATTAAACGATATTGAACCAAAGATGTTACTTAGGTCGCTGAAAAATTTGCGCAGTTAGATAAAAAGGCTAGGCAACCAATTAAACGGCTGATTTGCTATTTGGCTGCGACATATATACTACTGTCGTGCATACTTTTATATCCAAAAGCAACGGTTTTGTTTTTAGAGGGGCCGGGCTCATGCATATGGCGAATAGCTTTTGAATAAGAAATGTAATAATACGGGATTCTACTATTAAGGTTTAAAAACCTAAAAAAAACATCTGGAAATGAAAAGAAAATTGGTATTCACACGAATACATCCAACAAACAAAGTAGCGATTTATCTCTGCATAATATTAGATTATTTTATATTGAATTGTTAACCTATCACCACCAATTTAATTATAATTAGTTTGACGTCAATAAAACTAGGCTCGACATGAACTACGGAAAACCGGATACCAAGTAGATATTAATCAATAGTTTTGATACAGATACCAATTCTTTAGGTATCTTTTTAAAACAGCTACCTAAGCGGGCCGACCTTAAGGTGCCGAGACAAAATGAATGCAGAAAGCGGAGAAGCGTGTGCCGTGGTCCAACATGGGAGGGCCCGATGTCCAAAAGTGAACTACTTGCTAGAAGCGCCGAGTTGAATTGAACGTTAGTACCAAGTGAAGCGAGTAGGTAACGTGTCTGGCCGGAGATAGTTGCGTAATATTTGCCAGAGATTCATTTCGATGGTCTTGGCTCCACAAAGCAAAAGCAATAATCTCCTGGGTTGGTGGTTATTAGTTGGATACAAAATAGTCACATGTGTAATGAAATCCCCCGTAAAACATAATTGGAGAAATTATTTGTTTAATGAGGAAAACAAACAATTTAGTACTAAACTAATCCATTTATAGTCATCTAAACCAAGTGTCGCATGGACCTTCCATGCGACATCCAAACTGTCAGTTTGTTACCTCCTCACGTCTCAACGGCTCAACGGATCTGAATGGAACACACTTGGCACACGGTGGACCATGTCCTGGGATTGTAGGTACATAGGACACTTTCATCCGTGAGTATGCTCTCTTGGGATAATTTTTAATTTTCACGCGAGCTTTGCCTCTGACAGAACCTGGTAAACCATACAAACACGTATGTTTGTAAGGTTTAACTATTTCGTAAAATAGTTGATAGATCATTAAAATCGCCTGAACAAGGAATCGATTCGTTGTTCTGTTCAAGTAAAAGTAGTAGTACCACAGCATCCTAGTGGGTGTCAGAGCCGCAAGAAATCAATCCTCCTGTCAAACGGAGGTTATGGAGCTATTCTTTGAAGCTTAGTCGTGGACATGAACCATTCCTTTTTCAACAGTTTTACAACTTATTCATGTACGTAGCTGTTACTTTGTTTTTGTTGAGATTAAAATAAGGACTATACTCACTTAACGTCAGGGAATTAATGTATATGTCGCAGCCAACTGGCTTAACCAGTCCTTTAATTAACGGCCTAGCCTTGCCATTGAACACTTCCGTTTAATCAGCGGCTTGAATGACATCCAGCCAATACCTGTAATACAGCATTTAAGGAACGGGCTGGCAGATGCTTAGGCCTTTCCTAGAATAGGGTAACCGTATGACGAAAATATATGAAATATTTAATTTTGGGTGCTCCTATTTCTGTCTGCAGGGTTAAAAGGAACTTAACATGAATGGCATGACGTGAGCTGTTAGTTTTTTTTATTTTAAATCGTTGAATTAACTTTGAACACTACACAGAGCATGATAAAGTAGCCAGCCAGGCGAAAAACAATAGAAATCGTTCGCCGTGCATGATATGCACGTGAAATCACATCACACTTTTAAACGTGCACATAGCTGTATTCGTGATGGATTACATTAACAAAAGATAAATATTAATAACATAATTAATCATAAATTAATTACTTGATAATAATCTGCCTAGAATCGTTTCCTTAGTAGTTTAAAATGGGTATGTTAGTCAGACAATTGTTAGTGTAAATAGGAAGGAAGATTATAATCATAGGTTCGGTAAATTTAATTCCTTCCTATGTCAATACAATCATTTTCATATATTTAAAATTCCCTAAAAATCTTTTATCTTCATCTGCCTAGCCTTTTTTCAACTTTTGGGGCCGGCTGCCAGTCAAACCGGATTCAGTTGAATACATTTAATTAACGTCGAGCGACTGCCTATTCAACCTCCACAACCCACTAACTGGTCACATGGTACTTCTTGGCAAGACTGGTTTCAGATTGAGTCGAATGTTAAGGTGGTCAACATGGTCACCCATCCTCAGATCGACGTCGGCAACAGTAGCTTAACTTTGAATTGATTGACACGTGGACAATTTTTATTTAGTCACGAACTCCTCAGCCGTCTTCAAATATAGTCAAGCAAAAACATTGTAATATCTTAACATGAAAATGTGCAAAGGACGCACGCGACTCGTACCAACGTACTAGATTGTGCGATTATATGCAAGTGTCGTAACTGTTCTATTTCAGCAACACGCCTACACTCAGAGCGGGGCGTTACTCACATTTTGCGCATTTCAGGATTATTTAGCGCTGTGGCTGTAGGCTAATCATTCGGAAAGTCTAAATAAATCATCGTCGATACTAATCATCATGCCACGGCAATTTATGAACATATTCGTTCTAGGTTTGAAAATATATTGAAAACTCAAAAACTCACTGTATTGTGTGCTAATCTGTTGATTAGGTGTTACCAAATCAGATGACCAGGTAGGTAACTCCAAAATTTAGCAGCTAAAGTAGTTGAGTTTGCTAGTTGATTCGTTTCGAAACTGAAATGAGCTGCCGCCGCGACGTTACATTGTATGAAAATGTACCTTTTGAAAAGCAACAATGATTCCATCACTCTGTGAATAGTACAGAAGGGAACGTGCTTGGCGAGCAAAATACAAAGAGTACGTAATACCTGCCTGTTACCTTTACATGTTGATATTGTGTAACCAATACATTATCGCAGACTAATGCTGGATGTATACAGTACATTTTATGACTAATTGAAACAATATTATTAAGCCTCCGTATCAAAACGTCCTATTAGCAAATAGTCATACCTATTCGCAAAAGGACCTATACGCCGAACGTCCTACTAGCAGAACGCCCTATTGCCAAAGTACAGCCGGTCGATTCTGTAAACATGTCGAAGTGAAGGCTTGGGTGAAGTGATCACGAGGTGAGCTGTCAATCTATATAATTAAGATGTCACGTGATCACAAAGCGAGCAGTCGTTCTAAAAAAAAAATTATTATCGATACTACTACTATAAAATTCAAATTCAAACGACATGGAGATACCTATTATACCTCTGCTGCGGGCACGACCTTTGTCGACAACATTTTACAACCTCATGTTTCGCACAGAAGCTTACTTACGGAGACTGGTAGGAGCAGAAATTTGGAGACGGGCTGAAATCTAGAGTGGCAAAGACTCATAAACTTCTGGAGCTGTAAACATGAGCTATAAAGATTCACAAACTACCAGGAGATCATAATCATGGAGAAGAATTTCCGGGTGGAGCTACTGACAAGATAATTACATTTCTTTAATTTTACTCTGAACCTAATTCTAAAGGTATCTACGCAGACAATGTCGTAAGCAGAAGCTAGTCTTGAATAACGTTACTGTATATGAATTGCTTGCAAAAAAAAAACCGTCAGAATTTATTTGTAAAATTTAATTAACTTATATTAATGAGTTATGACTGTACTTTTTCCATTATCTTGTTTTAAGGACGTTCTGCTAACCGGTCGTTTTGCTAATAGGACGTTTAAATACGGAGGCATTCTGAAGTAGTTCCATAAAAAATGTTAGGAACTAAATTCTGATCTATCTATCAAAATCATACTTCAAAAACCGCCTTTGTAGGTGCAACACTAAATAACTAAAAATCTTGTAAAAGTCTACAAGCAAGCAACTCCTCAATTTATACCTATGCATAAACACATTAATTAGCTTTGATGAAACCGCAATATCGTCATCAAAATAAAAGTAGGTCATAAATAAATTGTGCTTTTTTCCAACGAGATAGCTTTCCTATCTGCGTCTACCAATTCGCTAATCGGATCGTTTCGGGTCACCGAGTTACCCCCTCCCTGTTTTTCCAACCCTACCTCACACCATCTCAACGTATACCTAGTGATTTTGCAATGTTTTAACAGCCAACATTCCACTGACTAATCAGACAGCGATTATTTTATATTTCACAGATTTTAATCAACGTAATTGTTGGTAACACATTTAGTGAATTGGGCTCACTTTAAACAATAATGAATTGATTCAAAATTTTCTCATTTTTTTCTGGAATTATTAATCAATGCTCTTCTTTGAAGTTCAATTATATATATTTTCATTGCTTATTAGTCCACCACGTAAATTCCTATGATGACCGAGACTGAACAAGTGCAAGTCGGACTCTCACGCGAAGGGTTAAGGGGTAAGGGAAGGGGAAAAAAAGCACGTTTATTTTATGGGCGCCCCCTTTAATTTTAAACTTTATTATTTGTTGTTGTAGCGGCAATAGAAATATTCAATCTGTGAAAATTTCAACTGTTTACCATCTATTACGGTCTCTACGGAGATACAGCCCGATGACAGACAGACGGACGGACGGACAGACAGCGGTAGCTTAGTAATAGGGTCCCGTTGGTTACCCTTCGGGTACGGAACCCTAAAAATTAACATTATCTGCACAGAAAGTTGGGAAGGTACTTCATGCTAACATTAATAATGTCCTGCGAACATTAAAAATTAGCTCCTCAAAAATCTTAACTAAAAAACATAACATTTTTTGTCGAAAAACTCTTTGTAAACTTTTGGATGATTGAGACGCTTCAGTTCTCGATCCCCGTATTAAACAAATATTGACATATCTACCTAACTTGAAAAACTCGACAAAGTATTCCTTACGCTAATAAAAAATCTATAATAGCAAAAGTTTGTTTGTTTGCACACAAACACTAATAAATCAAGTTTAGGTACGACGTCATTTAAGACTTCCACACGAATTTGTTTGATGTTCGAATAAAAATGTATTCGTAGAGTTGTGTACACATAAAATGAATTTCTCACATGAATTGAACGGCTACTTCAACTAACTGGACTTTCTGGAGTGCCTGAAAAGGCAAGTGGTTACTTTAAATGGTCTGTTAAATTGAATCAATTTACAAACTTATCCAGAAGTAGGTACCGTGAGATTGCCCAAATTGGATAAACGCGCAGCATTAAAAAAAGTGAATGGTACTGATTGAATAAAGAGATGGAAAACCCCAGTCGAAGAGTTGAGTGGATTGGCGCAAAATGCCTATACCTATCCTGCTCTTTGCAGTCTTTAAAATTCACAGGTCACTTGGAGGTTAGATAACTTGTAATACCCATACTCTGAAGTGGTATATATTTGTTGCCAAATATATTGATGACATTGATTAATGCCCAAGACAAGAGTTTGTTAACTGATTAATTAAACTATTTCGGGTTATATTAATACTGGTGCTTATCTCATAGTATCACAAAGTTGTATAATAAAGGAGATCGGGCTCCGTCATCATGGCTCGTTTACATGGGTCGCGGGACGGCCCGGGACTTTTGAATTGAATCATTAAACTTATACCAGAGCGCTCCCTAACTACTATGAATGGATAAAACAATCCCGCGATAAGCTTAATTGGCTACCCAATCCAATTATACAACTATTTCACAGCAAAAAACCAGTGTTATTTTAATAATTTAACTGCCAATGCGTTCTGGGTTTTAGTGATCTTACCTATATTTTATCCATTTATACCTAGGTGATTCCCACCTTGTTTAATAATTTATTCGGTATACATCTTTTCAGTAGAATAGATTAAAGCAGTTGGAAACCTCGATGTTTGAACCCCATAAATCAAAACTTATTAAAACCGGCCAAGTGCGTATCGTGCCAGTCACAGTATAAGGTTCCGTAATTGCCCCCATAACCATGAAAATGACACCCACCTTATGTCAACAAAAATGTACATCACTGGCGCCAACTTAGAATCCGCATATGCCACATATGACTCCACCAATTATACCACTTTAAAGCTTAATATTTAGCAAACGGATCTCTGAATCGAAACATTATTTCGACCAACTCCTAATATTTCTGAAAAGTCTATCCAATAGTAGCCCACAAGATGAAATAGACGACTTAAAAAAACCATCCCCTCTTTATGAGATAAGCCTTTAAAAAACATTTGTAAAATAAAAACATTTTATTTAAGACTAGCTGCTGCTCGCGTGAATGTCGAAAATTATCCCAAGTAACATACTCCCGGGATAAATTTCATCAAGATCCGTTCAGACGTTCGGACGGGATTGAGTAATAAACATCTAGCCAACAATTTTTTTACAATCCAATAATTATCTTTAACCATGCCAAATTACAGCTTCACTGCAAAATAAAATTAAAGCACAGACGGCAACGATTTGGTGAAACTACAAGCCAAACAGTATTTCTTCACGGGTTCGATGTTGGTTTATTACGGAATCCTAGTTTTTAATTGAATAATTTATCACTAAAACATTATCACTAAAATAGTCAATCGAAAGTGCAAATGAAGGCATACGTTTTGGTTACTTTTACTAAAAAGGTACAATAACGACGAATATATGTAAAAGTGTATATTCATGTGTATGAGGTAGTAATTTGAGAAAGGTCATTGAATTAGTAATATTTCAGGGTAAGGGTCGGGACCAGGGACTGCTTCTATTAGTACAGGGCTGTCCAAAGCACGGTTCGCGGGTTTGGAATGAATAGGCATAATAATGAAATAACTGTATTTTTAACTAAAGTATTTTATTCTGAAGCCCTCCAATTGATTTAGGCAAAATCAAAATCAAAAGTCATTTATTCAAATTAGGCTGAGTGCCAGCACTTTTTGAACATCAAAGTTCTACATAAAGACAGTCCCCCAAAGCGCCCGTCACCACTTCCTAGTGTTATAGCTGGGAAGAAGAAGTGGCGCAACAAACTCCCCAGCAACATATCTGCCAGTAAAGTTTAAAAAAAATGAATTTATACAGTACTATGCAAAGTATTTTAAAATACATGACACAGAAAAATAAAATATTCAAACTGTAAATCTAATGAAATGAAATTAATTGACACTTGGAAGCTAGCACACTCCATTAAGCCATCAGAAATACATAGACAAACTCAAGCATTAACAAGTGAACCAAACTAATTATACCTCCGGGCATAAATGGTGTGCGGTGTGCCCGCTTACACGTGCAATAGTATAGTCTGACAATAAGATTGTGACTGGAGCCACAAGTGATGAACTAGAGCCAACATAATACTAATAATAAACAGTAGTTTAAAGTTATAATAACAGCAATAATAAAACAATACCATGACCAGCAAGACGGCCAGTCACCACAAGCAGCACCCGTTCACGAGGATAACGCAAAGATCAGCCATTACCGCCCTCGCCATGTTTGAGGGAAGGAGGTAACCCGAACCCCGACGCTACCGCAAGCAGTGACATCTAGGGGAGCATGACGAACTTAAGTAGTTTGTAATAGCCCAGGATTATATCTGGTTTGAACAGCCCTGTATTAGTGCGCCATACACCGAGCACGGCACCACGGGATAAAAGAAAATTAGCTCGCTCGGTTCACTACAGTGGCTTATACCGCTTATTGCGGGCAAACGTTATGCTTCCATTCAGTTTTATGAAACGGGAATGCTCTTCACAATTACGCAGAGAAAACTTAAACTCCAATGGATTTTAAATTACAATAAATTAAAAAGGAAAACGTTTGTGAAACCCCATTATGTACAGTAAGGTCGTATAACTTTGGCGTAAACCAACTATTAACCAATAGGAATGCTAACAACAACAACAACATGCTAGCAGCTATTCCTAGAATGATAAAAACTGTCTTCATTGTTAATTATAAGTATTCTATCACTACGCTTAAACTGCTGAGTTTGACTTAAACTCAATTCATATATATATATTTTTTTTTTAATAAATCATTTTTTGTCTGTTGGTCTGTTGCGGCTAATCGCTGAAACGGCTGGACCGATTTAGAAGTGACTTTCACAGTCAGATAGCTGATGTTATAAGGAGTAACTTGGAATGAGAGAACTGTGAAAAAAAAGCTATGAACTTGCTAACAGACTCGGACTAAGTCGCAAGCAACAGTTGGTTTGTTTATAATATGGGAATTTCTGAAACTTGTAATACATGAGCCAACATCCCACCATAAACCTAGCGGTTCCATCCAGCAAGTCAACCGTAATCTTTATGGGATCAAGAGTCATCCAGTGTATGATGAGCCATAAACTATATCGAGGTCGTTTTACAGGATTACCTCCATCCCGCTAACGGTTATGTACAATGTAGCGAATCTATTACGTTGAGCCCTTTAATTTAAACCGGACCCGTAAAGTCCAGGTTGAAACGATTTTTCGATTTCAGTATTAAAAAGAACTGGATATTATTAGATATTTCTTCGAATTTTATTAAACTGCTAGCTTCTGCTAACGGCTTTGCCCGCGTGGATGTCGGAAAGCATCCTATAACATACCTACTTCCGGGTATCTATGTGATATTCCAGACTTTAATCTATATCTGTGCCAACTTCATCCAGACCCGCACTGCCGTTCCGGTGTGATTGAGTAACAAACATCCAAACTTTCGCATTCATGATAATGAGATACCTAAATCTACAATAATTTTATATAGAGTTAAAAATGTTTATTGTTTAACGAACATTCTTATCTTCAGTTTGGCTTCCGAAAGCCATTCCACTATTGAACAAATGCACATAGAATATAACACAATACGTCAATGTATGAAAAAGAAGGAATATTGCTCTGCCGCTTTTCTGTGTGTCCAACAGGCTTTCGATTTCAGTATCAGGGTCTGGCACAGAGGCCTACTTTGCAAGGTTAAAAATACTAACCCCGTTCAATGTTTCCCATAATATCATCTTATCTGGCAGATAGATACTTCCAAGTAAAGCAACGTGGCGCAAGATCATCATTCTACGAATGCCTGGCTTGGGTGCCGCAGGGATCCGTTCTCGGCCCTGTGCTTTACAATATTTTCACCTGTGATCTTCCGCAAATAACTACCTTGATACATTTGCTGATGCCCGCTGATTTCCGATTCAGGAAGTTATTATGGTTACTGGGCAATCAATTGGCCCTGTCTCTGATCAACAAGCTGCTTGTTTACAACTCCATCATGCAACCTATTTGGACCTATGGTATCCAAGTGTAGGCGACGACAGCAAGCAAATCAAACATTGAACGCATTCACAGAGCTCAGCAGAACAACATCCTTAGAGTAATTTGTGGAGCCCCCTGGTTCGCACGCAACTCAGAAATCCACTCTTATCTACAAATCCCAACAGTCTTTGAGGAAATAGAATGCTACAGAAGGAAATACAAAGACCGTCTTCTTTCCCACCCAAATCCCCGTGTGAAAAAGCGTTTGCAGTCAAGCATGATTAGAAGGCTCAAGAGGCCAGATTTTTTACCCTGAAAGAAATTGAGACTTGAGCAATGGCTCTATCCTCAATAAACGCCAGGTTCATCACGGAAAAAAAAGGATTATAGTCTCCCGACTGATTGCAAATGTAAACGGGTTTTTTTAAATTGTTTAACGAACATTCTGTCACTGGTACAAAGCTATATTATCGCTGAGTCTGTCTCCTTGCTGTCATCCTTGGGGTATTTCAGTTGCAAGAGAATATGTTACTTCTTCCACCTCTCTATCCGTTGTTATTACCAGGTGAGACGGTGGTTAACGCGAGCCAATAATACAAAAGAGAACATTTAGAAAGGCGATTTTTGAATGTTTTGACAGGAAAAGAAATACAGAAACGAATCATAGAGAGAATTCGTTTGGCAAATATCTATGGTGCATTTAATATTTTGATATTATATAGTATTATGTAGTCCAATCTAAGTCAATCTAAATAGTTTGCGTATGCCATCGATTGATTTGTGCGGGATTAGGAGTAATTAGGACGATAGTAACGTTTAATCTTACCTAAAAATATTTGAAACAATAAAAGTAATGTGACCTCTAAGATAAAATAATAATCATGTAAGAAATTTTGTAGCAGTCAGTGCACGTTGGCAGCGTAACGAGCGGCTACGAAAGCGTAGCGACCCTACATCAGAGCCTACGCTCAATAAGTGCTACGCGCGACTTGCGTAGCACTTATTTATTTCGCAGTCACCATTTTATCCACACATACTTTTCTGTCCATACCTATCAAACAGCTATTCGATAGATATGGACGATTATTATTATTCTTTCCCTATTGTGTTCTAAGAAATGTTATTGCTCAGTGGTAAAAAGAAACCCAATTATTTTGATGGCTTGTAGTACGTTTAGGCACTATAATGATTCCTCTGTGTAGGCAACTGTCATAACCAGTGTACTTAGTCACGTATCCAGTGTTCATAAGACCTTTATCAAGTAGGTGTAGGTACCTAGAACTACTGTCTTTATTGAGTTAAGTATTTGGCGACGGGATCTATATAGTACATAACATAAAACTACTTATAAATACACAGGTGTAACGAAAAGACTGTCTGGAATTGAAAACTTTCTTCAAAGTATTCAATTCCAGACAGTCAATTACCAAAATAAAAGTTTTTCCTCCTATACTAATTTTGGGAAATCTCCCCAGTCATTTTCTTTCCTTCCTTGAAGGTCTTGTCCTTGAAGAAAGTTCATGTACATGGGCAAAAGCGCTTTTTTAAAATATGACTACACCTTTCTGTAACACTCTGTATAATATTACTACTAAAGATCTGACTTGAAGACCTGCTTGATTTCCGTAATCTATATTAATAATTCCTGATAACAAAAGTAATAGCGGGGATGAATAAATTTTCTAAACATTATAATCTATTGCAAATAAATTTTCCACTAAACAATCGAGAGATACTAATTTTAAAAGGATTTATTTATATATATGTATATACAAGACAGTTTTCTTTGTAGTGATATAAGTTTATACTCGGTTTGAACGAAGTTCCTAACGTAGTGTATTATTATTGATAAACGTATTATATTATGATTAACAAATACAAATTAAACACAATGGAAAATCGTCTACACTAAAGAACGGGTCGTGACCGAAATTCGAGACAAAAAATCTTACACGTTTTTTCGTCACACACGTCTTACAGTCCGTATCGTGCGTTAAGGAACTTCGTTCCAATAATCCGGAGTACCACAAGGATACCATTTGGGTCCATTACTGTTTTTACTCTTTGTCAACGACATCGTGACTCAAATCCACCATTGCCAATGCTCCTTTTGCCGACGCCATTAAATTTCGCGACAAATCAGCTCAGCTGTTGACGCTGACTTGATACAAGCTGACCGGGTTTAAGGTAACAACTAGAGTCACTATAATATTTTAATTTCAAACTGTAAATTTTGCGTTCAAAAGTGCCTTTTAATGGTCTAGTTGAAACAAGTGAATGACTTTGGTGTTGCGGCAACAACATTAAGTTAAATGCCTCAATATGTAGGAGTTTTAATTTTAATTTTAGGTGTATGTATAAACTCCTAACTAAAATATGGAAGATTTTACGAGTATTATATAAGTTTATTTTTCGAGTAATATGGCAATTTAGACGACTAACAAATATCCATGTTGTTGGTCATATTTTTAATCCCTTATACCTATTTAAAACTTGCATTAGTAAAGTTCTTAGGTAATGTGTGCATAAGAAATCTTTCTGATTCAACGTATTTCGTACTTAGCTGTATGTATTCATATTTAACCTATCTGTAGGACTGCGTTGTTTGACCCACAATTTCTGGAAGTTATTATCGCCGAGACACAAATCTGACTCAAGTCATATAATGCGGTTCGCCGTTTATAATTCATTCAATCAACTACAGCAGCTAACACGCGTTTGACAGTTTGTCACATTATTTTTGCGAAAATTTTCATTCCATCGAATGCTCTTAAACTATAATGAGGAAATGTTTACCATTTTGTAAGAAGAGAAGATATATGTGTAGATATTAATATTAAAGTTTAAATGTATCTTAATTATAGAAACAAATTGGAAACAAAAAGAACTCGGTGTTCTGTCAAGTCGTAAAAACTTTGCGAAGCAGTTGTGGGTCGCTAGTTACTATATCCTTAAGTCTCCTTAATCCATTATAGTTATATTAGTACCTGATAAAGGAACTGTGTTCCTAACATCTGTCTATACAAATACAGAAACCTATATAGACTCAAGTGTAGAAGAGTCCTTTGTTACGAATGCTTTGTAATGTCCCACTGTGTTTGCTGAAACAGTTATTAACCTAGTAGTTGTGACGATTTACTTAATAATGTAATTATGTATACCTTAGCCATGTACTACATACAGACAACAATAAGTGCGTTTCGATCAGCGATAACGATTTTCGATCACACTATAAAACTTCTTAACGGATGATATTTTTTTTAAACAGATTCTTTATTCAAATACTATGAGAAATTAAATGTTGCATTTTGAAATTCGGCTCAAAATGCAAAGGGTTGATACCGTAACAATTTGAAAGCATTTGTAAATCCCAAACATTATGAACTTATTGACAATTGTTATAGCAATGGTATAATTAGTAGGGGGATAGTATGGTGATGATTTTATCATGGACCACTTCATCGTAAAAGCTATTGAGCAATAAAACAACGCGCAAAGCCACTAGAGAGCCGCTGGTAATATTATACAAAGAAAAGTTTTGTTTGTTTGTTGAGGATTCACACAATCACGGCTTATCCGATTAATTTAAAACTTTCACAATCGACTACAGCTTATAGTGAACGGGGGGGGGAGGAGGGGGCGCTTTATCTACATACATGACATCGCAAAAGTACCTACGATGAAGCAAACAAACAATAATACATATTTTGTAATATAACGTACATATTCTTTTGTAACTTATATTCAATAGCAACGTGACTGGTGCAAAATGCATATCGTGAAAGGAAACAATTGCTTTATTGCAAAACAATTGCCTTTGCATTTTGCTTTAACTTGCCCTTAAGCAACACAGCGGCGGAGATGTGGCTTATCCGATTAAATTCTAAGCAGAACAGAACAGAAGCGCGCTTTCCTTGAAATTCATAATTTTGCTGTCAAGTTGCAAGAAGTATCATCGTGGTCAGTGAGCTGGTTCGAAAACGTGCGTACTTGCTGATATACACGAATGTAGTTTTAAGTAGATTCTACTTGATTGTTTGATGTGATGTCTCTGTACCTACTCTGTACCTATGCATTTAATTGATAATTTTTTGGTTGGAGCAAATATGTGTGAATAATCGAAATTAGTATTAATATTATGAGGTAGGTACAATTAAATTACTTAATGGACATACCAAGTGGTAATTCGAAATTTTGGTATTTAACAGATTGATAGATCTGATGCTAGCCCACGATACAGCAATGGTTATTGATCAAATTTTAATCAGTTTCAGATTGCTGAAATAATGACGGATTACATTAACTGTCGGTTAGATTAGAGACCTGCTATTTTTTATGAAACATAGATGGATAGAATATCCTTTATTGTTAAGCAGAAATAGTTACACAACTCTTACATAAACTTAATTCTATAGGTACAAGGGTATGGCTACAACATCACTGATTGCGTGTGCCCTTTGAAAAGTTAAGTCACACATTTTCTTCTCAAGAATCGAAGGACATCAAAAAACTAGGATGAGCAAGCAACAAGCGCTGGTGGCAAGTACACAGGATGCAGGAAAAATCGCAGAAAGTGTACCCTATGGTCAGCTTTTAATAATAATAATAATTTTATTATCAGGCAACTGAGGCCAATAGATAAAATACAAAAAAATATCTTAAACAATAATAAACTAATACATATGTATGAATAAGCCTTATTAAAACACTACACTAGAACTATACACGAAACGTTGTCTGCGTCGTGTTTCGCTGCGTGGTATCGCGTAACCTTCCTCCCTGCTTCTTCCTTCCTTCCTTCCTCTTTTAAGAAGGTATGTAGATGGTGGTTTTGGAATCGTACCACGAACAACGTAATGTTGATGTTGCGGAGCGATTCCTAACTTTCGACTCTCAGAGTCCAGTTGGTCTTCACATTCAAATACTGCACGACTTCCTCAATCTTTGTGGAGTAATGCAGACGCGAAATGTACAGCTGCGTCGTACGCACAGCAGCGCACCAGCATGTTGGGTCCACTCGGTGCGGTACCGTACTGGTTACGAGAACAGGGCTTCTTCTTCTTTTATACTTTAGTGAAACCCTCTTCATCAACTTGGCCCGTCTTTGGCAATGAGCTACGAACCGCAGTCAGGGCAGGATGAGCACACTTTTTTCCCCTATTTTGGCTTGTTGCTTTAGCTGCGACCAAAAGACCCAAAAGTAATCAAGAAGCTGACACACCTATACCTAGTTAGTGGACGACATACGTACCTTAGTGATGGGGTAAATACTAGTATAAGTAGTAACCAAGTAAAACGAACGAACGAACGCTTACGAAACGACGTAGATATAGTCAGTGGACTATATAAGTACCAATGATGGGATAAAATACTAATAGCAGTAGTAACCAAGGTACCTACGTAAGAACCTAGTATTTTATTCGGTTACGTTGATGCTTCCAACATCCAAGAATAGGTACTGCAGGTACCTATCAGCTAATATATTACTAAGATTGAAATCAAACAAACTTCAACGCTATTATCTTCAACGGGGTAGCAGAGTAACTTTATTGATTGCACCATTTACTAAGACGAAGGGTCTCATTAAACTTAGGTAATTATTTATCTTCAAAACTCTGTAGCTACTAAAGTTGCCGGAGATCAATTTCGTGTACGTGATAGGTGAGCTACTTTTGAAGTCTCGACTCGACGACATTGTTGCCCTAAGGTAATCTTAAGTAATACATATTATACAAAGTTTACAGAGAACTGATTCTACAAAGTTAATATTTCAGAACTTCGATAAAGCTATATATATCATCAGACCTAGGTACAAATATTAGAACTTTATAAACGAAAATTTTAATAATGAATCTGAAAATCAGACCCAAACAAAGGTTCGTTTTCTTTTAATTAATAAGCCTGATAAACTTTATGTTGTGTATGTGATGACTGCGTAGGTAAAGTACCTAACAGGGAAAATACTTCACCTGGAAAACGATATAAGATAATTATGTTTGGGTACCTAAAACAAAGAGTTTCTGATTTTTTTTTGTAGGTAGGTAGTATGCCGTCTAAGCACAGAGTAAAACGTATCATTTTTATTTTTGACCATGTAGATACTTTGGAAGGTTTTGTTGAACTGTTGAAGGCTTCCTGTTACTCATTACTATAGTGATAAAATTGAGTGATCATGTTAACGCACAGTTGATACTTCGCGTGACCCAAGGGGATAAGCACTGCAATACAACGTGGCAATACCGCCAGACTTTTGGAGACCTTATTATCAGTCGACAGAGAACAGATCAGGCTAACTAAATTATTTAATGTATACCTGCAGTTAATCTGTTATACATATTCATTTTATTACTACATAGTCGTAGATATTCAAGAATTTAAAACAATCCATTTATTTTTAAAGTATGACAAATCTTGAATTATTTCTACACAAACATTATTATCATGATAGGTAGGCATGGCTAATCAAGATAAAAAACTCCTAATGAGTGAAAAACCCATTTGATAACATCGATTGTTTTTACCAACTTCAAAAAGGAGGGAAAGGAGGTTCTCAATTAGTAATATTATATTACAACAATTAAGTATGAGCAAAGACTACTAACCCGACATTATACAACACAGGTGTTGTTCTGTATGGTGTCGGACGTAAAAGAATAGCACCATCCCATCACTTCCCGTGGGTGTCGTCAGAGGCGACTAAGGAACTAACCAGAGAATGGGCAGCAGCATTCTCTGTGCATTGCAACAGCTACACTGTGATCGCCAACCCGCCGGCGAAGCTTGGCGATTACCGTATCCTACCACTCATCGCTCTTCGGTGTGTGATGTGATGGATGACACGCTTTCTAGTCTAGAAATTGCACTTGTAGTCACGTCAAGATATAAGAAGGAATAAGTACCTATTTGATTAAATTTTCTTGAAACATATATATGTTCCAAGTATTTATTAATTTAGCCATAATTGCCCATAAAATTTAGATACGGTTGATCAATTCGTCCTAACAACGTATGATTCAGTTGAATATCAGGAAAGTCAGTTAACTTTACTGACCTTTCACGAGAATCAAATGAATCAGAAAATTATCTTACAGGCGCGGTTTATCTTCTTAAATCAGATAGTGCACAAATAAGTGTCTGAATTTGCCAAGTGCTGTTCATGTGATAAGAATCGACAAGCAACAATTTATTAGTTTAGGAATTAAGCGAAATATTTCAAAGAGCAAAAATGGCGTGTCTTTTTATTGTGTTAGCCACCATCTTAGCTGCAGTGTCTGCCCAATCCACGGACACACAAGACTCTGGTAAGCTAACCTCGTCCTAAGTGATGACTCCGAAAATTACCTTGATTCCTGGCTTGAAATACAACAAAATAAGTGCAGAAAATAAAATCTACTTATTCTGCTGCTCTGGCTGCTTTTTGTTCATTCATTTGTTTTTTTCTGCGGTTAGGTTGTTCATTCCGAGTGAATGACCTCGGACAGCCGCAGCCGTTGTACCTGCGCAATGATGACTACCTGGAGCCCACCGGAAACATGGGTGTCATCAACCTCAACACTGGTGATGAAGTCATCATCGCCTGCCCTGGCCGTAAAATCTTGCACCCTAAGATAAATGCATCTGTAGACATAGCTGTAAGTACCTAGTTATAAATATCCTAAAAGAAAAGTTATATTTGTACCAATTATTGTTGTTGTTAAATCAGTTGTTGTTGTGTGCGTTATTGTTATAGTTGCGTGCGTTGTTGTTGTAATTGTTAAAATAATATCTTACACCGATTCTCTCCTTACCAGTTTGCTACTACTTTTGGTGATCTTAGATTTTTTTACGAAGGAAACCTAAAGCTAAAACTCTCCTTATTAAAAATTACACAAGTTCGTACGGCGATTTTTGAATTAATATTCACAAGAGCCATATGCAACAAAATACTAATTAAATTTCAGACAGCAACGTGTGAGAACAACGAGCTAGTTTCCGGCGCCGGTTGGCTGGACGGCAGCGGCGCGTTCATTGGCCTCACTTGCTCTGCCCTTCTGAACAGCGACGCCGTGTTAACCACTGACAGATGTTATAATAACAACTCCGTTATTAGGTTTGTGGACAACATATTATTTGAACAACGAAGGGCCAACTCTACCATAAAGCAACGATCGCATGCGCATCGCAGTCACTATCTGTCAAAAATGTAGGAAATTAGAAGTGTTTTTCATAGATAGAATAGATGCGAAAATGAGCAGAATTGGCCCTCAGAGCATTAAATCAAATGAATTTCTTTCCACCACCTATTTACCTATGCGATGACTTTTGTCAGTGGCTCAGTGACTGACTTAACCTAAAGACCGAAATAGGTTCTAAATGCGATGGTTAGATTTCCTTGTAATGTTTTTACCACAAAAACGTTTTAGGTACTGATCATTTCATATCATGTTTATTTCCAATAGTGCTATGTATTGTTGAAACTCATATTACCTAACAAATAATTATTTGAAATGATTTTGTATTTGTCATTTCCTCCTAGGGTTGGTTTCACAGTTGAAGGTGTGTTCTACCCTCTGTACTGGTCGTGCTTCGACCAGGACCATCTCGAGGTTCTTTATGTGTGGTACGAACAGAAACCTCAGAATGCTGTACCCCAGACCGGAGTCAATAGGCCAGGCAGCTTTGCCGGTATGAAACAAATATCTATTTCTAAGACACAAAAACTCTACAGTGTTTTAAATTGCTGACCTACTCTATCTTTTTTCTTCTAGCGGGTACTTTCTACCCCGGTGTGTCTGTAAACAAAATGTACACCCAAGTCCAACAAAAAGCCACGATCGCCAATATTGTCGGTAGTACGTTGGCTAGCAAATACATCACTGAGATTCAGTTCCTTTCTCGTGGTCACCTTGCTGCTAAAACCGACTTCATCTACGCTAACGGTCAGAGAGCCTCTTTCTACTTCATCAATGTTGCTCCACAGTGGCAGCCCTTTAATGGTGGTAACTGGAACATGGTGGAACAAGTAAGTACCTACCTACATTGAAAAGCGACGAAACCTGTTTAAATTCCATGATATACAATAAAATTTTACTATGATAATCATCATCGTCCGGGCCGTTGTCTCATGTTACTTGGGGTCGGCCCAACACGTTTTCTTCTTTCATTATACCCTAACATCCTTCACGCTATCTTTCATATCATTCCTCACATATATTCTTAAGAAAAACGGTGAAGTAATTAAGCAAGTTCTATGTTTATAGAACCTCCGAACTCGCATCGGTGAGGCCGGTTACAACACTACCATTTACACTGGTACCTTCCTAACAAGCCAGCTCCGCGATGAGAACGATCAACTTGTCGACATCTATTTGTATACAGACGCTAACAACAACCCCCAGATCCCAGTGCCTCTCTACTATTATAAGGTAACGCTAAACTATCTGCAACAATACAAATCGTAAGTAATAATAAAGCTAGATAAGCATTAATGTGAAACAAGTTTGTCAGTTTTGTTTAAGATCAATATTAAGTGCAGGTGGTAGAAAAAATCTTTTATTTCTATATTTCGATAAGCAATGATGAATAATCGCTCTTGATTCGCTGATATTTACTATCTAATCTTCCTTTCTCGAGGTGGTGTATGACGCATCCCGCCGCCTGGGCACGGCATTCGTCGGCATCAACAATCCTTACTACAACGAGACAGAAGTGCAAGCCCTGACATTCTGTGTAGACCGCTGTCGCAACAACAGTGCGTTTAACTGGCTCAAGTGGCTGCCTGACCGCATAGACCTCGGGTACAGCTTCTGCTGCACAGTCGATGACTTCAGGAGAACTGTGCCGCATCTACCTGATTTTCCAGTCGACGATCTCCTTACTTAAGCGCTTTCACCTTTTTTATACAGATAACGTAAAAATTGTGAACAGTCGAATAACATATTTATAGCATTCCTTTTTAGATAGGGAGGAACCAATGGTTTCAGAGTTCAGTGATATTATATCTACATTTTGTACTTATTTTTCCCATTATAATAATGTATTTAGGTAATTACGTTAGATAGCTAGTAGTATCTTCCATTTCCCCACCCGCGTAGATTAGGTACGGTCTAGCTACCGGACGTCTGTGGTGTGGACGTCTTTGATTGCGAGATGGAACAAACTAAAGCTAAACGCGCTTCCCGACTTCTAAAAATCTACGAGGCGGCTGGTAATTACTTAATAGGTTTAAGATTCAACATTGTAACACTATTATATGCAATTTAACTAATAGATATATTATAAGCACTATTCAATGTAGATACTTAACTACTGATATAATCTACATATAATATTATATCTACAATTCTACAGGTAATTGAAATATCTATCTATGTTTTAAGTTTAAATAAACGAAACAGATGAATCTCGTCGCTGACTGTAGATACCTAGTTACCTACCTACCGTAAAACAAATTATCGATTTTTAAGGAGCGTTCGCATTTCCATCACCAATTCAAACTGTAAAAAAACATACTACCGACTTTCAAAAAAACCGCTACAAAGTACAAAATAAATAAAGTAGGTACCTCATTTTGTACTTTATTTAAGTCGGTTGTATTTTTTTGTACAAACGTTTTTTTTATTTTTCACTTTTTATTACTTTTCCCCCCAAATACCAACACTTAATGGTAAGCAAATACTGTGGTAAGGTACCTTAAGGAGTTCCGTCGAAATCCAGTCCGGATAATATTAAGTAAATAAAAAAATACCCAAAACGGTTCAAGTGTGCCTATAAAATTTGAAGATTTTCCTCGATTTCTACAGGATCCCAAAATCCCAACATCAGATCCTGACCTATTGACCATGGGACTATCTGGAAAGTACCTATACCCTTTCAAACAAAATTTTCCAAATCAGTCCAGTCGTCTTTGAGTAATCGGGGAACGTACATAAACAAGTAAGCAAAAAAGCTCATAAAATGAAAACTACGTAGCCAAACTGAATTAAATTTGTACGGGACCAAATGGCAAGTATACCGTATCGAACTAAAAAATAATCACAGAAATCTGAATAGTGTATAGACGCCAGCACACCAAGCTACAATAATTCAGCAATCTGTTAAATTTCTTTAATAGATTTTCAACTTTGGTAGGGAAAATTTGATAGTTTCGGGTAGCTTGATGTGCTGGTGTCTGTACATAAATAAACAAAAGAAAAAAAAATAAACCAACCGAATTGAGTACCTCCTCCTTTTTTGAAGTCGGTTGTATCGTTGTATGTATGTATGTAACTCGGGCTGGTTTCCGCAACGTGTGTTACCATCTATCTCACTGAGGGTACCTGGGTTACCGAAGTACTTAGCCCTGTAATCAGCGACTACCGGGCAGCTTAGTAGCAGGTGTGCTGCTGTCTCGTCCTCCTCCATGCAAGCTCTGCAGAGTGGGTTGTCAGTGACTCCTATGACAAAGAGGTGTTTATTAAAAGACCCATGGCCACTTGTGACGGCTGTGACTGTACGCAACTGCTGTTTAATAAGTCTTAGGGCTTTTTTCGTGAAACGGCCATCAATAGAGGGAAGCCACCAACACAGACACTCGTCGTGACACTCGAGAATCAGACCAGAGTTAACTGTGTGACTGTTCAGAGCTTGCAGGACGGCCATGCTGTCCGAGAGTATGCGTATTGAGTGGTCCCTAACTTCCCTGTTTATGATGGCTGAAGTCGCCAGGGAAATGCCCATGCACTCAGCTTGAAACACTGTGTTGTGGACCCCCAATGGTGTGGCTATATGAATGTTGAGATCCTCTGAGAAGATTCCCGCACCCGTGCCAGTACCTGTTTTTGATCCATCGGTGAAGACCCGCAGCTCTGTGGGGCACAGCCCTTCGCAGCGGTGATCTTCATGCAATTGGATTTTGTATTTTTTATAAAAGATAAATTGCTTGGGTATCCGGTCATTGATTGCTTTTGTTATAGGGAGTTCATTGTTGAGCTCCTCGAGCAGAGCGGTGTGTTGTGTTTCTCTCTTACCCCGGAGATCCAGTGTTTTAAGACGGACGGGACAGACGGACTGCTGCCATCGTTGCTTCCTGTTATATGAACAGGTGGAGCGGAGGGAGTCCCAGTATGGCTTCCAGCGGCGCCGCAGTCGGAGTAGTCCTCGTGCAGTCCGTCGTTGCCATGCAGGCCAGCCTTTGCATGCACTGTAGTTTGTTTACAGCTGTACCTAGTTTTGTGCGGGTCCACCACACCACGGCCCCGTAGGTGATCATGGGCCGAATTATTGCGCTGTATAGCCGTAGTATTATTTTGGGAGATAGGCCCCACTTTTTACCTATCATTTTCCTGCATTGCCAGAAGGTGATGCATGCCCTGTTTAGTTTGTAGTCTAGATGATTACTCCAGTTTAACTTACTGTCTAGGATGACCCCCAGGTACTTAACCTCGTTAGACCACTGGAGTTTTGTGTTAAAGAGGTAGGCGGTAGTGGCCTAGAACTCGCTTTTGTGTGAACATGACTACTTAATTCAGTTTTAGTGGGGTTTACTGATAGATCATATTCTCCGCACCATCTCTCCATGATGCGTAGTGCTTGCTGCGTTAGGTTGCAAATTGTTCCAGTCACCTTCCCAGGCACAAGGATTGCGAGGTCATCTGCATAGCCTATTATATAGTAACGATGTGCGTTGAGTTTGGTGATAAGGTCATTTATCACCAGATTCCACAGAAGCCAGAGGCTGTCCGCAGTGCTCTCCCCGAGCACTGCGGGCAGCCTCTGGCTATTAAGGCCAACTGCTGCTCTTCCTCAAGTCGAACCACTCGCTTACTTAACATATTAGTATTCCAGTCATTTAATACCTGTTCTACTCCGTGCTTGGAGAGGGCGGCACTAATGCTGGAGAAGTTTTTTTTGTCGAAGGCTCCTTCGTTGTCTATGAAAGTGCCCAGACAGGAGCCTTTCTGGTGGATTGCGTCCTCTATTTGGCTCAC
This sequence comes from Mamestra configurata, assembly GCA_002192655.3. Classification (NCBI taxonomy): domain Eukaryota; kingdom Metazoa; phylum Arthropoda; class Insecta; order Lepidoptera; family Noctuidae; genus Mamestra; species Mamestra configurata. The sequence goes on from NDFZ01004884.1 coordinate 87,727, forward strand.
CACCAGGTGAAGAGCAGACTCTGTCGACTTACCTGAGCTGTATGCCTGTTGGTTACCATGCAGTGGTAATCTTTTTAAAACGCCTTCTCGTAGTTCTCTTTCGCACAGTCTTTCTATGGTCTTTGGCAAGAAGGAGGTCAGACTGATTGGTCGTAAGGATTTGGCGTTTGTATAGTCACTCTTACCTGGCTTTGGAATGAAAATTACTTTCACTTCCCTTCATCCTTTAGGCACGTTTCTAAAAGCCAGGCACGCTCTCATTAAAGGCACCAGTCTTGTTGTCATTAAAGGCAGAAGTCTCGCCCCACTGTAGTAAGGCAGGAAACACTCTATCAGGACCTGGTCCCTTGAAAGGTTGGAAGCTTCTGATGGCCCACTGGAGCTTTTCCAGCGTGATCATCCCCTCTGCATAATGCCAATCGTCTTCTGCTGGTGTTTGTATAACGTCTAGCCATTCGGTTACCTGCGCGAATACGCTTCCTGGGAAGTAAGTTTCTATTAGGACACGCTTCGCTTCTTCAGGTGACGTGGTCAGCGTGTTGTCGGGTTTCCGGAGCGTGGCGACCTCAGGTGTGTTCTGTTGCGCCAATATTTTCCTTACCCTGTTTGCTTGTTGGCACGATTCAATGTTACCACAGAATTTTCGCCATCCATTAGTACTTCTGGATCTGACGCATTTCTTGTAGCTGGTTTTGGCCGCGTAGTAAGCATCCCAGTCCTCATCCCTACATGTATTCATGGCTCTGTTAAGAGCCTTTCTTACCTTTCCGCGTTTGCGCTCAAGTTCCGCGCCCCACCAGGTTTGTTTTCCGGGTGTTTCGCACGGAATCGTTTCCGGGCAAGCGGTGTTACTCTCGCGTCGATCTGTGTCGTGTCCGCAACAGTCATCGAATCGCTTAGTGGCGCAAGTCTTGAATCAAGGCCGCGTTTGTATGCCGCTAAATCCGTGTTGCGCGGATTTCGCCGAGGTTGTTTGGGTGGTATACTGCCCTGGATGTCGAAATGGATCCACCTGTGGTCTGAGCAGGAAGCCTCATCAGAGACCTGCCACCCAGTGATAAGTTCCGCTGCGCCTTCCGTTGCGAGAGTGAGGTCAATAATTTTACGACTGCGTCTCGTTGCGAAGGTTGGTTCCGAGCCTGTATTTAGTAGGGATAGTTGTGAATAGGAATTCAACTAATGCCTTACCCCTTTAATTTTGCGTGTCCATCCCCCACAGCGTGTGGTGTGCATTAGCGTCGGTCCCGATGACAGCCTCATCTCCGCTGCTTTCACTGTGGGTGAAGAGACGGACAAGGTCGTGAGGGGGCGGTTCCTCCGCCTCAGGCATATAAACCAAAGCGAAGACAATCGCCATTACTGTGTCGCCACGCTGTATATTCAGCCTAGCTGCAGAGACATCTCTGCAACAGAAGTCGTTTAAGAGCTGTGCTTTAAGGTTACTGCACTGCTATTTCAGCAGGGTCAGCCACTGTTGCTTGCGGGTTTTTTGGTGGAGGGATGGTCTCCTTGCATCCTGCAGCTGTCCTGTAGTCGGATCCCATCCCCGAGGGACGTCGCCATTCGGACCCTGGAACTTCACGTACACCGATCCCAGACCAATTGAGAGTCGGCGTTCGGAGCTCAACAAGGTCGGAACCTGGTCCTCGGGGATACCCAGCACCACGAACCAGCATGCCCTCTGCTTCTCGGCGTGCAGTACTACCCACCTTTTGACGTCGACCCATGGGTTCTGGTAACAGAGGGCTCGTCCAATAAAGGTCGAGTCCTCGTAGACTCCTTGGTCGTCGGGGATAGCGATGCCGCAACGCACCCGCTTCTGAATCTCCGACTGACTCTAGGCGACTAGCGAGGTGTTAGCCGAGAGAGCCAGGCCAGAGACTATTTTCTTCAGCCATTCAAGCGTGTGGTCGTTTCCGCACCACAGTTTGAGGACACCTCCAACGAACAGCGGCTTCGCATTGAAGGTCGGCCCCGGTGTGTCCTGCATAGGGGAGCAGGCCTCAGTGATGATCTGCCTCTGTATGGCAGCTAAGACCTGGTCCGATACTCTCTGGCTGATGAAGCCCCTCCGGTCGCAGGTTATCACGACGTTCAGGGACACACTCGCAGCTTGGGCGTAGGTTTTTTTGGCAACCCGCTGGGACTGGTCTAACCGCGTGTGCTTGTGCACTCGCTTGAGGATATAGTCTCGTTGAGAGCCCGCTTGGCCGCGGCCTGATCGTTCCCATCGGGTTGCAGTGTCGTGGTTGCCACCTCGGCCGGAACTCCTGCGGATTTCTAGACCAATAACGGGGTGGCAACCTCGGGAAGGTGTATTCCGGGACTAGCCTTGAGGATCTACATGACCGTTGCGCTCTCCCTCAAGACCACGCCTCCTTCCCATCTCTGAGGGAGACGGGAAGGTAGGCCTGCATCTATACTACCAAGCAAAGCAAAGCATGTCATTGTACAACCGCAAAAGCATACATACACAGACCCCCCCCAGAAGTCGGTTAAAAATGCTCTAATTTTCCAAAATTTTATCAATAGCCTTTGACATTGATTGTCGCTGCTTTATATTGCAACTTGAATTTTAACGCTTTTTAATTCGATTGGAACGTGCCTTGTTTGCCTCCTCCTCATCCCTCCCGAACCCCTCTATACCCCTCCCTTCCTGTCACGTTGATTTGACAGCAGCTTAGCGTGTTCCATTCTGTAAATGAAAGGTAACATGCCATGTCAGTAACTGTCTCTATCACACTTATGATTTCCATCATATACAAGCAATTGGTCATGCTAAAAATCAAATAACAGAAATGTGATTTTTGATTTTGATACGTGTATAAAATCCGATCTAATGAAGCGAAAGAATCGTTTTTCGTTCTAAAATCCTTATTTTTGTGAGATAAGCTGGTGATATTAGGTTAATTTATTTACATATTTAAGTGGGAAAAAGCTATTCGGTCAAATTCTAGTAAGTGAGAGCTTAGCCATGGCCGATGAACCGAAGCCTGTGAACGAAGATGATTTGAAACAATTAAAAGAAAGGATGAACTTAATCGTCAGTGCAGATCCAGCACAGTACCACAATGAATACTCTCTGCGAAGATACTTAAGGGCGTTTAAAACAGTCGACAATGCATTTCAGGTAGGCACAAAGTGCTTCTTCATTTCGCTTTGCAGGTGCATACCCAGATAACCCAGACCAAATGATAACACCATTAGTGTAGTCATTACTAGGTACTCTAATGGTGTTATCAGTTGGCTTGGTTGTGGTCTTCTCAGTAAAGCAGAAATTGGCTTTTTTCTTATTCCAAGCTTTCAGGAGCGAAAAGTTCCTCTTCATCTATCATAATAGTTCCACATAAGTTATGTCATTAATTTAACTTAAAATAAACTTTCTATATTTCAGGCTATAATTAAAACAAACAAATGGAGAGTGGAGTATGGTGTAGCCGAGTTGTGTGAAAACAAAGAGATTATAGAAAAGTACTCCAACAAAGCCAGGGTATTGAGACACAGGGACATCACGGGCCGGCCTATTATATATATTCCAGCTAAGAACCACAGTTCCAGTGACAGAAATATTGATGATTTGACTAAATTCATAGTCTACTGCTTGGTAATGCTCATTTGTATAACTGGTTGAGACTTGAATTTTATTACTTGTTCAGGCTCAGAATGTCCCTTATAATATTAGTTACCAATTTGACCAGAAATAAATATATTGTTGAAATATTTAATTTGAAAACAGACCATGCCCATACCACCATACATGAGTTTTAAACAGTAAATATTAACAATATTGGTTGCAAATTGTTAAAAGATGTGAGATGATATTGTCTTTTTATGAATACTGGATATAAGGATAAAATTCTTCACCCTCAAATTCTTCATCATCCATGCAATTTAATATTATTTTCTCTTAAATTTTTACATATTTACAGGAGGATGCCAGTAAGAAATGTTTTGAAGAAGTGGTGGATAACCTATGCATAGTTTTTGACTTGAACAATTTCACACTGTCTTGCATGGATTATCAAGTGTTGAAGAACCTGATTTGGTTGCTCAGTCGGCATTACCCAGAGAGGCTTGGTGTTTGCCTTGTCACTAATGCACCGGCTTTCTTTTCTGGATGTTGGGCTGTTATAAAAGGATGGTAAGATAACTTCTTATTATAAGGCATTTCAATAAGTCATACTTGACAAAACAGACAAGAGAACAAATACATCCCTTATAGGTTCAGCAGGTCTTATGAGTATTCAGGTGAGTCCGGTTTGACTAGAAGCCAACCCCAAAATAGTGAGGAAAAGGCTAGGCAGATGATGATGGGGTCAACAGACATAATACCAATAGTAGCAGGCATTTATTCATAAGATAGAACAGGTCATGTGAATAACCACCACTAATGGTGTTATTTGTTAATTTCCATTTAAACCAATTTGATCATAAAATTTATTTTGCAGGCTTGATGAAAACACTGCCAGTAAGGTTGTATTCATGCACTCAGAGATGGACTTGTGCCAATACTTGATACCCGATATACTTCCTGATGACATGTGAACCCAAAAAACACAACAGACAAACGCAATGATTGACCGGTATGGATGTCTAACATTAAGATATATCTAATCTGTAAATGTATATATTTATTATGTGTCCCTTAGATAAACTAATAATTATTACCACCAAGAATAGTGAAACTTTTGTTATTAATTGTAAGAATTAACTACATTTCATAGTAACAGAAACCAAATTAATTCCATTTGACATGTTTTATGTTTTTTTGTTTAGAGTTTAATTTTTTAATGGTAGTATATGTTAATATGTACTTTTATAATTATGCATTCCATAAAAATTTGAACTTAAATGCATTCAACATTTTGATAAAAAGCAAATAATAATATGTATAATAATTATTTATTCTGAGACAATAGGTGAGAGATTAGCCCACCCTATGATGTGAAATTTACGACAGCAAGGCAATAAATATAACAAAAGGTAGCAGAGTATCCAGGAATAAACCAGGAAGGAACCAGCAAAATAGAACTATAATTAAGCATATTGTTGTTTTCCTTAAATATTAGGTTTTTAATTCAAATTATGACTCTTGCTAAAATATAAGCCAGGCATTTTCGAGTCGGGATTCGTTCGCGGCTGAAGGCAATAGGCTCGCTCCCTTATAGAAAACAGCGGAGACGAGGGTTTAACCTACCTTTAAATACAGGTTTGGTGTTATGAAAAGAAACCGCGCTGCGCCCGCTCGTCGCTGTAATTCCTCTGCCGAAGACTTGCCATAAGAATGTGCTTGTATTATAATATTAATGTATTTGTACGATACGCCTAACTAGTCCCCCTTTAATACTAAATAGGTACAACCTATTTACCGTTATTTCCGAGATTAAAAGAAAAACTTGTCATTTATACGCTTACTTTATTAGCCTAGTTCATAAAACATTAACACCAAAAAGTCAATTAATAAGTAAATGAGGTTTGTTTTCATAGTTTTCCAAAAATTTTAATATTTTTGAGCTTTTGTAATTTAGATTAATTAATGACCTACTTTTAAGTTTATTCCATTTTAGTTTTATTAGTTAATTGTTGATAGGTTTTATCACATTAACCAGTTTAGTGGACAATATTGTTAATTTATGTACCTACTTATATGTAGGTGCATTAATCATTATGTTAATTGAGCATGATAGGTATGGTTTAAAAACAATATTAAATTAAAGTGAAAGGGAAACACTAACACAAAATTGACACTGCTTGATAGCTAAATGAAAATCCTGAAAATGTTACAGGGTCTCTTGTTGTTAATGCTAAGAATTTATTAAGTTCTTATGATTTAACGGATTATATGTGTATTAGTTTTAAATGTGTAGCCAAGTAGGTGTTACCTCCTACAATATTGCTAACGCCATGTATCTAAAACAGAAAAATTTATTCATTTATACCATCTTGTATTAGACCAGCGAAAAATTATAATATAAGTAGGTACCATCATTTTTCTTTAGCCTCTATTCATTTAATATAATCAAGTCTAAAAAAATCTGCCATAGATCTATATGGTAACAACCATACCTATTCATAACGATATAATAAATGTATTAGATAAGATTGAATGCTTAAAAGATCAAAGTTAAATAACAGTCCGAACTTCCGAAGTATGCAATGCATGCTCAGTGTATGCTTATGCATGCAGGCACACAAACTTAAATATTCCATAAATATAAGTACTACGTATGCTCTCTGCTCATACACCTTAATATGCTCTGTTGGCCTACTTGTGGAAGTATAGGTACTGGACTTCTGTCACCCAATTAGTTTGCATCAACACAAAGCATAAGTACCGTAATATCCAATGCCGTACCTGCATAATGAATGACAGTTCAATTTTATTATTATAAAATAGTTTCACTAGGTAATATTAATTTCTGTGGTAATTTTACAATTTAGTACCTGCTGAATGCCATTATATCTTATTAAAATTCTATGAAGTATCTTCGTTGTGTACTTATTTGTTAAGTTATATTTAGATGTATCTTTCTATTATAATAAATAAATGATCATCTAACTAAACGATGTCGCAATGTTTTATCTTTAACATAAATAGTGCCTTTTTGACACCCTTTTTACTAAGCAGCACCTACATCAATCACTAGACTATAATTTGCATATCCACATTTTGCACTTGGAGTTGCGGCTGAAATCCCGCAATATTGATTACATACTTATGTTTATAATTATGTAAATATGCATAATACGGTAGGTAAATGTTATTGGCCTGCAAATTGAAAAAAAAAACAAGAAAATTTGAATTTCGCGGGCTACCAGTTCGACATCATCAACATTTTCTGTAAGCTGCTGGGGGCCAAGTTTTACGTCCGTGATAACCGCCAGACCACCAACGCCACTCGCTTCCATATTTGGTACTAATTAGTACTTACTCGAACAACAAAATTGGTACCTACCTTAGTAGTTTTCGAGAAAATCGACTTTGAAGACATAGCTGTAGCATTCCCCCTTTTTCGGCGCTCATAGTGGTCCTGCTGAAGGGAGCGTGACTTCCGCCAGCTATCTTCAAAGTCGATTTTCTCGAAAACTACTAAGGTACCAATTTTTTTGTTCGAGTATCTACTAATTAGTACCAATTAAGTAAATTTTTATTTTACTCAATTGGTTTTTTTATTCCTTCGTTTGGTTTGTTTCCTGTTATTTTTGAAGTGAAAACTTCTTTAGGCGGGTTGGGCATTTTTGAGATGGGAAATTGGAATTGAGAAAATGGAGAACATCAGTTCCCCTCTTGACAAAAAACGGTCCTTTCCAAGGTACCTTACCTTACTCAAATTGCTTATTACAACGATACCACTACATTCGACGACCTTGGACTTGGACGTCTTTTTTATTCAAGTTTAATATTGACTGCCAATTTAGCGTAATCAGACAACACGTCTGGCTTACTGCCCATCAATGCGTGATCAGGTAGAAATGATTACGTACCCAATACTTTCCTGTAAGTGGTGCTGAACGATACTAACACATCAATTCCCAACAACCGAACGATTGGCTTCTAATATCGTATCTCTCTCTTTATGCAACAACTATTGTGAAATAAAGATGAACAAAGAAGAGTTATGTTTGAATTAAAATACTTACATTTTTTAATAATAATTTTACTTGACTTAATAGTTTTACAAAACAGTTATACAAACACTCGCTGTACAAATGTGTAGCGAATTTTATTTGAATGCAGTTCTAGTTATCGAGCGACATGTATTAACTACAGGCAGTTTCTTAACTGGAAGAACAAACTAAGGTGATAATCTTATGGAGAATCATATATCCTATTTAACGTTAAATTCATTTTACTGCAGCACACCTAATCCATTCTCCCAGTTAAAGTCGATATACCTCCGATTAATGTACTGTTTCCTAATCGTGGAATATTACATTAGTACAGTTTTTTGTAAAATTTAAAACTACATGTAGTCTTCTTTTCTTCATAATTCCTATTATAGAATACTCACTAAAAAATTAAGATTTATCACAAAAAATACATTTACTTATAACTTAATGGAATTAAAATACCATTTTGTAAAAATGTTTTATAAATACTGGTACTCGAATTTCACGCCTGTTTTAATTGAATTACAAACCAGAAAAAGAACCTAAAATTATTATTTATTGAGAATTTTTATTCAGTCATAAATGCCTAAAATTAATAAGGGTTTATATATAATTGGCACATTTTCTTAGTGTTACCACCATTTCAGTATATCCCATGTTAAGTAAAGTGTAACACAACATGCAGCGGACACAGATTACCAAGTCTCATGTTAATAAATATATATCTACAAATCGTTATGTAACTATTCATTGCTATGCTGTGGTTACATTTACTCCATTACCTTTATTCCCTTTTTAATTTTGATTTATAATTTTACAATAAAATGTTTAGACGGTTTTTTTAATTCTCTTAATGACTAGTACTTACTTTTAAAAGGAATGTACAAAAAATATATTCAATCAATAATCGGAATGATTTTGTGACGATTACGAGATAAAACAACAGTGAGCGAAACAGTGAGTTATTGGGAAACTAGGTTACACATGTATTGAAAACGCGCCGTGTGTAGGAACATTTATGAGGAAAGGATATTCAGATTAACGTGATGTGCGAAATAAACATCGACGGCATTGTACAAAGTAGGTATAACGTCGCTGTGTATGTACCGACTAGTATATTAAATAGCTACAGTATTATATTTACAATAAAACTACCATGGATAATGATATGAGGATTTAAAATGAGTTTTTATCTAATTTTAGCCAAAATCATAGCTACACGTAAATGGCTTAAAGGAAAACTAATAAATGATTGAACTTGTCTTTTTGCATGTTTACATTACATTGCATCAGTTATATGTACGTTTTCTACATATAAAATAAACGTTTACTATTTTGAATCAAGCAGTCTTCTTAAGGACAATAAGTAAACTCTACCTGTATTCTGTACCCTCTATTACTCTCCTTAGAAAGACGACTCGAAGCTACTAAAAATTACTTTTTATTGAAACCTTAAAGTGGCAGTGGACGGCACCTACGATTACTCGCGCGGTTTACGGGTATAATTTATGTCAATTCCTATTGTGAGATCAATTCCGTGTCATAGATCTGTGTTATTCGATGTCTGCTTCTGATCGCCCTCAGCGTGACAACAAGTGTTGATGAAAATTTGTTATCACCTTACAATTTTCGGGTTTATACAACTGACGTTGTTCGCGAGCGGGAGCTTCCAAATACGCGAGTAACGCGGCCGAAATCACAAAATAAACATCGAATTGGATTTCCGAATCTATATCATCAAATTTTGAATAGTCCAAATGCCGTGTACGCGGGGCGCACTCTCAGTGCGGTGCGTCGGTGTCACGAGCCTGCCGGCCACGTGCGGCGCCTCGCAGCACGTCAGCTGGCACGCGCGGCGGGTCACACGTGCGCGGGCGGCTCGCAGCACGTCACCGCGCC